>JABFEA020000110.1:12442730-12462662 GCA_019775915.2 Cyphomyrus plagiostoma | reverse complement strand
TTCAATCCATCCTTTTTTTGGCTGCAATAATACCTAAATGAATAGCAATAGCAAAGCCAGGGTATGTACATGAACAAGACACAGACTGATCTGCATGCAGCTAAACACCGACGTGGGATTGACGCTCAAAGTGTGCAATTTACGGACCAGATCTGTGACGGGCTGCACCGTGCAACATTACAATATGTGACAGCAATGATGTTATTGGGATGTGTTTTTTGTGTGTGCGTGTGTGTGCATGCGCACTGTATTGTGCAAAGTGCTTGAGCAGGACATTTGAGGAATCAGAGAAATATACCTTTTGCAAATATCACCATTCCTCACATGCCCCCGTATTTTGTACAGCTCAGTATCACTATTCCGGGCACATCTGGCTGATGAGTATGTTCCTGAACTAGCACTGTGCCATTTCTATGAACTGCATCCACTGTTAACAGGTTGGCTAGAGCACAGAGACAAGTATCCAGCATGAATCTGATGTTACACTAGTGATCATCCGCTGCAAATTTCTGTCACAGCAAGACCGACAGTGTTAATATATTGCTGTGAGAATGAGAGTTCATACAAAAAACCTTGTTACTGAAAGCGACACCCCTACGGGACAGCTTTACTGCTGCATTTCTGTAAGACACACTAGTTTTGGTAACACTTTACTTGAGGGGCATAAATCATGTAGTAATACACTCTTACTTAATGTGTTAATTAACCAGAAACTAAATGCTATGTTTTGATTCCATGTTGGTTCATCATTAATCAGTCATAATAGTTAATGTATTTCATGCAGTTCATGTTCATGATTGGTATTTGAGTAGTAACTGAGTTACTAAGTTGCTTGTGCCCCCCTGAGCAAAGCGTTACCGAAGTTTTTTTCTGTTGATGTTTAAACAAATTCTTCGATCTGGGAATGTGAAGGACACGTCACCAGGAAGAAGAAATCTAATGATGTCAGAAGGAGTAATCCTTCCATCACATGCAGATCCTAAGATGATGTGACCGTCAACATACCATAAATACAAGTGACCTCCACTCTGCCACTACAGCGTCAGCTTGGAGGAGGGGCTCATGTTCGAATAAGTGTATTAGTGACCGAAGGGTCCCCAGTCATTTCCCAGGATAGTTCCGACTGCTGGAACCTTAAACAGAAGACTTAGTTTGAACTGATTCAGCAAATTTCTGGCTCTTTACTGTAAATGGGAAGCGAGTAGACTTCTGGGTTTATAAGTAGCCGTGGGCCGGTCCCTCTGTCGAGCAAATGATTAGAAACAGAGATCTGGAAAGCATGGCACCTACAGATATTTGTATGAATCCCTGAACATCTTTTTTTTTTTTTTCGCCAACAGTATAAAAATCAGATGAGCCCCTTTCCCTTTACAGTTTTACACAAATGTTCAGATTAAAAATACGCACATACCAAATTCCAGAACAATGGCGCTCACTAGGAAATGAACCACTGATCCATACTAACGAGCAGAGAGGGCGTATGTGGAGCGCACATGTCCTAGTGGTGGTTAATGGCTTCTTATTGCTCGTAGGAGTGAGGTAATACGCGGGATGCATATTCATGTACAGTACAACACCTTTTCATCTGTATTTACCCAGCACTCTGTTACTCTGCCCGCCAGGGAGGGACTGCATTTCATCCTTCATCCTTCGTCAAAACGCAACCAGAAATCAAAACCAGCGAATCCTCAAAAATGCATAGAAGACCAGCCAAAAAAGCTCAAGTTGAACAATATGATTTAGGAGAGAAAAGACTGGGCCAAAAAGGAAAGGGCAGGAGGAAGACATTTAGTGACTGAGATTGGCATCTTAGTGCCGTGGTCGTTTCACATGTTATGAAATAAATGGAAGTGTTTATACAATAGAACTAATTATATAAACGTATAGGCAAGTCTACATCTTAAGAAAATAGCAATGAGATGTTTAAATGTAAAAAGAAAAAATGTGTGAACATTTATTATGATGCGAGGTCACTGCGACTCCGCATGGAACAGACAATGGGACAATGATATTCTATGCTGAAGACACCTGCAGTTATCTTATACAGACGCCACTGCCTGCTTGAAAATAAATATGAGGCACTTCATATTACTTTATTTATGCATTTTCTTTAGCAATAAATAAAATTTAATTTCTCTTCGGACATCAGGTTGACGATGGCCTACAGTGATCTGATGGAGGTGTCTGCAGAGGTGTGATTTTGTGCAGTATAAATATTTTTTGGTTGAACTTTAGTTTCAGGAAGAAAAAGGCACAAGGCAAAGTGAGAGACCAATTTATCCCTTGTTGGTAGAGCATACTTTTCATGCTACTTTCGAGAACGGCAACTTAACACTGACCTTTACTTGACTCCTGCCCCAACCCTTAATGAACACTGTATCCGCTCTACACCATATGTTACAGGACAGACCTCAACTGCCAAAAGAGAAGCATCTAGCTTGCTGTAGGATCTGGTGACTGGAGGAGTTTCTAAATTGGTCCCAGAGCTCTTTACATGTCCAGCTTTTAATGTAAATAAATCTCTATATAAAAAGATAGAAAGCCAGGGTTAAAATAATAACAAACATATATCAAGTGGGGCTCTAACACTAGCGGGTAGCATTGCTGGTGCAACCAAAGGAAATCTGTGCTCCATCTTCTGCTATGTGGTTTAGTGTCCTCTAGATGGCAGTAGGAGTCAGTTTTACAGGTGGTAAAAGTCATGCAGGAGGATCAGTGTGAAAATGGAAAAAGGCGTAAACGTGACAGGTCGGATACACGGAAGACTCGCGTGTGTCCCACTCTGTCTCCGTCTGCTGCTTGGATGTCTGCTCTGCCGGCCTGCTGCCCGTCAGCATCGGAGTCCTCCATCCCCTCTCTCCAGCCGCTTGCCTGTCAGTATCTGAGAGAGCTTATTCTGACTCGGTCGGAGCCAGGGGCCGGGGGACAGGGAGCCAGGGGAGGGCTGGGGGCCCCAGGGGGCAGCTGGCTCTCTTGGTACCCCGGTGTCTGAGAGAGAGAAGCCCGATATACTCGCCCCGGACACACTGGTCCCGGACAGACTGGCCCCCGACTCAGACTCTGTGTCTCTGTCCAGAGACATGAGGAAGGAGAAGGGAGCTGTACCAGGTGAGGTGCCGCCCTCCGTCTCGGCTGAGGGCTGCGGAGGCTCCCTGCTGTGATCCCCTCCACTCCTCTCTGCTCTGGGCTGGGGCAGTCTCCCGCTGACTGAGAGGAGGTGTGTTTTTCTCTCCTTCAACTCCCCCGTGCTCGTTTTCTTCTTCCTGTCATCCCTCTCCTCGCCGGCAACCTGCCGCCCCCTCTCCCGCTTCTTCTCCTTCACCTTCCCTCTGTCCACTGCTCCCTCCATAACCTCCTCATCCTTGCTGGCTCCCCAGTTGCCCAGCTCATCCTGAGGCAAACTATGGGCGCCCTTTCCCTTTCCACTATTCCCCAAAGACTGTGACCTCTGACCCCGAAGGTGACCTAGCCTTTTACTCTTCTCCTCCCACTCCAGATCACTATCGGGTGTCCTCTTCCCTCCATTTTCACCTCTCTTTCTTCCCTGGCTTCCACTTTTTTTGTGTTGTCCCTTCCTCACCCCCCCCCTCTTGTCTGCCTTCGACCTTTGACCCCACCTGAGAAGAGTGTCAGGGTCCTCAACGGCAGCCGCTCCCGGGTCCTCCCGGTAAAGTGAGGAGGACGGGGAGGCTGCTCTGGGTTTACGGCCTGGAGACACAAAGGAGACAGAGGAGAGAAACACCAGGGTTATGGCTGTGGCAGGTGATCTGCTTCCTAACGCACTTCCCGCTGACTTACCAACACATCAGTTGTCACAGTGACATAATGTAAATGAAATGAAGTGCACTGAACCATCTGTCTCACTGAGGAGGAGGAGGAGGAGGACATTGCATACTGTATGAGTCATGGAACAAGATGTCCAAGATCCAGGAGAACAGTAGCCAGACCAGGATGCCTTGGGGCTTCCACCTGCTGGCCCAGAGGTGGCTTAGGAGGCCTGGGATAACAGCACGGACTGCCTACACTCGACACTCCATCCTCCTAAGCTTTGTGAATGCAGCTTTTGTCCTGAGCTACTGTAGCTCTTAAGCCGAGCAGGCCTGCTGATTGAGGGACGACTGTGCTCTGACCCATCAGACAGATTGTTCAGCCTTACATAATAATGAAACAATGCTGGTTTTGTCTGCCCCATTTGTGCTGAAAATGAATTAATGTAAATGTGTTTTTAATTTAGGGCTGCATATCAGTTAAGTGAATAAATGATTCATAGAAATTTCATAGTAAATCGGTACAGGCTTCTACAAACTGCACAAATTCACCAAATTAAGAGGCTTATCTTACTTTCTTCAATTTAACAGGTCTGTTCTGTTATTATCTTCTAATAGAGCTACAATTCATTATATGGCGAAAAGCATGCAGACACATCTATTAATTAGAGGAAATGCCTAATTAAGCCACACCCACTGCTGACACGGTATACTTAGAATGGGTGGCTGTACAGGTGAGATTAGTGACTTTTCACTTGGCACTATCACAGGACACCATCTTTCCAGGCTCCGTTTCCACATTTCTGCCCTGCTACTAATGCTTGGATTCCATACAGTTAGGATCGAATCCTAAGCATTGGGGTCAACTCCAGCCCTGGAATTTTTTTCAGTTTTGAGGTTTCTGAGCACCGGTCAAAAAATGAAATTCTGTGGACTCGAATGGAGGTTGCCACGAACACTGTGCGCCGATAACTGCCTTGATCGGACGCTATAGTGTTGTCATGTTGACAGTTGGTGCCCTCATAGGATTGGACTATTTCTGTCCAATCAGAGCGATCTGTTCTTGGTGATTGTTTATCTCAAGTCTATGTCAAAAGTACAAATGTTTCAGTTTTGAGCTTTTCTCCAGCCTGTAAAAAAAAAAAAAAAAAAAAGAATTTTGTGGACTCAGAGGCATACGGTACATGATAATGATCGGTCATTATGGTGTTGTTATAACCTATAACAACCCATATGTAATTGAAAACATATCAACAGAGACAACATATCAAATTTTGAATTTTTATTGTTTTATGACAAATATATATGGTCAATTTGAATTTGATGCCAGCAACACAGTTCAGAAAGTTGGGTCAGGGGCAACAAAATACAGTGGCACCTCAGTTTTCGAAATCGAATTTCTTAAAAGTTGAACCAACCAGTTTGGAAAAAAAAACCAAGAGCTCGATTTGAATCTCAGAAGTCAAACCGGGAACGCCGACCTAAGATAACTTGGACGCGCGGGGAAATGAGTCACATGGCATGTCTCTTAGTAGAAACAAAGGTGATCACAGGGGGATTCCACATGGGGTTAACGAGGGGGCGTGGCACATGGAAGGAGCAGACGATCCGGGCAGGACACATTATTTTTTTAACTTTACACATTGTTTGGATACATTTATTTTCTTACTTTACAAATTACTATTTTGATAAATGTGCTTAGATGTGTTTAGTGCAGTATATGCTCCTCTTCTTTTATCCAGTGCATTTTGTGTTTAAATGCTAAAAAAAAAAAAAAACATATTTAGGTGTAATTTTTTGGGGCCTGGAACCAATTAATTGGTTTTCCCTTATTTGTTATGGAGAAGATTTGATTAAAACTCGAACTTTTCAGGATTCGATCTGAAGTTCTGAACTGATTAAGTTCAACTTTCGAGGTACCACTGTACTGTAAAAGTTGTGTAATACTAAAAGAAAACACCTGGATGAATATCTCATGACTAATTAGGGTAACAGGCAGCACGTCAGGAAAATGATTCGGT
Organism: Cyphomyrus plagiostoma; assembly: GCA_019775915.2. NCBI lineage: Eukaryota > Metazoa > Chordata > Actinopteri > Osteoglossiformes > Mormyridae > Cyphomyrus > Cyphomyrus plagiostoma. The sequence continues at coordinate 12,456,874 of JABFEA020000110.1, read as the reverse complement.
ATAAAAAGAGTCTCTGTGCAGTGGAGATGTGGAGAGGCTCACCACTCTGTAAAAGACTGCGTGGGTAAACAATTCCTCAATTCTATAGGGGAAATCACTGCATGGGCTCAGGAACACCGGTTTGTCACTGCATCCACAAATGCATGAGGAAATTCTACCATGCAAAGAAGAAACCATACCTGAACATAATCCAGAAACACAACTGATTTCTCTGGGCCTGAGCTCATTTAAGATTGAGACTGAGGCAAAATAGAAAACTGTCCTGTGGTCTGACAAATCAAAATTTCGAATTCTTTTTGGAAATCATGAACACCATGTCCTCCGGGCTAAAGAGAATGAGGACCATCCAGCATGTTATCAGCAGACAATTCAAAAGCCAGCATCCACGATGGTATGGGGATGCATTAGTGCCCATGGCCTGGGTAGCTTGCACACCTGGGAAGGCACCATTAATGCTGAACGATATATATATATACAGGTTTTGGAGCAACATATGCTGCCATCCAGACGTCTTTTTCAGAGAAGGCTTTATATATTTGAGCAAGACGATAAAATAACAGCAGCATGGCTCCGTAGTAGAATACTGTCCTGAGACAGTCCTGCCTGCAGTCCAGACCTCTCACCCATTTAAAACATCTGGCACATCATGAAAGTAAAAATATGACAAAGGAGACCCTAAACTTTTGACCAGCTGAAATCCTATATCAGGCAAGAATGGGACAGCATTTCACTTTCAAAACTCCAGCAATTGGTCTCCTCAGCTCCCAAACGTTTTCAGAGTGCTGTTAAAAGAAGAGGTGGTGCAACACTGTGGTAAACATACCCCTGTCCCAACCATTTTTAAAACGTGAGCATATATTTGCCATAAAACAATAAAATTTCTCAGTTTCAACATCTGATATGTTGTCTTTGTTCTATTTTCAATTAAACATGGGTTTATGTCATTCGTAAATCATTGCATTCTGCTTTTATTTACATTTTACCGTGTGTCCCAACTGTTTTGGAAATGGGGTTGTACTTGACACCTTCATTGGACTGGATTATTTCTATCCAATCAGAATGTTCCATTCTTGGCCATTGTTTACATAATTGTATTGTTAAATGTACAAATCAATGAAGAACTCTGATTATGTGATTAGAGAGTAAGGTGAAAGAAGCGAGCTAATTTAGATTTTGCTGTCATTTAGAAATGCCACCATCAATGCAACATTCAATAGTTTGGTGATATTTTCTTTTAAACAAGGCACGAAATAAAGTGCAGTATTTATATAAAAATGCTGGCATTTAATAAAACAGTATTTCTTATGATAAAACATCTAAAGAATACTCATCCCAAGGAACTGACAGAGGAGAGTCAGGTACAGGTTTAGCCCACATTAACCAGCTGAATTATTCACCCCCCAAGTTACTGTACATATTTCACAATTAAACTACACATATAAATTGCAATTTAATAATCTTACTCATATTTATCATTAATACTAGCATTTTGCTAGACTACTATGTTGCAATAAAATACACCGTTTGGAGTCCTCTGGGAGTTGGGCAATAAAGTGGATTTTGAGCGTACACGTAATGTATCAGTGAGAAAATAAATCCTATTCATAAAATAGCCACCCTATCATTTTATTTTTGTATGAGGTGTGTAACTAAGACATAAATTATGCAGTATACTATTATGCATATAAGAGATATACAATGGTACCTCAGAACTCGAACTTAATCCATTCAGAACTCCGGATTGAATCCTAAAAAGTTTAAGTTTTTAAGAATTTAAGAAATAATGGAAAACCAACTAATTGGTTCTTGGCCCCAAAAAATTACACCTAAATATCTTTTTTTAGCTTTTAACCCCATGTGGAATCCCTGTGTAATCAGCTGTTTCTGATTGTTTTCATTAGGCTTCTATATTTCGTCCGCTTTTCAGTTTGGTCATTGTACTGTCCATCTGCGTTTTGCCTGCCATACCTGTAATTAAACCCCGTATTCCCCGATACCCTGACGTCTGTGTCTTTGTCTCAGTTCCGTACCCGCTCAGCACGACAATATTATTATAATTAAATGTGTTAATGGTTTATTATTAATATAAAAAATTATTAATAAGAAATCTATTTTAAAATGTATTTTATTATATAATAATTACACTGTCTATCATTATCTAAATGTATTTTTACTGTCTAAATATATGTATTCAGCTAATGTAAACATGCACGATGCTATCACACTGAATGCAAGGCTGAGACTGAAGTTATCTTAGGTCACGGTTTGACTTTTGAGATTCAGATCGAGCTCTAGGTATTTTTTTTTTCTAAGTGGTTGGTTCGACTTTTAAGAAATTCGAGTTCTAATGAGTTTGAGAACTGAGGTACCACTGTACTTTCATTTAATAAAATTAACTGGAAAGTATCAAGATCCCATGTCATTCATACTACTCTGTCTTGTTCTCTGGAATCAGGAATCAGGAAACTTTTGTCTGGAATTGATTTGCAAATCTTGGAAACGAAATCAGAAATCAGGCAAATTTTTGGAATTGAACAGCCCTACTTGCCACAGCTGCCCTGGTCAATGCCAAGTGAAAAGATTGTGAAGATCAAAATGTCAGAGAGCAAGTTCAGCTACCAGGTGGGGGCCACACAAGCACTCAGTAAGGGATCTGATCACTCAGCATCAATACCCAACCTGAATGGCAGCAAACCCCAACTTCGAATGGAACTCTTTCCCAGAAAATTATTCCAGCAATTACAGCAAAAAAGGTGCTGCAACTTCATATTAATGTTTTCAGAATGAGATGCTGAGCAGGCGGCAGGTCCCATATACTTTTGCCCATTTAGTATATGTTTGCTGCATCTCAGTGCCAGCCAATTGATCAGGAATCTGGCTGGAGCAGAATCTATTTATGCAATGGGCCAGGATTCAGGAATGCTGGTGTACATTGCCCTCTAAAATTTATTCACTTATTTTTAGTAGTCATTTAACAACACAATGACACAGGAAGAAAATGCAGTGTAAACATGTTAAATCCATCTACTGGTACTGAACGAATGGCAGGAGTATGAAGGGATGAAGGCAGACAGTCACATGACACGCTGTAAGCTGGGGGGAAAATGGCAACGCAAAGGCCAGGCGACCCGAGCCACTACCAACCGCGTGCTCTCCGTCCGGCCGATGACATAGAAACAGGGCTCGCCCAGCTTGGAGTTGGTCATACAGAGAGACAAGCTGGATAGCTCCACTGGGAGACAGAGAGAGGAAGAGAAAAGGAGAGAGTGAGGGGGTAGAGGGGAAAAGAGGAGAGTGGCCATCCAAAAAGAAACAGCAGTACCACTTCAAAGGAAGAGTGAGAGGGACCCCCAAAAATGGCAAGGAAAAGCAAAAACCCAAAAAAGGCAGTAAAATGAGAAACTTTTACTGATAAAGAAGAAATTAGCAAGAAATATCAGCAAGAAATTAGCATTCAGAGAGGCGAATCTCTCCCAGTGCACAACAAGGCAGCCACCAGTAAAAGCTATATGTAATACTCGTTTCTCTCTCCCTCCCTCCCACATGTCCGTCCCGGCCCCCTCCTCACCATAGTCGGGCACGTATCCATCCCCCTTCTTCAGGACGAGGTGGATGCGGTGCCCCCCCCGCCGGATCTGCTCCACAGCCTGGCTGTGGGTCATGCCCGCCGTGCTGCTGCCATTGATCTCCACCAGCTGGTCGCTCACCTGCGTGGGGGCGAGACACACATGGCTTCATGCAAATAGCACAGGCACACGGACACACACACAGATATGTGCAAGCACATCTTCGAAAGGGTCACTGGAATTTTACTGAATGTGGAGGGGACGGGACGGGACTGAAATACAACAATGTATCCATCCATCCATCTTCTATATGCACTTATCCTATGTAGGGTCACGGGGGGTCTGTAGCCTATCCTGAAAGCTAAAGGCTAAAAGCAAGAAATTACTCAGGACAGGGCATCAACCCATCACAGACACACACAGACACAAAGAGACACAAAGACACACACAGACACAAAGAGACACACAGACACACACAGACACAAAGAGACACACAGACACAAAGAGACACAAAGACACACAGACACAAAGAGACACACAGACACACAGAGACACAAAGAGACACACAGACACAAAGAGACACACAGACACACAGACACAAAGAGACACACAGACACACACACAGACACAAAGACACACATGGTTCGTTCGTTTTTCTCTCGGAACTCGGAAATTCTGAGTTGAGTGACATCACATCCGACAATCTCCCGTTCGAGCTACCCACATCTCGGAACAAACATGGCTGCCCCCATGAACAAGTTGCTGTGTGTTGTTGCTTTAAATTTTAGCAGATTTGGAGTTTTCCAAACGGAGAAAATGGAGAAATATAGATTTTTCTGAGAGACAAACAAACAAGAAACACAAACTAGTCAAACCACCTTAAAAGCTTTATAAAATATTTTAGTACTTTCATAGCGATATTCTTTTTTCGAACGGCAAACTACAAACAAACCAAAGACACTAACAAGTCTGGTAAAAATCTGATATTGCATGCTAGGATACTGTTTACGGTTATGATGTGGCACTCTAAATCGAACACGTGCAATTACATTTATAACTAATTAATACATTTAACGAAATAAACACTTTAAACATTTATAAAATAGAATTACTGTTGAGCGTTTAAGCCGCCATGTTGAAATTACATCACAGGGGCTACTCGGACAACAAAATCTTGTCCGACATAAACGTCATAAAAGAGGCGTGTTTCCGACGGGAAGTGACGTTTTTCGTGACGTTTTCATCCTAGTTCCAAATTGGAAAGAAATAATCGAACGCACCAACAGACACAAAGAGACACACACACACACACACACACACAGACACAAAGAGACACACAGACACACACAGACACAAAGAGACACACAGACACACACACAGACACAAAGAAACACACAGACACACACAGACACAAAGAGACACACAGACACACACAGACACAAAGAGGCACACAGACACACACACACCACTGTGAAAATGTACGTAGATGAAGATATAGGAATAAATATTCTGGGATTCCTCCTGACTTATTTAACATGTGCCTGAGCTGGACCGATCTCTCCCTTAACTTAACTAAAAGCAGGGATGTGAGGCAGCCCCATGCCCGGTGTCTGAAATACAGTATATGTCTCAGGCAGCGTGTGCCGTCAGAATGCTGGCTAAGCACAGAGGCTGCTGCTGTCAGACGCAGACCAGGAGTACAGACTGTGCACACAGGCCTCACCTGCATCTTATGGCTGCGGGCCGCGGGTCCTCCCTCCATGAGCCCCAGCACATAGAGGCCCATGTTGTACTCGCTGCCCCCACGCAGGCTGAACCCAAAGCCTGTGGGACCCCTCTCCAGATCCACATTGTAGTACCTGGAGTCCAGCTGAAGGTAGAACAGGCATCAGGTCAGACAGGGTGGTGGCGCATGGGGTAGGAACGAGATGAATGCATGGCTCCATGTCTCTACACAGCTCTTAATTAGACAGCAAACACATTCACAGGCACACAAACAAACATACACACACATACAAGACACATGCACTAACCTTACCTTAGGCGGTGCTCTCTGGGTTTTTCTTGTCCTGTAGTCTGTGTCAAATTCTGTGGGTTCTGGGGCATCTGAGAATGACAGTTTGAGATCACTGACACTTTACATGTTGGTAATCACATACTGAGCTCACCTAACAACATTTGACTGACTGCTGTAGTGTGTGATTATGCCGAGAGATTCAGGCACTCACAATGCAGGAAGCTAAACTGCTGGGAGAGGCCAAAATGAGCAGCGAGCCAGGTGAGAGGATAGAGGTGCCAAGGGAAGGAGCCAGTAGGGAGAACAGGGAGCAGGAGGTGAGACGGAGCAGCAGGGTGAGCAGACAGGGGACTGAGCAGACCGAGGAGTGAAAAGCAGGGGAGTGACATGACAATGGGGTGAGCAGACAGGGGAGTGAGGAGACAGAGGAGTGAACAGACAGGGGAGTGAGGAGGCGCAGGGGTGAGGAGACAGGGGAGTGAGGAGGCGGAGGGGTGAACAGACAGGGGAGTGAGGAGACGGAGGGGTGAGCGGAATGGGGAGTGAGGAGGCGGAGGGGTGAGCGGACTGGGGAGTGAGGAGGTGGAGGGGTGAGCGGACTGGGGAAGGTACAGGATCTAAGCAGGAGGCCCTACTGTTGGCGGTGCGCGGGATGATGGTGAGGCGCAGTGTGTTGCCTGCGCGCCGCAGGATCTGGGCCAGGTCTCGGTGAGGCAGGCCCACCACTGAGCGGCCGTCCACCGCCTCCAGCTGGTCTCCGGGCCGGATCTGGCCACTGCGTGCGGCGGGGCTGCCTCTCCGCACCGTCACAAATCGGTGAGGCAGCAGAGAGGAGGCTGAGGACAGAGACAAACTGGATCCATCAGGTGCTCATTCTGAAGAGGACAGACAGCTCAGGCCCCCAGCAAACCACAGCCATCCATGAGCACTTACATCTCACACAAATTAATTAAATCAGCAAAATCCATGTGGAGCAAGCAAACCCCCACAGATCGCTTTCCTGGCACTGGCTGATGCACTTGTCCTCAGTGTCACAGGGGGCGCTCACACAGACATGTCACAGCATGCCATACTTCACTGGTGCTATAAGTCACACAGGTGGCAAAATCTTGTCATCTATGCGATGAATGATGATATAGCAACTTCAGGTGTTCCTCCAGGTCGTTCATTACAGGATATGATAAACAATTCGATTCAATACAAAAGAGAGCTAAACATATATATTTGTATAAAAAATAGTAAGCGCATTTAGAATAAATACACAGTGATATGACTACCACAAGCTTTACGATACAATTTTCTTATGACCAGTAGGGGGTGTAATTTCACCTCCAGCACCCTCAGTAAAATGACCTTTTTATGACGAGAGTCAGCAAATCATAAAACAACAAAGGGAGAGCATCACATCTTGCCCCAGATGGCAGCCACTGGTTCATGCCAAGCCAGAGTTAGGGGGGCCCGAAAGGTTCCATCAGACCACAGGACTCAAAAAGATCCCTCAGCCAAAAGGACCCGAAAGGTTCTATCAACCCACGAGACCCGAAAGGTTCCTTCATGCCATTCTAGAATGAATTGGTTCTAGAATGAACCACGCACAGAACTTGCCAGATGTTTTAGCCAGCGTGGTTGTCCCATGTCTTACCATGAAGAGTCTGCATCTGTAAGGTGTGGGCACCTTGACTACATCCTCGCAACTTATTCTGTGAGAAGGAACCCGTCCCCTTCCTTTCCTACGCAGCAGCCTGCACATGGGTCCCTGCTGCCTGCCTTCTCGTCACCCTCCTTGCTGTCTGTCAGCTGACAGCTGTCAGTCACTCTGCCCATCATCCTGCCCGCAATGAGGACAGGAAGCCCGGGGCTGAGCACAGTAAGCAGGGAAGCTCCGTAACAAACATACTGACAGGGAAAATCAAATCACAACTGTAAGCAATAGATTCTTCATGTTTGCCAAAGGTCACTATCGGCCACAGAGTGCTAACAGGACATGGTCAGTGGCCCCAAGCGGGACACGCGCCTGTCTTCACCAACGCAGCTGAAAGCCCACTGCTCAGGGAGAGCCTGGAGAATGACTCTGCTGTGGGGATGCCTGCACCCTCATCAGCGGGCCCCTTTGGGGGAGAAGAGACGCTTCCTCTCGAATCAGTGACCACAGCCTGCATAAATAATTACCTGTATTTCCTGAATAATTCTCACCCTTCCAGGGGTTTTTAGTTGCACCTGCGTCCCTCTGTGCCTCCTTACCAACTTATAATATTAAATATTAAATACGCTTCAAGACAAAAACGTTTCAAATTAACCTCCAATTTGGTTAAAAGAAAAACCTTGTGGCTCTAAGCCATTTGCACACACAGGCACTACTGCCCTCAGTTCTCCTCAATCAGAAAATCTTATTTATTTTTTTCTCAGCATAATCATAGCCAGCACACCACAGAAATGGTTCACAAAGCAGACTTGTTTATTCCACTTCAAATGGCTGTGTTTGATTTTTACTGTACTTTTCACACAGTGTTTTATGACACCTTTACATTAGCATATAGCAAATTATATAAGTATTTATTCATTATTAATATGGCAGATTATAGTTTGTTTGGTAACTGGGTCCATTTTTAATGTGGTAACTATGCCTAAAACCAGCATTCATTAAAAATTAGTTCTGGTTAACTACACTCCTGCCCTGCATCCTGGAACCATGCCCTAAACTTCAGTCTTATTTTGATCTGTTCTGCCCACTGGAGATGAAGTTCACTCTGTGTGTGTGTGTGTGTGTATGTGTGTGTGTTCTGAGATGGAGACTTTCAGCTGCGCTGCTGTTTGTCTGAATACTGGAGCACTAAAAAAAACCACCAGAATAAAGGTTTCATTTGCAGATTCATACACAACTACTATGGGTGAGATAAAGAGGTTTTTGAATAATTTGAAAAATAAGCTTCTGCTTTAATTCACAAAGAATAACACACACAGACTGTCATTCTTTGTTACTCAGAGGGGCTTCTCTGTTGGTGAGGGACAGGGCTTCATGTGAGAACATCTCTGTGTATGACACTGGCAAAGTGACTTTTCCTTGTAGGAAAGTGTAATTGTGAATATGCATGTAATTCTTTTAGCATTGTTAGCATGCTTTGGCGCTCTCTGGAATGCACACAGCCACACACATTCACACAGCTGTCCAGGCAGGCACTGTACCTGCAGCACTCTCCTTGCCTTTCCTCCTTGATCCACCCCCTCCCCTGCCGTGCCTCCCCTCTCACCCCCCCTACTTTCTCTGTGTCCCTGCCCTCTGCAATCAGCCCCTGATACAGCCCCAAAGTCAATATTAGCACTTCCATTTGATCCCAGTGTTACTGCACTCGCCATCCAACATGTGACCCACCTGCACAATGAGCCTTTCATTCGGGAATTTGTACGTATCTAAGGCTCTCCAGTGTTAATGCTGCGTCCTCACTCTCTCTCTCAAGTAGCGTAGGACAGGTTTTCACTCCAGAACGATAGCTCTGAGCCGATGGCTGGCAAGCATTCTTTGCAAGACGGTGACTCCACTGGACTGTGACTCCATTGGACAATGACTCCCCAGAGTGATGTGGACCTCAAGGGCCGGAAAACCCCCGGAGCCTGTAGAAGATGCTCAGCGATGGTCTGCAGTTACGTGGGGGCCTGCAGGGTTTGCTCCCACTAGGAGACACCTGTGGTTGGCGCAGCTGAAAATCTGCTCACTGTGCTGTGAAAATCGCCCGCAAAGGAACATCACGCTTCCCTGCTGCATTAAAATGTCTCCATGATTCTCTGTGCATAGAATTTGCTTTTGTGTTCATGGAGATGTGTGTATTTGTTCCTGCGTCTCTGCTTTAAGTGGATCCGTTTCTTAGTGTGTCGGTGTGTTTCTCTGTATATATGTGCCCAGGGGGGAGCTCAAGCACTCTGCTCAATACCTGGGCGGAGGGCCCAGGAACGGCAAGCAGGAAAGCCTCTATGTTGCCGAGAAAAGCCGACACAGTCTCCCGCAGAGCCAATTAAACACACACTATCTTAAATAAACCACACAAACAGGGTATTTTTAATGCAGGCTGACTTACGAACGATCCGTTGCTATTATGTCATGAATAGCATCAGTGGCGAGGATGTCGTGACACTGAGAGAGTGCAGCACACTGTAAGCGGGACACAGAGCACATTGTGCGGCTAAACGCCCAAACGCACGGGCTCACCCCCCCACCTCCCCGCTTATGGCCTGTGTGGGGGGGCGGCGATCACACACCCTGTCAGATAAGGATTCCATAGCTGGATATGAGGGAATGAGCTGGGGGGGAGGCAGCAGTCCTGCCTGCCCCCAATGCCTGCGTGAACAGCGGCGTGTTATTGTTCACAGGAACAAAACGGCAGCACCTGTGTTCCAGCAATCACTTCCCGTCCTGTTCTCACTTCCTGAGACAGTCCTGCTCAAAGCCCCACTGGGAAATGTTCTGTATTGTAGTAAAGCTCCAGGACAAACATGCAAAATAAAACCGTAAGGACTCTGAAGCCTGAAAATATATAGTTTTTTGTCTTTAAACCTACCCATTCATTTTCCATACCGGATATGCAGTACACGGCCCAGTGAGCCTATATCCGGAAGCATGCTTAGCAATTTGTAAAATGAAGTATTTTTAACTTCACTTGAAAACTCCATATATAAAGATCGCATTTGCTACAGTTGGTCATGCATACATTACATTGTGATCCCCACAATGTGAAAAAGACCTGCTATTTTGACCTTATAGGGACCATTGTTTTATTCCCCACAAGGGGAAACTCAATTTTATAAAAATCTCTGACTTCAATCAAAAAAACTGTGTGTGTGTGTGTGTATGTGCGCATGTGTGTGTGTATGTGTGTGTGTACTTACGCTTGTATGTGTGTGTGTGTGTGTGTGTCTGTGTGTGACGCTGGCCCCAGCCGCCCTGACCGTTGCTCAGGATGACGCTCAGGCCTGGCCCTCTGTTCAGGCCGCACTAGGCTGTCTGTTTAGCCAGTGCTGTTGCATAACCTGTCTCTCACCCGCACAGCGTGAGTACACAGCATTTGAGCACTGCCAAGAGCAGCGTCTCCAGTTGCATGGAGACACTGCCGGCGCCCCCAGCTGGCCTTGGATGGGACACCACACAATAGGGCCAAAATCCGGAGTAGGCAAGTCGCCACAATAAATCTACATCATTTTTGGTCCGATTGCTGCCATTTAAAACAGTCTTAACTTGCTATTTCTGAAGATCTGGAGAGATTTCATTTCTGATACGGCTGGTGAAATTGAGCGGCACTATCTCAGCAGCTGAACACCTCCTCACAGCCATGCTGAGTAACTCTGAGAAAAGCTTGACATAAGCTGTCGTCACCGTTACAGGAGTTTCATGGGGCCTTATGAATGCGGATGCTCAGATCCTCAGTGTTCACTGCACCTATCAGAGATCTATACCCAACAGTCCCACTCAGGTATCCCACCTCTCGCTCATCTCACTGTTTGCACACCTCTTCCCCATAAAACTTTCCTGACACACAGTGTTTACATTCACCAGGACCCCCCTCACCCCTTTGTTTTTGCATGTTTTCTTTCTGGGGGCAAATACTTCATTGCTACTTCACTCAGGTAACACTCTTAGTCTGGACCCCCTAAAAACAGGCTATTCCTGTACCCAGCCATGGAGGAGGCTGGTCTGACGAGTCCCAGAGACTAGGCAATAGCATCCTATGATACAAAGCAGGCAGCAAAAAAGAGCAGCACTGAAGGAATTCGCCACAGTCTGATTTCTGTAAACTGCACTGGCACACACAGCATTGGAATGCAAGCTTGTGCCTTCTGACCTCTGACACAAAAACGAGCATCACAGCTAGTGTCAGCAAGGGGCACAAGCACGTCCTAGCATCACAACAGCGCCGCCCTACAGTCTGCACATGGCGGAAACGCATCTACTCTACCTCCTTGTCATGGTAACTTGGCACTAGGATTACACTGAGCGGTCCACACACATGGTATTTCCTCAGCTGAACATGGCCAGACCTAAAAGGGGTATAAAGGGGGAACAGGAGCGGACAACCTACAGCAAAGGGGTCCTGCTGAGGGCTGTATATGAGCAGCATGCGGAGTGTGACAGGGGCAGAGCTGCAGGATTACACACCAAAGGGGAAAAGATCGCCATCCTGCAGCTGGCAGCTGCTAATACCGTCACAGACATCGAGGGCTGGGGGGGGGAAGGGGGGAGAGATCTGCCCTGCAGTCGCGGAGTGGAACAACAGGACACAAGCAGCTCAGAAATAATGACAGGCTGCACTGACACATCGATATCATTACCCAAGCTTCCCTTAGACTCTCCGGCTATCATTTCTGCAAGAGAAACTGTGACGTCTCCATTCATCACCAGGAGAAACTCATGCCCGCCAGATTTTTCAACTTTATTATCTCTGATTACGAAACTTCATTAAAATACATATTCCTCTCCCCCCCGGCACATCTGCTGCCATTTACTAACAACTACAAAATGCGGATTCCTCAGGATCAAGTTGTTTATGAAGGGAGGGTGTTACTGCATCAAACACCAGCAACAAGAAGACCAGGGATTATATTAAGGCAAGAGTGAAATCCAGTCTGAGTGTCCTAGCAGTGAGGCTATCCGGTCACTAAAAATTTTTTTTGCTAATGCCACCGTGTCCCATGCTGAGATCTTGAAGAATTTTAATACCACGGCAAAGCAGCGTTATTAGATAGGGCTCTAACACACTAAGTAGCGCTTTATGAGATTTTGTGCATTGTGGGTCTATTACTTTCAGCCACTCTTCACATTTCTATTAAAATGCAAACTCACTGAACTTTCTAGCTGCCATGGCAACACTGAAAGGAAACGGCTTACAGATTAGCATTATGTCCTGAAGTTGAAAGGATGCAATAAACGATGCAATAAATGATTTACTTACCACTGTTTTGCAAAAATTTCTTGCTGCATGCAAATAGTATTAAAGTCATTTAATAACATTGTTTCAATATGGTTTTCTTTATGCTAAATTTTATTGAATGCTGAATACAAATGGTGAATATGCCAAACACTTTTTCGTAAAGTTAAAATATGGCAAAATAATGGTTCTTATGAGAATGTTTTTCTGTTTCAGCATAAGCAGAGGTTAACAGGTAATTTAAGAAGCTTTAAATATTACTAGAAGCTGGGCCAAATTTATTTTTCTTTGTATTATATGGTCCTGTAAGGCCCTTGAAAGTTTAGTGATGAACAAAGAGGCACAAGCTCTACACGCTCACATACAGTATTCCTGGTTGGCCAATCGTTGCACGGATGGAGTTGCCCTGACATAACAAACGGGACAGGATGCAAGCTGTACCAGCAAGACGTGCACGTACAGATGCACAGGGACGCACGCAACAATGCATCCAACGGCAACCCACTGTGCAGGAGTGCATCATCAAACACCAGACTGTAAGCCGCTTCCTGAAATATCATAAACAAGAGCGGAAAACTTTCATTCTCACTTCCTGCCACATTACGAATAACCCTCTACTGTGCACACTGTCTAAACAAGCAAATTAAAGCAAGAAAAAGTACGACAGTGGTCAATCAATATGTAATGAAATATGAAATGAGTCTGCCCAAAGCACAGATCCACGGGGATTAAATCCTCAGAGGGTTGCGCAACAAAGTTACACAATGTGTACAAGGACGTGTTACACGTAATCCAAGTGCAATGAGCGAGAACAGGGAGTTTCATTACAGGCATTTTCTGTGACTTGACAGAAACCAAAACACGACGACAGCAGCCCTGCCAAAGACAAGGCACTGGAGTGAAAATTCTGCAAGAGAGAAATATATTCTGGGGCAAAATAATAGCAGATGAGTTCCTGTCAAGTTTTCACAAGTTGCTAGTTCAAACAGCGAACCTGAGCTCATCTGACTGAAGAATAACTGGAATAACAGCTTTCAGTTCCCTTGCTTAAGGCAGAGTCCAAAAAATACCATAAACAAGCATCTGATGCTCGGGTCATCTAGTAGCCTTTATGCAGCGTAATTACTGAAAGAAAGCTGGATCATATTGCTATTAATAAGCCATGGATACCCACACATGAATACACATACAGATACAAACACAGTAAGGGCATGCAAACATCTTACTACTGGAACGTTCACATGTAGCTGCACATTCCTCAGTAATAAAAACAGACAAACTAGCAATACAAAGACGACGAATAGCAGCAAAATAATTACGTTTGGAGTCCTTCACAGTCTTCAGTGCGGACTGCAGTCGCTCCAACATCGTTCTTTGCTCGTGAGCGTTTGTAAGGGTATCAAAATGGAAATCAAGCCAAAAAAAAACATAAGCCTGCGTGCAGCACCTCGAACAGAAGTGTGTGAGAACAACCTGATAAGGTAAAACAGAAAAGAGGAGGCTGGGAAAAGCCGGTTGTTGTGCTCCTGCTGAGCGCAAGTGTCCCTGCTGTGATCTGTAATGTGTGTGGAGCGGCAGAGAGCGAGCAAGCCAGACTGACGATTAACCACTGAACGGGATCTCTTTGCTGCAGAGAGACGGCGGGGCAGG
>JABFEA020000110.1:12372876-12407774 GCA_019775915.2 Cyphomyrus plagiostoma | reverse complement strand
ACTCAAACACTTTAATTTTACTTACATTATTATTTTAATAAACACAACACCCCTCTTAAACTTTCAAAACTTTCCTTCAACCCCCCCCCCCCCCCCATCCTTATATGATTCTAATAATCGCCATTGTGTCACCAACTACTGAAAACACTGTTGTCTTCTGGCAGAAGTGTATATGAGGTGAATTTTAACACAAAGCAAGGATGTCAGACAAGATTCTTCTTTTTTTGCATATTATTAAAAAAACAATCAGAATTTTACACTTTTACAGAATTTTACTTTTACATTTTACCTTCATAAACCAAGCTTCCAACTCATAACTGTATATTCAAAGCCCCATTCCAATATTTTTTGACAATTACTATTATTTTATGTCCTCGCTGCCTCACCACAATACTGGAGAAACTGGCAACTTTCATAATTAGTTTCAGGCAAATATAAGAGGCCTCAGTCAACCAGAAGGTATTCCTGTTTGATGACCACTGGTTTTCAAAATCTTGTCTGTCTTCAGACCTCACCTAATGACTGCATTTTGGTTCTAGGTGCACATTACTTTATGAATAATGGTTGACTTGCACTTGCCTTTCGACTGCATTTCTTGGGTGTTGTTGTTCTAGTCTTTGAGGACCCATTGAAGTTCTACTAGATTCTGGATTCTCCCACCTCAGTCACTACACTGTACCATCAGTGATACCGCTTAATGTAAATCACATTTCATGGGTTTTTTAAACACTGGCACAGGTGACTGTATGCTTTGCACCTACCTACTCTCCCTACACAAATACACAGTCAGGGGTTTGTTGGCGTAATCAGCCTTCACTCCTGTGTGTTTAGCAGCGAGAGGTTACCCAGTAAGACGGGCATCTACAGAGAGACCCAAGGCTACGCCACAATGCAAACGGTTATGCAGACACCCATGAAAGATAGCACCTCTCACACCTCTCCATGGTTTTAGTCTGACACATACCAAAGTCACGCTTCCTTTTATGGCCCAAGCATCTTTGCTACAAGGGTGTGTTCACTCCACTATGCTCATTTATTTCAAAATCTAGGGCAGAGGAGCATCCCTGCACACGCAAATGACAGCAGTGGCCGATTTAAAAATGGGAAATTACGTTCTAGATGGATGAAAAGCACACTGGCAACGGGCAAGGATGATTATAGGCGAAGGAAGTAGTAGGAAAGTCCGCAGGATGACTGTGCTACGGAGTTTCATTCACATCAGTCTTTGTGTGAGCAAATCGCACCCAACTGGCGGCAGGGAGATGTAGTACTTAAGCAATTTGTCGTGCATCCAGTGGGCTGCTAACTAAAAGCTGAAAAAGGGCACTATTTTTGTATCCCAATGTCATTTATCTGAATCATTTTTGATAAATAACCATGCGAGTACATTATGCATTAATCAGTAACCTCTGCAAGTCAGCTAGCTATAAATAATATTTAAAAATAAAGCATGCACAGAAGGAGACTTTGCACTTGAAAGCATAATCATCTCACCTCTTCATTTCTTTAAAATAATTAGATTATATTTGAATGGGAATTCATACCAAGAACAAAGATCAACTGCACTGCCATGGAACCAAGAACAAAAGACGCTTGTTGTTAAAATACCCTTTAGAAACTATGAGAGCCTGAACATCACTGGAAAATGCCCTCACTTAGCATAGCTTAGACTTTAAGTATTCTTGTGTGATTAGATTCTAATGAGAATCTATGAAGAAGTCCTCAAGGAAATAAAAGCAGACATATTTTGATATTAGTATAACAAAGGTGTGGTGTAGCTTTAAAGTTTTGTAACACAGATGGAATCCCCAGGAAATACAGGGAAAAACAAAACTAGAAATGGCAAAGAGGATAGGAAAGAGGAACGTATGTAAGGGTCAATGAGATATGTTACTCTACTGTAGACAATTCCTTCATGGGAAGACTTTTAAAAAAACATAGTGTAATATAAAAAGTTTCAAAGCATCAAGGTGGTATTACTTCCAGAACATACAGGCAACGCATGTCTTAAAATGATTTTGGGTTCATGAGAAGTACAGCACTCAACATCAAATTATCTTTAAACGAGAGTCAATTGTTGAAAGATGGCTGGTTCGAATCCCCGACCAGCAAGGCATCACTGAGGTACCCTGAGCAAGGTACCGCCCCCAAGCACTGCTCCCCAGGCGCTGAATTAGCTGCCCCCTGCTATGTCATGTTGTTATTTATGGGTTAAATGCAGAGGACACATTTCGTTGTTGTGTACTTTGTGCTGTGGTGTGTCAACAATGACCACTGATCACCAAATTCTGAATAAAATTTGCCTTTCCAATTACTCAATATGGTAGAAGGAAAACAGAGCGTCACAACAGAGGTACTGTGCATGTTATGTTGTTATAACCATGAAATAACTTGGAGTGAGCATTAGGGGGTTGAGTTCTTCACCCATGTAAGGGGGTCCAGGGGGTTGTATTGGCTGGTTTTTATTATTGGGAGGTTACAATCCTCCATCCCCATTTATGCCAATGGTTATAACCATATGACTATTAGTTAATATTTTGTGAACATATTGTGAGTATTGTGTACGGATTACCACATTGCTATTTTTGAAATGTTTGTGATAAGTAGCAATTAAACAAAAAAGAAGAGTTTACAAGTGCCCTAAAATTAGCAGTGGCCAAATGTACCTTGTTATTATCTACTGACATGGACTGTTGCTGTAAGTTATGGCAACAAAAATACAAGTATGCCGTCTCCTGCAGGTCAAGACTTGAGGACAATAAAACAAAGAGAAAAACATAAACCGGCAAGTTTAAACATTTAGTGTTGGTAAATATCCCACTTTCGAGCACAAATATGAAACTAGTGAGCACAGATAAAAATATTGCGCGCGCGTGCGTCATAATATAACAATCAAACTGTCTTCTTTCCTTCTCGAACATTTATTCCCTTCTCAATTTGATAGATATACTCACGTGCCAAACAGACTGCCTTTGGCTGATCTCTCTGCTCGACTGAAATGTTTGCCCCCAAGTTTTGACAGTTTGCGGGTGAGGTAATGTCCATTTCTGTCGCTAAATCCTGTTGGCTGATGGCTCCTGGTTTTGTGGCTGTCTGCACATTAAAAAGAGAGTTAAAGTTTTACTGTTAAATTAATTATTATTAGTGATGTGTTGGTCCAGTTGGCTTCTTTCCGTGAACAATGGGATCCGGTTCCCATCTGAGAGTTTTTTTTTTTTTTTGTTAATTAGTACAAGACAATAATAGCATGATCTTTTTGCCGCATTGGTTGGCCATGGGTACTGATGTGGCAGTTTTGTACATTGTAATTTATTTTTTGTTATATGAAATACCGTGTTCCATTTTGAATGTGAATTATTTGCAATGGTTTGTGTTTTGGATAGTTTATTAATAATTATTTTATTTGATATGGGCATGACGGTAGCAATAGAATTTAGTAATGGATAAAATAACCCTTCATGATCCATTTGCTGTATTTTTGACGTTACTAGATGGTGCTCTTTGTTCAAAAAAAGCAAACCAAACCAAGAGCACCTCCTAGTGGGGTCAGAAATACAGCAGATGGTTCATGAGGCATTGCATTATCCATCACTAATTTAGAATTGTAACATACATTTAAGCACCAGGACCAAATGCAATGTTTAATATTTGCAGCTAAACAGAAATTTATGATGTTCATGTACACATATGTAATAGTGTTTGATGTTTTTACATTAATGTTTTTATACCAAACATAATGGAAAATAATGGTATTCTGGAAAAAATAAGGTTTAGTATAATTACATTGCTAAATTTGGCTGAATTATAAAAGTCAGAAGTGATACTAAATGAAGAGGCATTTGGGAGCCGAAAGAGCCGGCTATTTTTGCTGAGCTGAGCCAAATGAATAATCTGGCTCACAGCCGTACTTCCCATCACTACTGTCCATGATCTTTGTCTTCTGAAGAAGCTTTTTGTAGTACGCAGTCAATCACAAAACCAGGAGCCATCAGCCAATAGGATTTACCGAAAAAAACGGCCATGACCTCACCCCCAAACTGTCAAAACCACCCCCATGTCAAAACCGGAGCACAAAAATTTTAGTCAAGCTCAGACAGCATCTGAAGATAATCTATTTGGGCACATGAGGGTATCTGTCAAAAAGGAAATAAATATTTGACAAGGAAAAAGAGAGGTTTAAATATTTCAATACAGAGGAAGGCAAATGTCTATTGGTGGCCAGTTGTTGTTTAGTTTTCTCCTTCTCAGTTATTTTTGTTAAATTTCTGACAAACAACCCATACTGCCTATGAGTGAGCTAAACAGCATGGACGGAAATGATAATGATTGGCTCAGAGAGTGAATGCAGTGCTCATACAAATACAGTAGCCTGATTTTTTTAAACCATATATTAGAGTAGCGGCTCTGAACCTTTTTGTACCGCGACCCAATGTTTACAAAGTCAGCTCAGTCGTGACCCTATATCAAGTATAGGTTTAAATTAACGCCATGATCAATTTACACCAATCAATGTCTATTGCACAAATCTGATTGGATGTGCCAGTAAATTTTAAATTAAGCATCTGTGGTTTGGCTTCTTGGATTGGTTGAGTGTTCAAATTTTTTCTAAGTTTTCGCGTAACTTTGTCTTAACCCAGTTCACTATGGTGTCCTTGCAAAGTGATAATTATATTGTATGCGTGTAACATGTGTTGTCAATAACTGCACACATTGTCATTTTGTGTGTATATGGAGTTTCTGTGTTCTCCCCGTGTGCGTGGATTTAAGTAAGATCGTCCAGTTTCCTCCCACAGTCCAAATGCATGCAACTTAAGTTAATGGGAGTGCTTAAATTGTCACGAGTGAGTGAATGAATGAATGAGTGTCCTGCCAAACAGAAACCAACCCTGTGCACCCAGCAATGGTTCCTGCCTCGTGCCAATACCAATTTATAATGTATAAATATAATATTTTAAATACAATATATATAAATGACTATTCAATCAATCAAATGAATTGATACATTAACAAATTATATATCAAATCAATAGTGACAGCTTTACTTTAAACTTCTTGGAATCTATATATAAACATGTGAAAATGTGTTATTAGTCTAAAAATGTATTAGAATTATCAGGTACACAAATTGCCAAAAGGTATTTTCTCTTTATACAACTTTTATTGACCATACAGAGATTAACATACATTAATTTTAATTATTTTAATTACTATTTTAATTGATTCTGTATACCATTATACAACACTGATATACTTTGCATATTTGTGGATAAAATACAGCCAAAAATAATATGTCACCGTGCCTATTTCCACTGGAACTATACATATTGGTGAATAGCACAGTGAATTGGGGAACTGTGCCCAGGCTGCATGTCCAAATGGCACAGCCAGCACAGTAGTCACGTCAGTGCAGATCAGCTGAGCTAGACCCTCGACCCCAGCTGCTCCAGGGGCACAGTGAGCTAGCTGGCCCTGCTCTCTGGGCCCCAGCTTCCCTACTGGCATCGTACTCTGGCCAAACACGTCTTCTTAATAAATGTAGAAATCGTTTTTATTCATTTTTTTTACTATTATTATGATGTCTTAATGTACAACATATACAGCTCGTTGACCGTTCATTTTCTATACCTTGTATCCAGTTATGGAGACACATTAACCTGGAATCTGTACCAAGAAGCCCCGGACACAAGAGAGAGGATACCCAGGACAAGTTGCCAGTCGATTGCAGAGTGCACACACACACACACACACACACACACACGTACATTCAACATGCAACATGGAAGGATCCTACATGAATACAAGGTGAACATGAAAATGTTACACACAGAGCTGGCCAGCATTGTAACTCAGAGCAGCCAAGGTGTCGGACTGCAGTGCGAACACCCGAGCCACCGCACAGGCCGTATATTTCAATTAAACTTAACGATAAGTGTGAGAGGTCTGAGCTACTTTGACTTCTCCTCGGCTGTCAAAACTACAGCTGTAGAACAGTGAAACACACCAGCCGCAGGGCAGCCAAGAGCAATATGCAGGCGGCGAAGGGTCGGGAACTGGACAACAGGCACACTGTGACAACCAGCAGACAATGGAGCCAAATGACTTGGCTGGAGCCAATGTGGGCAGAGAGCAATCTGTGGTAGCCGGAGCAAACAAGCAGAGGATGCGATCGCAGAGCAAAGGGAGGTAAAAGATGGAAGACAGCAGGCAACAGAGAGGCACGAGATATGACCCGTCGAGCCAAGCCGGCAGACACAAATTAAAATCGGCCATTAAACTAACATGCAAGCAGTCAGACGCACTTTCTGCCAGTGTCCAAGAACTTCTTAAAACCGAAAAACTCGAGAATTGAGTGTCACCTGACTTTATAGTACAGCCTTCTGCCAAGACAATCTTCAATTAGCACAACACCCGAGAGACTGCAAAAATGCCACATTACACAGAACCTAACGCTCAATCTAACATATTTGGCTTCACGGGTAAAACATTAAAAGCAAAGCCAAAACTTAGGTTCCCGCTGGAACACCCACCATATCTGTAGCACATTCACATCTTTCTAACATGAGCAGCAATCGTTTTCTCAAAAGAAGTGTACACCTTACACTACTAACGAAATACTAATAAATAAATGTCAAAATACCAGAACCAGATCTTAAATTTCACTAGTCTCTTAAATAGCTTCTTCCAAGTTTAAGTGAAGCATGCAGCTACAGCCCTCAAGAATGCAAACATAAGAGCCATCGCTGCCACCTTCCACAATCAGATCGTGGCCCCAAAACAACATTTGGTTGGCTATATAATACAGGCAGTCCCCGGCTTAAGCACAGCCAACATACAGGCACCTTGAGCTCATGAGCCAACTGCCATAAAGCCTGTCATATTAAATACTCTGCTTAAATACAATGGTTTGTGATAACAAACGCACGCAGAACTTTGCGAAGTTCGTGAAAACATTGCGCAGTTTCATCGGTTTGTCAGCTCAAGGTACAATACAGTACTGTTTGTAGCTTCTTTTATTACTATATTATTGCACAATGTTACTGAACAATATATTATATTATATTATATTATATGTAGTATATTGTTATTTTTGACTTCAGGCTTAGGGAATGGATGTCATTTGTAACCTGAGGACTGCCCGTATACAAAAATCACTGGCCTGTAACCCTGTACCGGACAAACAGATGGATGGAAGAGTGGATGCTGTGTATCATCAGTCCTCTGGCTTTCTGTGCTCTTGTATTCAATTATAATCTACTACGGCAGGGTATTGTTCACAGAGAGTTTTATACATTCTGAAATTAATTTCATTTGTTGCATATTCTGGGCGTTCCATTGATTAATTGCAAGATTACTATATATGTTTTTTTTTCATGTGTAGTGGTTCAATGAGTAGCATTGTGTCCCTATACAGCCAGTGACGTGGGTTTAATTCCCACCTTGGCTCTCAGTACGTGCAGTTTGCATGTTCTCTCCCAGTATCTGTGTGGTTTAGCTCCGCAGCTCTAAGATAGATTCTTTGGCTTATTGGGTGTCTGTAAGCTGCCCTTAGTGTATGATGGTACGTGCCTTGTGACGGCTTGGCATGCTGCCCAGCACACATGCCCTGCGCTTCCTGAGGTAGGCTCCAGGCTGACTGCTACCCTGCATTGCTAAGTAGATGAATATTTGGCATGAGGATTCTTCTTTAAGCATGAAAGTACAGGGACTGAATCACTGAATCAAAACCTCTACACATTCACTGCTTATCATTCGATATTAAAGTGTATGCTATACAAAAGAAGGTGATACACGCAGTCTGTAATACTTGGCACCATTTCATTTTGATTTCATTCCACCCAGCAGTTGACAAATTTCTAGCAACCTGGTGACGCACCTCCTACACGTCCAAAATGCAGCTTGTGTCTTTCAGTAGCCCCTAATGTGTGACTGCATGAGTGAATATGCACGAATATGCAAATTCCTTGTTATATACTGGCATTACGCCTAAGGTATACCTTGCCTTATGGTGTGTGACTTTAGACCACCAGGGGTCCGTTTGGATAAGCGGTTATTGAGAATGGATCAATGGAAAGCAGCCAGGAATTAATTCCCTATACGTCAATGTGAATTTCATATGAATAGCTCAGAACTGCCGCATGCTGGGTGAAAACGTTGCGTTGTGCCTGTTTGGTATATGCATCAGCTGGTATAAGGTCAGATGTATGTGCAAGTCAAATAAGAAAATGTAAGTTTTTTTAGCATTTGAATAATGCATATGTGTGTGTGTGGGGGGACTTCTGAGAAATCACTCTGTTTGTGCTGCGCAGAATTTGAGGAGATTATTCAGATAGGCCTGGGCACTAGACACATAAAATGACAGTAGACTTTCTTCTTTAGCAGAAACTGAATTTTGTATCAGTGGTGGTCATTATGAGAGAAAAGCCATGAATTTTTTTTCGCTTCACAGGTTAGAAATTTGAACAACAGATAACATTTTCAAATTTTTTCTCCACATTATAGTTAATAGGTTTACCAATATTTGAAAAAATAGACAATTAAATGAATTTGGGACAGGCTCAAATGTTGCAGGTCCAAATGGAATTTATATATTCATGCTTTCTTTAATCTATTCATAAATGACAGAAATTGTTGTTTTTTTCAACATCCCCACAAAAAAGGTGGAAATCATCCACAAAGGATTGAAAGCATAAAATCTACACTAATGCCATTAAAAATATGGCAGTATATTTCCTATAAAAATGGAGGACCAAGTAAATAGTTAAACCACCAACAATCTCCAGGACAAGATGGGGAGGAATGACGTATAGATGGAGAGAGGAAGACAAAGGGAGAATATAACAAATCGAGCACTTGAATCCACCGAAGTGGCAGCTGCAGATGATCCTGCTTCCTCAGGCAGATGCAGAGCCAAGGTCTCCTTATCATAAATGCCAAAGGGGGAGGAGGGGTGTCACTGAACACAAGTTCAGAGGTGTGAAATGAACATCTGCAAGACACCAGCTTATGTCACATCAACGTTATTTTGTGAATGTTGCCCCCCAGCAGGGGGGCAGGTGAGGTAACTCTTCATAAGCAGATAATGGATTCAAAAATAAAAAGCATCCATTCCCAATGCTTTTGCAAGACAAAGACATATTGAGCTTTGTGAACTTAAAGAATATTCATTTTTTCCTTCTTTTGTTTGTATGCAAAAAATTAGTAGAATCAACACAGTTCCTTTAAAAAAAAAACGTTTTTTGTCATTGACTAATAAAGACACTGAAAACAAGCACTAGGTTAGTGGTATGGAACGCTCTTCTTCATTGGTCCTCTGGCTTTCACAGTACATTAATCTAAATGTGAGGCAGGCTAAGAACTGGGATCTACTCATAGAAGGGAAACCTTCAAGATGACCTCCTATTACGGTTCTCTGACCGCTGGGGTCAAAGCCTTTTAAGGCGACATATACAGATGGCAATATAAAATCCTCACTGTTATCAGGTACAAGACTCAGTTTGGGAATCATTCATATCTGAAAGTGGTCAGACTCCATCTGCTCTACAGCAGAGAGCAAAACTCTGAAAGTCTGACTTTCCAGGAGTCACACTGACAGAGCTCTGGGAATAGATAAAGGCATTGAATGAGTGAGGCTTTCCCCAACGTCCCATCTATTCTGTTTCTGGCTAGACTTAATTAATGCTTTATAACGACATTGCCACAGCAACCATGACTTACAGAAAGGCAGTGTAAAATCAGGGTCAGCTCATCCATTACTACACATAAAGGGGGGGATTTATTCATACACAGCATACACATTGTACGTTTAAAAGTCTCAAAAATATTAATACAAGTAAAAACTGCAAACATAATCTGGAACATGTTTTCAATTACATTCTGCAGGCCACAGAAACAGATAGTATTTTTAATAATAATTTAAAAACTATAATAACATCATTTTTAGTCATTTGGTGCTTTCTTGTTCAAACTCTAGGAGTTTCCCGAGATATTTTTTTCACTGCGTCTTTTGACAGTGCGTGGCATAACACTAATGTTCACTTCGACATAAAATTAAACACAGAAAGGTTGGACTTTGTCATGTTAGACGCAATCGTTATGCTAACAATTCGGCGAAAGCGTAGGGCAAATCTACGCGTTAGAAATGTACCGCTACACTAAGTATCAGGCATCTTTACTGATTATAGAAAAAAACATAAGCGCTTCGCAGAAAAAGCAGTAGATATTCAGTGCTGAAAGTATCCACTTTCACTGTGATATTTAACTTAAATTTCAATATCAGCATTTTACTGAAATATCTTTATCGGGACAGGAAGCTATTCTGACCCCAATTTGACACTCTCATACTGATAATAAAGCACACATGCACGATCTTATATACGATCACACAGTTACATTTGCGGAAAATACTGATCTGCAATGGCGTTGACATGCACATATTCCTTTCAAGAATTTAATCGCTCGAAAAAATAAGTTTTATTACGTCAATACACACTGGCACCGCTGAAACTTCCTTTAATAACATTATGACTGGGTAAATTGTCAGAGTGCTGTTGCAACAAATTGGCCAAGAATTGTTGTTTTATTACCCGGACACTTTGGTACACGTAATTTAAATGTTTGATTGTAGGTGATTATTGCTATAATTATTGTTATTTGTTAGCGATCCGGAGCCAGTGGCAGAGACTCGCACCTCAGACGGCTTATTCTGATATCGTGTACTGTAGCTTGCGGCGGACGCTTCACAGCCGAACCACAAGACCCGAGATGAATTTGGAGTAAAAAAAAGAAAATCGGAGGAAAAAACGACAAGTCTGACAGTGTCTTTACTCAATGTTTAAGCCGTCGATTTGCTGTGGGTCCACGAGGTAGGCTACAGAAATCGTGATTTCAAAAGGACGATATAGCCTTATGGAAATCAAACCTTTGTATTTAACCTACTCTATTTACGGAACATGACGACTATTTTAATAGAATATACACAACATATAGTTATAAATGTAGTGGTAGGCATTATTATGACATACCTTCATAATTTCAGCCTTTCTCTCGACGTTGTTCCGCGTTGCATGTCCTTTATGATGAATTGATACCGCTTGATTATCGGCGTTTTGCAGGTTATTGCAGCTTTCGCCGTTGGCTGGCAGCCTATCTTAGGGAAACTATAGCGTAACGCAGAAAACTGATTTCACTTGGCCAGAGATGCCATCGTGCTAGTTACCGCCGTTACCGTCCAGAGAAGAAGACATGCTTTTCTAGCTGCTTTTTTAAAAAAGAACATGGGTCATATCACATTGCATTACAGCACAATGCCATACTCCCGGGCAGTGGCAATAAGGAAACGGTGATAAAGGCAGCAACACGGACGGAGGTGGAGGGGGGGGCTACGGAGAGGAGGGGATATTGTAAAAAGGGGGAGGGGGAGACCGCCTATTGTACGTATGAGGTTGTGCGGTAGTATTCAGCGTGTGTGGCTTATGACTTGCGCCGTACTTTGACTGATTTGTACTAATTCGTTTGCGGCTGCAGATTACGTATTCACCCCCTTCATTTCGGTCTTGTGACTGAATAAGGAACAATGGACGATGGGGGAACAATGACCTACAAGTGGACAGCGTGTCATTTGCTTATACAGCATATCTGCTCTAATTTGCCTTATACTCCAAATGGTGAAATATGTATAAAATAGAGTTACTACCTAGCATGTCCGTGTTAGTAGATTAGTCCTTCGGGAATGTTAAAGTGGCCTTCTCATTTTACGATTTAGGTGAACTGAAATGCTACTGAAATGACTGCAAATGTTTCGGTGTTTCGGCCAAATATGAGAATTTTATTGTATGGAGCATTAGGAAGCGGTTCAAACTTCACAGTTTGGCAGTGCAGGGTTGTGAGCTCGCTGGCAGCGGCGGAAATGATGGCTTAGTTTTGCTTTTGTTTTGGCTTCGTATGACATCATCCCCCGCTTTGCTCTTCAATGTCACCTCTTTGACTTTTCATTAAGTATGTCTAGTGACTCCTAGCCAGATTTAGCCAGGAGGTCTTCGATGGCTGCCCATGCGCAACGGAAAATATGTTTCAGATTGGAATTTTAAAAGGTTTCGTGGTTTAATTGATAAATGGGTTTTCATCGTGCGTGCTTTCTAAAAAAATGGTTAAAATAAGGAACATGGGAAATATTAAGTTTATTTCACTTTCCCCCTCTTGTTTTATCATTACTTTTTTATAAGTGAAGATGTGTTTACTTTTCACTAGCTTTAATTTTCACTGCTTGTGACATAACTTTGGCATAAAAGGATAATTTATGAATTGTAAGCTGATCGAGTACCATATATAACGGTGACAATAAAATGTTAATCTTTTTGAGGTGATACGTCTATATCTGTTTTGATGTTTCCGTATAGCTGAAGGGAAATGGGTTTGTTTCGAGCGCTTACCCATCAAATGCAGCAATATCTTTTGTAGTCTTATTAATTGACTGTTTCCCCTTTGCCATGATGATCCATTGCGCTCCCTAAGATATTGCGCACAACAGTCCAGCGCCATGCGAGTGTCAGCGCAGTGTTCTGCACAACCAAAACAACCTATCTCTCTCTCAACACAAACCACATTTCTATGAAACTGAAGATTCAAAATGGAAAAGCAGTATATCTTATGCGGTTTTGACCCGTGTTATCATTATACAGAAACTAGTCAGTGTTTTCCTCTCTTATGCCTACACACGAATCATGCTACAAGATATATATGATGCAGAATATATATGATATATAATGTTCTATTTTCTAGACATGCGTACTGTAGTAGAGCAAAGGGAGTCACACTCATTCCTGTACAGAAGCCGTCTACATTTCTACTATCTTGCACATAAAATGTGGAAGCATGCGCAAGTTCATGGATGATGGTTGATCATTCACTAAGGGATCGTGTCATGGGTTTATTAAGGCAATTTATTAAGTAATTAACTGAATTACTGTTAATGTACCGAAGATTTATTACATGCTATCTATCTAAACATAAAGGGTAAGGTGGGGGCACTCTGGAGAGGAAACCAATCGATCACAGAGTGATTTGCATACACGGGCATTTTACAGTTACCAATTAACAATGAAAGCAGAACTGCAGGAGGAAATGTGAATACACACCAAGTCCACACACAAATCTGATCCAGCACACAAGTCTGCAATCCCATTGGTGTGAGTTTTATTTCACATAAAATACAATGCAGTCTCTCCACTATGAACCGAAGCCTGTTTGCTTCAGATCTGCTGCCATTATACTGTGCTGTGGAATTGGCTGATTGTGCTGGTTTCATGTAAGCCCTGAAGTACTCCTGGAGACTCTTGTTTACTGTAAACAGAACCTGTTCTGTAGCACACACTCTGCAGACAAAGTGAGAAACAAATACTTTCACAGGAGCAAACCCCCGGTCAGATGCTGACTCACTAAGAACGCGCAAGCTGCATTTTACTCCTACACAGGCCCCTTTATTTAAAATTTGGCACTTCTCCGTTTTTAAGGTCCAGACAACTCCGGAGTTATCAGCAGCTCTGTTTCTGCAGGGGAAAAAAAAAAGTACAGCTGCCATATTTGGATCAGGAAGGCGTGCGACATGTCGGGGAAAAAACATTCGCACTTTAATGATTTGATACCAGCGTGATAAACAATAATCCCCATTTACTCTTGGATGAGGACCTAAGCAAAAAACAGACTGAGATTTTTAAAAAGAGGGGAGAAAGAAAAGCAAAAGGGGAATAGGAAGAGGGTAGAGAGCCAATGGTCAGGGAGCGAGAAGAAAAGTCGGTTAAACATAAACAGGGAAAGCATGTGAGAAACGTTACAAGCATTACTCACAAGAGAGCTAAACCTATTACCCAGACACCATATGCTAACTATATAAATAATAAGATGGAATCAGCCAGCATGAAGAGCTGTGGGCCACAAGATTCTTTTCTGAATATAAAAAAATGTTGTGACTGGTTAGATGTAACTAAACCTTTTGTTTTGCATTGTTGTTTTTTTGATTGGTCAAAGCTGCCTTTTCTTTACCGGCATTATCCGTATCGCCCTCCCCTACCCAGCAAACTTCTTTAATACCTCTCCCCCACCCCCCCAAATCACACCGATGACAAACACAGTGGCGCATGTTGAAATTTGACTAAGTGGCCAACACCTGCACTATTTATATGTTCAGCTTCCTTGCAGATAATCAGATGCAGAACAATCAGTAACGGTGGTTACTGTGAGACACAAGTTCGTTTCCATGGCAACAGCTCAGGATACCCAAACTGCATATATAAAGGAACTTTCCAGTGCTAGTGGCTCTAGTGTAAAAAAAAACCTGGTACTAGCTATTGTAAATTATTTCAAATGGTATTCATTCATTTGGTCATAGAATAACTTGTTTGATCACCTTAGACAAGGCAGAATATAAACACCTTGCATGAGTACGATAAAGCATGAGCGAAAAGCTCCTCTCACATTAAAGTCTGCTACAAACATTGGTTTTATTCACCTTTATAAAACTTCACTCTGTGCCTTTTGTGGTAAATGAATTGCTTGTTAGCAGCTTAAAGAGCTAGTCTCTTTTCATGGTTTTGTATGAATAAATCAAAGTTAATAATGCATATAGGAATTAGAGGATGTTATACCAGTATGAAACGAAAATGATATACATATACATGGTATGGAATTGATGTACCACAGAATATGAGTAGAAATTACACCATTTATAGCATAGAATTATCAAGTGTAGGAGAGTGGCCTCACACCTCTCGGGTGGTGAGTCCTGCCGATGCCTCTACGTTACACGGCCTCCCTCTGTCTGCCTGGGTATCCTCCCACACACCAGAAACATGCAGTCATTTGAAGTGGTGCCTATGGAGAGCTTATAGTGTGGCATGATGTGTGAGTGTGCACCATGAATGGACTGGAGAGTCCTGCAGGGGATCCCTTGCTTGTGCCCTGTGCTTTCTGCGTACAGAATGAGCGGCTATCCAAGATGGATGGATTACTAATACCAGGCTGTCTGTGGTAATAGGATATAGATAAAAATGTAAGATAATGACAGGCTTGTAGATGTTTTTCGGTGTTCCTGCAACAGCTCAAATTGTTGTGAAAATGAGGGTTATAAAATTATTATTGCATGGCACCCAGGAAGAGGACTTAAGGATAAATTTCCCTGAACATATTCTTGATCTATTATGAATTAAACAGACAATGACGAGTCTGTTGGACTGTGGCTAAGTTTAAGCGCCAAAGATTATTTCTTGTTCTAAGTGTGAAGTCTTTACTCTGGCCATCACTCTGAAACAGGTAGGAGAACTGGTACTAATCAAAATGTACTGACCTTCACCATTTCCAGAATCTAAGCTAGTTCAATTTGCTCATTTGATTATAACTTAAATAGCACAAATCAGTAAAAAAAAAAACTGCTCACAATATTTCTGAATATTGTTTTGTTTGAGGTATGTGCACTACAATGACCAAAAGGTGTATGTTTTGATAGTAACACTTATTTATACAGTATGTATGTTATTTGCAATGCAATTTTTCATCACGGTAAACTATGTGGACTGAATTTGTATCCAAGTCAAAAGTTGTTTTTTTTGTGGGGTGAAAATGTCACTTTTAGTGTCATTAAATAAAATACAGACGTTCTGTAAATGGCTGTTTTATTGTCAATGCCCTGTGAACTATCATTAGTAATTTCACTAACAACTTTTTTTCTCTCATTTTTTTTTTGCAAAATACTGCTTTTGTAAATATGGCAGCATTGAAAACAGTGTTAAGTAACAACTGTGCGACGTTGCTTCTGTGCACGTTTGTAGTTCTCATGCAGTTTTAAAGTCAGTCTTTTAGATATATTTATATTTAGCTTTGCTCATAATTGTATTCTTAAAGCAACTGTTATGAATTGGTCCAAGCCAAATTTTTGCTTGTCCATGCACACAAAAAGCGTTAATGATCCGACGGATTCTACGCAAGACAGTGCGATAACGACAGATTGCTGCATTTAGTCAAAATCCGCAGTATTGTCTCCACCAGGGGGCATTATAATCAAGAGACCGGTAAACAAAGGACACGCAAAATTCTGTAGGGGTTAAGCATTTACAGTACCTCTTGTTAGACGCAGTTAAGCCTTACTTTTTATGTAAACGGTCTGTTGCAGGGACGGCACGGTGGTGCAGCGGTTAGCACTGTCACCTCACACCTCTGGGATCTGGGTTCAAGAGGAAACCCAGAAACCCGCCATGGCTCCATGTGTGTGGAGCCTGCATTTTCTCCCCGTGTCGTCGTGGGATTTCCTCAGGATACCCCCCCACCCTCACACAGTTCAAAAAACAAGCCGAGGCTAACTGTTATTACCAAATTGCCCGTGGTGTGAGAGACTGGTGTGTTACTGTGCCCTGCGTTGGGTTGGCGCACCATCCTGGGCTGTTCCCCGCCTTGCGCCCGCAGCCTCCGGGACTGGCTCAGTCTCACCCCGGACGCTGTATAAGACAAGCGCTTTCATAAAATTGATGGATGGATGGAAGATCTACAGCCATACAGAAGAATTACCGCAAAAAACTGCATACTTACTTGCAGAACTAACATGCAGAATACCTCTTTATCTTATTAAACTTGTTTTGAAAATGGAAATCAAATTATCTCATCTCGCCGCACCATTGACTGCCTACAAAGCCGCGCAATCGTCCTTACTATCCCCCTTACGTCATTCGCAACCCGGCTCATCGCCACCCTGATTGGCCGAGCGCTTCCTGAAAGAGGAAAGATAAATTGACAGAAGCTCAAAAAAGACCTTATGAAATGTTAATTTGGTCAATGCTTGCAAAGAATACATTTCAGAGATATAACATAAGCTACATAGGTAATATCTGATATGCCGCGGTGACAGTACACCATTAGCGGACGACATCCAGCGCAGCTTATGCGCTCTTATGCGATTGGTGTGGAGGCAAAAGCGGGCAGTCAAGTGCCTCATTACTTAGACATGACGTCTGCTCATCGGCGCTGCTCCAACATGGAGGAATACGCTCGTGAGCCGCAGGAAACTCAATTATGGCAATGATGTAGCAATGGGTTGTGTCTTGTCTATCGTCATAAGAGTTTATTATAGTATTATTTCATCTTAGATCTGTTCGTCTTGCTACATTTTTTATACCAGATGCCAATCGATTGCCATTTAATTGAGGTAGCCAGGTACCATCTGTGATATTAACGTCATGGAAATAGTGAGAGGTCGTCCCCGCTTGTGTTTCGTGACTGTTAATGTGTTTACCTGGTGCATATTTTTGGAAGTTATATTTAAAATATGTGTATGTGTCAGCATTAACCAATGAATGGGAATAAAATATAGAAAGTATCAAGCTTTTGGAAGTTTTATGAAAAAGTTATTTATACATACACAGACACACACACATTGCCCTTCCCCTTGAATTAATATTGTTTTTATAAAGCAGTTAGTACCCAGTGTCATATTTCTAATTTAGGAATTAATATTTCTTATATATAACGGAAGAAATTTACGTGCTATTCTGTAACAAATGCCTTTTTCTCAGCCCTAATCCATTCTTCCCCACGCCGCCAATCCCTGGAGAACAGCAGAGCGTGCCTTTACCATGGGTGTATTCCAGGCTGTCAGAGGCTTCCGGAATGCCCGTAACGTACGTCGGGAACGTGACTAACCCGGTGTGTCGACACTGCGTCCCCAGGATTCAGTCCACCAGTATTACAATTTGTTTTCGTGGTTTTTTTTTGTTTTACCTTACTATTCAGGAATGTGTGTGTGCTATTGATATTAATGCCCAGCTCTCTGTCATTGTGCAGGAACTACGGACGAGGTTAAAAGGCAGGGCAGTGCCAAGCTGGTGAAGGCACGATCGGCACAGATCGAGGGCACATCACCCAAAGGCCATATCCCTGAGTTGGGCATTGGGTTACGACCCCCCTCCACAATTTACACCCATGCGCCATCGATCTGTCTCGCCGTTTTGACCCACGTGCTCCTGCCTCGCACAGTGTTTATTGAGGCTGCCGCCTTGCGCTGGGGCTCTAAACTCTGACCGGGTGGTCGGTACCGTGCAGCCTGACTCTGTGCTTTGCTGTGTCACAGCAGCACTACAGCGCATTGGTGCCACATCGGCATCTGTACTTCCCCAGGCGACATTGCTGTGCGGGGAGGGCTGTTCTCTGCCAGCGACTGCGGGTTGGTTCACCTCTGGAGGAAGGAGGCTCCTGGAGTGCCATCCTGTTACGGCACACTTTCCATGGTAAACTTTCCATGATGCACGTGGAATGTTTCTCCTTTCACTGTGGTGTGGTGATGTACGTGATGGGAATGGAAACAATATCTAACTTTTTGGAAGTTCCATAAATAGCCCGATAGATTAATCTCTGGTACTGAGTAAAGCAGCTGCTGTGTCATAAAAAGAATGTAAGTAATGGAGCCTCAGATGGATCAAGCGTCACAGCTAAGGCTCAGGTCAGTCGTTGCCATACACATACGCTAATGGCTACTCCTAATGGCACTGCTCCCTCACGCACAGGTGGACCCCATGGGGGGGGGGGCAGTCTTCCAGATATACGACACAGCAGTTTCAGAGTCGTGAGTAA
The DNA here is from genome assembly GCA_019775915.2 of Cyphomyrus plagiostoma. Classification (NCBI taxonomy): domain Eukaryota; kingdom Metazoa; phylum Chordata; class Actinopteri; order Osteoglossiformes; family Mormyridae; genus Cyphomyrus; species Cyphomyrus plagiostoma. The sequence continues at coordinate 12,389,168 of JABFEA020000110.1, read as the reverse complement.
TTCCGGGGGTGGGGACTATAGAACAGGATGGCTCCGCACCTGCACTCATTTTCAGTAAAGGTGGCATTGGACAAGAGAGACAAATCAGTCAGTGAATGACAGAAGGACACAGTGACACCAGCAAAAAAATCTCTCACTACTTGTTGCTGTATTTTTGAGATTCACTCCGCTTCTCTGGTACAGCAAGTCCCTTCCCTGTGGATCACAGGCAGGCTCCCCCTAACAGACCAGCCACAGAGAAGCTGCTGGTTTGGACAGAACCAGTAGAGGCAGCTCTATGCGTCTGTCCTAATTCCGGAGGAAGACAAACAGACGCATACACAGTGGTCCTGGTTACAGCAGACGTGGCCCAGCACAGAAGCACAGATAGAGTGGTTCTATAGCTATAAGTTTGTTTTTGGAAAAAACTTGTAATTAAATGAAGTTTGTGCATATGTTTTTTTCATGTGTGTCATAATCAAATTTCAAAATTGTGATACCTTATTTAGGATAAATGTATTAGAAAAGAGTGTGTAATGTCTGGAATGGGTTGCTTTAACCATGAAAATGTTTTATTCCTGAAGTTTTATACTGCGGGCTGTGATATTGATAGCACAGGCTTTACACGCTGGTAACTGCACGGCCCCTGTAGGATATCTGCTCCCCCCTCCCCATGCTTCCTGAAGAGGCCATGTCTCAGGTTCTTTAATGGCAGCCCCCAGCACACAATCACAAGCAGCCCCAGAATGGCCTGTGGTCCAAGAATCATTAATCATCAGTTAAAAATGGGATGAGACTGGTCAGTATTTAGTGGGTTTACAAGACTTCTGCAAACCCAGGAAATTTCCTGATTTCCTTTGCTCTGTAATGCAGAGCTTAGATCTGGGGTATCTACTCTTTTGGGACATTAATTGTATGCAGGTTGCTGCAGTACTTAAATATTTAAACACTTGATTCGATACAATGATTTAATTTACTAAACTATCCTTTGGTTTCAGAATTGCACTTGCTTATCGGTAAATGGACTGCATTTTATATAGCGCTTTTCTACTCTTCCGAGTACTCAAAGTGCTTTACAATACATGCCTCACATTCACCCATCCATACACCGGTGGCGAAGGCTGCCATCCTGCACACCAGGAGCAATTTGGGGTTCAGTGTCTTGCTCAAGGACACTTCGATGGGGTCAGGAGAAAGCAGGGCTCGAACTGGCAACCTTCTGGTTGCCGAACGACAGCACTGCCCTCTGCACCACCATCTTCCTTGGAAGACTTTTTGTACATTGTGTCCTGACAAGGAGAGAGTGGAGTATCTACGTCTGCTGAAATGATTATGCTGAATGACCAGTTTTGACTGGATATTAGTCTTTTTGCAATAGTCACACAGTCCTGAATAAGTCATTTCATCAGACTTGTAACATCGCCATCGTGATTCTGTTTTCCTGTTTTCCACAGTACAGTCTTACACCTTTAATTTCTGCTCTGCCTCTTTCACTATTGATTCCCAGCTGCGCGTGTAACACCCCTTGCCCAGTGCCCTCTCCGTTGTCACACTTCAGCGCTTTAGCTGTCTGTAACCTCCCTCCACCCAGTCATACATTGCTGTGATTCCCCTGCTTCTTCAATAATTTCCCTAGAGCAGGAGTTGAAACCTTGGACTGGTTCATATTGTCTCCTGTGGATTTCAACTGTTGTAATCGAACATGCTTCATGTACCATGATTTATTTATGGCTAATTAATTGATTGATTAATTAGGTGGCTAATTAAACCTTTTCAGGAGTGTGACAGGTACACTATTGGTATTACATCATAATTAACCAATCAACCAATTAACTATTTTGTCAAATTTATTTATAAGCGATAAGTAAGTGCTGTCTGTGAGACCTGTAGCTAATACCAGTGGGCTGGAGCATTGAAACTGGGATTTTTTGTCTTGAAACCAGAGAATAAGCTGTGAGGTCAGGGAATTGGCAGCAAAAGGTCTTGGAAAAGGTCACCAGCAGTGAAGAGATGTTCATTTAGAAGTATTTTTATGCCAGTTTGATGCTGAGAATAAAAAAACTAAAACTAATTATTTTGCAATTAAATGCATGACTGCTGTTGTGTAATACCTCCTATGAGATGGCTTGTGACTAAAACCACATCCATATCCAATACCCTGCGCATAACTTCACAAATCAGGCCCTCTTACCACACAGAGAGGCAGCTGCTGCATGCCTCGAACAAGCTGGCTTGTAGCACTTTACCCTACCAGCTCTTACCGTATTACCAAGTGTTTTTCAGGTATTCAGTACTTAGTATCCATACTCCACCTGTACCCTGCTTCTTGAGGTAGAGTATACATACTCCACTGGGACCCTGCTTTCTGAGGTAGAGTATCCAAATTCCACCTGGACCCTGCATCTTGAGGTAGAGTATCCATACTCCACTGGGACCCTGTATCTTGAGGTAGAGTATCCATACTTCACCTGGACCCTGCTTATTGAGGTAGAGTATCCATATTCCATCTGGACCCTGCTTCTTGAAATTTATCGAATGTTACACATGCTATACTCAACCAGCAGGTTAATAGGGATGGATGCCAGGGGCTGTCGGTCCTGATCTGTGCTGTCGAGATTTTATTTAAATGTAATGTAAGTGAAAATATGGCACCCTAATATCCACTAGCTATGAGAACCCATCTAGTATCACTACATGATGATAGTCTGTTGAGCTACTGGTCATGTGACTGGGAGTGAGAAAAATCAGTAGCTGACCTTTTCAGTTTCTCTCAGGAGTCACATTTATATACAGTATACATTCCTCTCCTAAAGCACTGCCAGCTTATTTACCAGTAATTTGGTCCAATAATTGTAATATGTAAAATTAAAATAATTTAGCTTTTTTTTAGCTTTATGAAACATGGAGAATGATGTATTGCTGATGCTTATAATAACATTAAATTTGACAGGGAAGAGTTTATCTTAAAAAGAATGCCCTATGTGGATTTTTAAATGAGATAAAGCACCATTTATGTGAATGTGCATGTTCTGTATCAAGGTCCTTTTTACAAAAGCATATTACTTTTGGAGATAATATCCACGTACATAAAAAGCCCTATGGAACTGAATGCAACTGAATGACTGTAATATCCACACTGTCATCCATCCATGTTCTGTTGTTAAGTGTAAGATGTACTTTTCAGAATTCCTGATTTTCCTGAATAATTTGTTTCAGAGTAGAGTTTTGCTTTTTTTCTGAAATAGGGGAATCAAACCAAGGTGAGTCAGGCAGCAGGGACCCATTGTGGGTGAGACATCTGGGTTCCTTTTCCTTCCGTCAATCTTCACTGGTGTCAGCTACCGGTCAGGCACCTCTGAGACCATGAGCCGAACTGAGTGAACAGCACGCTTCTCCAAGCATAATAAGTACCCTGATGAAGTCTGCATTCCACAGACTGTCAAATAGCAGGTGGCTGATGGTGCCCATGGGAGGAAGTACATTCTGGTGTTCACTCATCTCATCACTTGCTCATTCAGTCTCATAGAAAGTAAATTTTCATATGATTGTTTGCCATTCATAGCTCTGGTGGATTCAGGGGGGAGCAGTGAGGCAACTGGGCAGTGCCCACATGGCTGAAAAACCATTGCTAAAGTGCCCTTTAGAGTGGTGAAAATCCTGCTATTAGCTGCCCATCACATGATTTAGGGCAATCTAGGGTGCCCCCTTCATGTGAGTCAATGTCCCCCATAGAGCAAGAAGATGTGAGGTGTCTTAATGAGAGCCCTTCTAGTGAAGGAAATGTGATGCAGTCGCCTATACTGTGCCCTTACAATGGAATAAACCAGAGGTGTAAAGCAGCAATACAAAAAATACTTTGTTACAGTATTTAAGTGGGATTTGTTTCCCCATTTTACTTGAGTATATGTTTTGCAGCTTTTCTTTTCACTTTTTACAACATTTCTGAGCTGAGTAATAACTCTTTACTCAGATACATTCTGCACAACCATTATTGCTTATCCAAATAAACTGTCGGTGAGTTGGACTGCACGATTCTGGGTGGAACATGAACTGCGATATTTTTTCATTCAGAATTCATTCAGAATTAGGACTGTGATTTTTTGCTATTTCTGTCTTATTAGGCTAGGCCTATTATTTAGCATTACATGCTAATTTTATGAGGATGGAACAAACAATACGTAGAGATGCACAATAGAGCACTAGAGCTTCTACTGAAATAATAGAGATGATTGCATTCTTCTGTAATGGAGAATGTGGGTCTTCATTGGCTCATTCACCAGTTTTAAGAGGTCTAAAAGTACCAACCTCAGTAGATCGATTTTTCATTTTCCACAGAATAAAAATGTCGCCACCTGGCCATAACTGATGCTCTCTCACAATGCAGATAATGTGCCTCATTCTGGACTCTTTGAGCAACCACTTGTTCTAAACAAAGTCAAGCCAGTGATACATAAGGATTCTCCAAAGAGAGACACACTACCAAAGGAGTGCAGTCTTTGTCTCAGGTCATTCGATAGGGTCCAGCCATACAACAAAGCAGGACTCTAAAGACCTGGACCTTCGTCCTTTTACAAAGATATTGGGAGCGCCACACACCCCTTTCAAGTGACCTCGTGACCCCCTATGTGCTCCCAATCTGTCCACTGACTTCGCAAGAATAGTCACCAGAGACATGAATGTTGTTGCCAAGGTAAGTGAAAGTTGATCCTCTCTGCAGACAGATACATAGCTGACGGCTGTGTCCAAGTAGTCTTGGATTTGATCCAGGATAGATGCAAGCTGAGAGACTCAGACTCTTCGTTCATTCTCTCAAGATCCCTGTTCAGATCCTCCTTTGACTTATCAAAGATCACAACATTGTCTGCCAGGTGAAGATCAGTAAACCTTTACTCACCAACAGATCACCCACAGCCACTGGATATCATGATCCTGCTCAATACCCAGTCCAAACAAGCACTGAACATAGTTGGAGCAAGAACACCCCCCTAAGAAACCCCAGAATCCACTGGAAAGAACACAGAGGTTTTGCCTCCACTCTACATAACACTCACAGTACCAGTGTACAGGCAAGCTATGAAGTCAAGCAAGTTCAGAGGGATCCCACAAAGTCCCAGGGTGTCCCTCAGGGCAGTGTGAACAACTGAGTGAAAAGCTTTATAAAAATCAACAAATGCTGCAAAGAAAACCTGGCAATATTTGTGTTTGTGCTCAATGAGAACCCTGTTTTCCAGAATATCTTCAGTGGTAGCTAGACTACATAGATGTAAAAGGAGACTGTTCTGGTCGCTGGTAGACGACCATGTGATCATGGATACTGTTGAGGATGACCCTAGCAAGGAGCTTGCCTGACACTGATCCTTTTCCAAATAGGATCAGCAAATCACTTCCCGTCAGTTGGGATGTCTCGGTTCCCAAAGGGAAGCAAAGATTGCATGCAATGCCAGGAGGACAGTTTTAACCCTCGTTCATACTTTACTTTTCCATGTGGCTTCCATACACTTTCAGACTGGGGATGATTATGTGCACGGCAGTTTGTGTTCATACTACATTTGACTGCGGATGCAGGTGGTTGCACAGTCAGTGCATGCATGCAACAGTGATATTCCACCAGACCAGGAGAGTGCAGATGTATTGCACAAATACAAGTACAAACACAAGCAGTGTAGTGCAACAGGTAAACTTTTAGGAACAGCTTTAAAGTTACTGGTCAAGGGATGATTTATGGTAATAAGGTATACTACGGTGTTGTGAAATTCTTATGGCAAAATTATCTGGGAATCCAACCCCCCAACACGCACACACACACACACACACACACACACACACACACACACACACACACTCAGTTGGCAAATTTTATTGCCAAAAATGCCAGAATATTGCTGCTTTTCAAAATGCCTTTGGCAAGATAGGTGTGGAAGCACTTGGCTGGCCTGCACAATGCCCAGACCTCAATCCCACTGAACACCTATGGGATAAATTGGAAAACCTACTATGAGTCACAGCTACTCACCTAATATCAATGCTCAACCTCACTAATGCTGTTGTGGCTGAGTAGGCTCAAATTCCTACAGTTCAGCCACAAGTGTAGGATACTATAAGGTGTACTCGTGCGAGTCCATACTATTAACGAATTTTGCTGCTAAAATCAGTATAACGAAAGAAACATTTTCTTCTAACCTAAACTCCTAACTGGAAAGTTGGATTCTGAAAAGTAGTGACCCAATTTTACCGCTAGAGGGAAAAACTCACTATAGCGAACAAAGAACAATGTTAAAGATGATGTATTTGTGGAGAATTTAACATGAAATACGAGCTGACACGGAAATCTCAGCTTTTCTTTATTTTTTATTTTAAAGATCCCTTCAAAAAGAACAAACTAACTGAGTGTGATTAAATAAAATAACATAATGGTCTTTCGATAAAAATCTAATAGAAAACAATTATAATTTTTATCTAATAGTATTTTTTTTTAATATTAAATGAATATGAAAAATATTTTTATTTACACAGAGCTATGTAACACGATATTTCTGTCGTCATTTCATTTTATCGGCTCTCGTGCCGCCCCCTCCCTTTAATAAGTTTCTAGGCTACCATCCCCTTTAAACGACTCAATTTTTCTCTAATCCTGAATTGATGGTTAAGAGGAGAAGACACATAGAGAACAGAACAGGAAAATACGTTTGTTAAAACGTTTGGGACCCTTTAGAAACGAACCAAAATAACTACGCCTCTCATCCATTAAAAAAATCCACAATTCCGATGAAACCGCATAGTACATTAATTTCCCTTTTCATCTAATGGATGATAATTGGGAATATTTACATTGAAATGTAATTAGGAGTCTACTAAAGAACACCAAAAATTATTTAAACAGCTATGCTTCTCGCAGAAGCATGTGAAGTTGGAAAAGCTTAGAGCACCTTCCAGAGCTGGGAAACTACAGAAAACTGAAGTGAAGAAGATCATGCATTTTTCACCGTGAGGTAACGGTCCAGCTGTGAAGCTTCGACATGTACGACGAAAACCGAAAAAGTAAGACCGTTTTTACCATTTAGCTTTTATATTTAAAAATTTATATTTGAATTTTAATATATTTGTGCAAAATTGTCAGTTAAACTGAAAGGCAAACATGCATGACATAATTGAACAAATGGTTTGGTCCTCCGGATTTAGGGTTATGGTCATCGGGGCGTTTGCATGAAGATTAGTAACCGTCGTGTTATTTACATTTTAATGATCCTTGATGTTGAATTTGGTTTTAATAATAACTCAGATATCACGTGAAAGTCTTCGGGTTCAGATTAAAATAATATTTAATGTCATGTTACTACTTTTGACTTTGACAGTTTTCCTAATTCTTCTTCAGTATTTATCTTACTCTTCTATAGATTTTATTTCTTAATTAGCTCTCAATGCGCATCCATATATGTCCATTATTTTTCTTCTATTTGTTTAGATTGGTAAATGGTTATGCATATGTTGACTGAATAACTTTAATGTACTACTACAGATGTATTTGTGATATTTATAAATCATGTTTCTTCTATATATAAAGTGTAATTGTTTTTGTGAATTTAAAAACATGTTAAAGCTTTTCAACGCATGCACGAAATGCACCAGACCACGAATCAACAGATCACGCATACCGTCACAACAAAGCATTAGTGGCAGAGGCTTATGTACATATACAGTACATACATATATATTTTTTTCTAAATTATTGACTTGATTTTTTATAAATAAGCTTCATAGCAAAAATCCTTTAGTTACTATGATATGGCCGAGATTAATCACCTAATATAATAGGGATAGAATAAACCTTCAAAATTAAGAAGTTCTGTATCTTCTTTAATAACAAAGTCTGTTTTTTTATATTACTATTGCAAGATCCTCCTCATTGTCTAAGTTAATTCTACAAAGGTTGGAACACAATTGACACAGTAATTGTAGTTTTTCTTCTGTAATGTATAGCTTTATGTGAAATAATAACATGCACTAACACAAAATTTCACTGAAATTTCTTTAAGTCCTTAAAAGACGAGTGTGGATTTGTGAATGGAGACAACCCTAAAATACACTAGCATGTGTATTTCCAACCCAGCTACATACTTTTAACTCCTGGCAGCTTTGGAGCAACGCATGCTTGATAAACGTCTGTGCATAAACCGGTGGTTTTATGTTAAGGTCATGGCCTTCATCCTTCTTTATTCATGTCTGTGGCCCCAGTTTCACATTTCACAGTCTGTTCCATTTACTATGTCTATTCACTATGGTGTTGGTTTGATTTTTACGGGATGGGGAGGGAGGACATTCCAGCAAATTCATAATATTGATATGCAGACCCATACATGTCCCACGAAAAGACCGACTCCTGGGCTGAAATTAGCACCAGACATCTACTCTAATGAGGCTAATCCTGGAAGACGTTTTGTCTATTTCATCAATAGGTGCTAATGTAGTGGGAGCTGCATACCTGCTTTTTGGGAAGTTAGATTTCTTACTAAATCCCATTTCTGGGGTGTTGCTCATTTGATAGCAACGTTATACCCCTCCATGAAAAGAAATATACCTTCTTATTCGTTCATTGTTCTGCTCCATTGAGTATAGTAAAAACATCACATAGCACACAAAAGACAGACTGTTATATTATTTTATGTTTTTCCAACTTTTTGGTACAGTTGATACACATGCTGATATAAGAATGTTGTTTTAATGCAGCTAGCTAGCAAAGATTTTTCAGAAAACAAAAAAAACATGTTTTGTGCTGTAATAAAATTTCCTTTTGATGCATAAGAAGTCACATTGGAACAAGCAGAATAATTAGTGGATTTTGTAAACTACTGGGTTGATGGAAGGTTCCAGACTGACTGCCTGGGTGTGCATGGCATTCTGTGATGTCAAGTCTATGGCAACTGACTGCTTCCATACCGGGGCATATCCAGTTGTTTTCTGGTACTTGGGACAAAACTGATTACTGGGTTAGCGTCAAGCATTACATTACACAATATGCAAGTTTTGACAATGCAAGGTATAACAATGCCCAGCTCTGTCCCTTTAAGAATATGGCGCTGCAGCTGCTCATTCTGTCCAATCCCTCATCTGTGCAGTCATCACTCAGATGTACGCTTGTTTTCATAATTCTGGGAAAATGGGTGTTCTGGTTCCTGCTTTGTACATGGATCACATTTAATAAACCATTCTTACAGCTTCAAAATGCTTATCCTGGCCAGGGCTGTGAGAAAGGGGGTTTTGTGGGGGGGGGGGAGCTTATTCCACACAGCAAAGAAGAGAAGGGGCGCCAGTCCATCACAGAACATATATACACACAGTCACACACACATACTTCATACACTATGGGCAGTGTAGATTGGGGTTTCTCAACCCAGTCCTCAGGGACCTCCAGATGATCCCCTTTTTTTTCTCTCCCAGACAGTTCACATTTTTGCTCCCTCCTGAGGTAGAGAGGGAGCAAAAACGTGGACTATCTGGGGGCGCCTTGAGGACCGGTTTAAGAAACACTGATTTAGAGACCTCAGTTGGCCTAACCTGTCTTTGGATCACAAGAGGAGACCAGAGTAGCCAAATCCAACTGAAATGATGCAGGGAGAACATGCAAACACACAAACACACACACACACACACAAAGCAACGGAAGGATTTCAGTCCCCAGCCTTGGAGATCTCCACTGAGCCACCATGCCACCCTCATTTAGTAAAACAACTCTTTTAAAATCTAGTAAATCAATGATTCCTGACTCCTGCAGAGCCTTCTGTCCTCCCACTTCCCCTCATTCTCATGGGTCCAGTCGGTAGGAAATGCACCATTACTCTTAGGTGTTCACCCGTGTACTACTTTTAACTCCTACATAAAGACCCAGCGATCCAATAAAAATGTACTCTCAACAATATTTTTGTACTTGTACTCAGATTAATGGTCCTTAAAGAGTCTTAACGGAACATCATTTCATTATTTTCTAAAAGGAATCCCCTCGATGCCACTCAACCCATGTGCCATCGTTTAATAACGGACAATGCCATTGTCTCTTTGTCTTTTTTCTCTAACCTTGCCTTTGCTCCACTGGGTGCCATTGATGGGCTGGGTGCTGAGCGGGTCCACAGGCACTAACACACAAAACACCAGCCCAGAATACAGTCTTGCCACTCCCACGCAGAAGTAGGTCACAGCTGCCCTCAGCTGCACCGCACCTCTCACCTCCACGCTGAACCGACGTGTCCCCCGGAGACACGCACTGCTCAGCCGTCTCCGATCTGTCCGCCTGCCTCATTGGACGGGTTTTCCTTCCATTAGGCTGCATTTAATATATGTTTTTTTCCTTTACTTCTTCCTAGAGTTCCTCCACATTTCAATTGCTTTAAGTGGTTTTATAGTAATTAAAATACAAATAATATTAATGTAACCATATTCTGGGTAAGCAGTCGTGCAAGTTGGGTGGATGTAATATTATTATTTTCCCCCTTCACACCATGACAATCCTTGACAATCCTTGAATATATATACCTGGAGCCTTGTCGTCAAAGTCTAGTCATTTGTCTGCTCACCTAAGCTGCTCTGAATTCTAAATTAGTTTTTCTTTCTCGTACATATTTCTTGTACATATTGTCAGACACTAGCTTATTTATTCACCATTTCTAATGTGATATTTCATGGATTCTGGTTCACAGGGCAAAATGGCGAAAGTGGGTGCTTAAACTCCAGGGTTTAATTATATGAATTAGTCACTATACATATTTTGAAAAAGAAATTGTCCCTGTCGGCCTTGTATATACAGCATGAAGGTTTGTAATGGCTGGACAATGTTCTGCAATGTGTGGCATTTTGGTAAAATATTTCTGATGGAAAACAAAAAAAACCATAATATGTTACAGTCATTTAAAACCCGTGTCATAGTCATTTAAAACCTGTGTTAAGATCCTTCACCTTATTTGGATTGTTATTTTAGCCAAACCTCAAATCTAAAGTGGCCTACAGACACAAGCTTGAAATGAGCAGCACTCTGCACTCGAGCTCAGTGCTCTGTGTTATGTTATGTTCGTCTATTTTGCCCTGTGAAGTTCTAAATCTGCATGTATGTATATGATGTGATGGTTACATAAAACAATAAACTGAAATAATTTAGGGCTTTATGTTTTCTGACTGTTTTGCCCATTTTCTCTGAGATTTCTTTAAAACACTCGGCATTTTAAAGGGTTTTCTGATTTAAATATTTTTAAGAATTCAGTGCTTCTTGTTTGTATAGTTCCTTAAATGGAGTTTTACTCCGCATCAGTATGGCAAGTTATCATTATCATTTTCAATTTCTTTTTCCAAGAAACCCCTTCCATAGCATCAGTACTGATCCTGTAATAAGTGTGGCTTCATTGAAACGGTCCACCAGATGTCAGTCACTTGCGGTACGCTTCTGTCCCTTAGGTGATGCACAGGATGAGTATTCGAACCCCAGCGAAGCAGAGGGGGGTGGATTGGAGGAGGAGGAGGAAGAGGACGAGGAAGAAGAGGACAGAGGCGAAGACAAGGACAAGGACTCGCCGTGGCAGGACTCTGAGGACACGGAGGGGAATGAAGGGACGAGGATGAGGAGGACCGACACACTGAACTCCACCAGTAGCTCCACAGCCACCCAGCGCAAGAAAAGCCAACATGCTAAGAAGCAGATTCAGGGCTGCAACACGGTGCAACGAGCCCCCCGCGCCCTCTTCTGCCTCAGGCTCAGCAACCCCGTCCGGCGGGCTGCCCTGTCCATCGTAGAGTGGAAGTATCCTCTCCCTCAGTAGCCACTCTGCCTGTAGCTGTAACTCATTCACAACATAAATGCTGTTTGGTTTATTGTGCTTTCTAATTGGTTTACTGCTGTTTAGTCATACAATGAAAAATATTTTTTTTCTTTAAATATTTTATTACTAGGCAGCATAGTGGTTGAGTGTGCAGCACTGTTGCTTCACACTTCCAGTGCTGGGGGCTCATTTCTCTCCACTGTGTGTGTGTGGAGTAGTCATGCAGTTATACACACTAATGGGTGTCTTTCAATTGCTCATAGTGCGCGAGTCTGTGTGCCATGAGATGGACTGGCACCCTGTCCAGTGTGGACCCCAGCCCCACCTTATGCCTCATGCTGAAAGGCTGCCGCCCCCACCGGCTTCCACCTGCCCCAGGCAGTGTAGGACACAGTGCAGACATACACACTGGAACGGAGGCTTAGCACGCAAAGCTAACATTAATCAAGAGTAGATGGAAAATAGCCAGAGACAAAAAAATGTGTTTTTTTGTGCGTTTCACGTAGTACAAGGTTTCAGTGAGATGATAAAAAAGAGAAAAAAACTCTGTAGTGAAAAAATACAAAGCTTTGAAAAATGTTTAAAATGTTTTTTTTTTCTTGATTTGTCGATATTGACATGTTTTTGGGGTCACCAGAGTGTGCTCACAATGGTATTAGGATCATAGACTAAACTTAGACCCAAGGAATAAGGACAATTCTTTGACAGTTTTCTGTTATAAATAGCATTGATACATGGTTGTCATAATGTGTAGGTTCAATATTCAACACAGGCATATATGATCGTTTTCTATCACTGCAATAGTCATACAGTTATTACTGTAATCAATTATGTGCATCATTTCTTATAACTGTACAAATTTTAAAAATGAGTTTACCTATAGTTAGTCAATTATCAGACTTCCATCTATGTCCGTTTCTGTTGGCCGTCCTCCTGTTTAGTGGAGAGCCTTCATGTTTGGTCCTCTTCATCTCACACGAGCATTCAGTGACAGCAGATTAAAGGCTATTCAGTTTGAGACAGTGCACTTCAGATTCAGCTTAACCTACTGAGGCCCAAGGGAAAAAGCGTCTTTCAATTGTACGTTATTTGTCTTTGGAGGAAATGAGTCATCTTACAATTTAGATTTTTTCAAATTTATTTTTAATTTCACACATGTCCTCTTTGGTGAACAACAGGAATAAACATGTTTCCTGACATCAGTGAAAAGATAAATGCAGAAATAAAATGTCCACTGCAATGGACATAAATGAATGAGGGGGGCCTCAGGAGGATAAAGAAAGCAAAGATAATGGACAGAAGTCTTCTGGCCCCTTCTCCGCGTATGTTTCAGTGTCGCCTGTGTGCCGTGCGCGTTCTTTAACCGATCTTATGCAGACCTTTTGATATATTCATCCTACTAGCTATCTTTGCCAACTGTGTGGCTCTTGGCGTGTCCAAGCCCTTCCCTGAGGACGACTCCAACTCAACCAACCATGACCTGGTGAGTTTGTGGGTTTTCGTTAGCATCCTGCTATAACACCCTCACAAAATAAACGTGTTCCCTGGCATTGTGCCCTAAGATGTATCTGACGTATCTGTTGTAAGATGTATCCCCCTGTCACCATGTACTGTACGCTTTTGTGTGTCAGGCATCTATGTTCTCTGGATAAACGCATATCCATCCATCTTCCAAGCGCTTATCCAGTACAGATTGGTGAGATGGGGGCCTGCAGCCTATTCCAGGCAGTATCCATAGTGTCTGATTATTTAGGTGAGTTTGTGCATGTGAGGCATCTGCAATAGACCGGTATCCTGCATGTGACATTCCCCTGCGTTGTGCCTGATGCTGCCCAGGATAAATGCTTGTGTCGTGGTAAAACACAGTTATGGGTGATCAGGACCATGGACAGAGACTGAATGAGCGCTTTGCAGACTACAGATCTCGGGTCTTACTCCCATTTACCCACATCCTTAGTAGAACTGTGTTAATAGAAAATGTTTCCCATTATAAATTGCTGCCATTGTCTCTATTTAAATCCAGTGGTTTCTTTATTTAGCCATTGGCGGTACACATAATTGATGATGAGACTTTGTCAAACGCCTTGGGAAGTATCTTTTATGAGTCCTTGGAATCCCTGGAAGCTCCCTACTCTGTTCTTTTTGTCTCTGTCTTTCTCTCCACCTTCTTTGTAGAAGGAAATGAGCACAAAGGGCTGTTCATGCAGTGTTCTGTGTGTCTGCGTATGTGTTCTTGCTGATGTATGGCAACTGAGCTCCTGTGCGGAGCACTGATGCAGTTTCACCCGATGAATGTGCGCTGAAGGCCCAGCCTTGGATTCCTGTTGTCTGCCTAGACCGCGTTCCCGCCACTGCGACATGACCTCAGTGGGTCTAAGTCAGTGGGTTACATGACTGCTTGACGGGGTTCGGTCCATAGCTTGGCGTGTATTAGAGAGACAAAGGACTTGGAAGTCTGTGACTTCAGTCGCCTTGGAGCCAGTAAGCTGGGCTGGTCAGAGTAGATGGTATAAATAGAAAGAATGAATTAGTAACAGAAATAGCATAGAGAAAGAGGTAGGAAATGAGAGGTTGAAAGAGACTGTAATGTTCTTTCTGTTTGAACGGGTGCTCTAAATGCTCTTGGTCCTGATAAGCAGCTTACACACCCCCCATCCCCCACTCTGTCGCCCTCTCCCTTCCCGCCTTCTCTCCCCTGCTCAGAGACCATGTGTACTGTGCTTAGAGGTAGAGTTTTGGCGTGTGGGGGGAGGGGCATCCATGAGCCAATATTCATGATTGCAGCTGTTGTGCTTCTGCCCGAGTCAGCCTGTGTTCTCGCTGTGTGTCCACGTGACTGTGCTGGATTCTCTCTCCTTTCACTTTCCGTATTTCTCCAGATTTCCACTGCAAATTTGAGAATGCCTGTGAATGGCTTGGCAAGTTTACAAGGAGCACTACAAGAATATATATGCAACTGTGCTCTTGTGCAATTACCAGTCTGTTTTTGTGGAATGGTTTCACACATTTGTCATGTATATTATACACACACACACACACACACACACACACATACACACACATATATATATATTCTTTAGCTTCATGTTGAATGACTTATGCATGAACATTGCATTACTACCTGTATATTGCATTGTAATTCTCATATAAAATATACTCTTTCTGCTGGCCTTTGCCGGTTTATCCATGCTGTATATACAATACATAACATAAATAGATGACAGTGGCTTGTTTGTCTATATTTTAAAATGTAGCACTAGTTGCAAAATTTGTTATGGTTCAATTAACATGAATATCTAAATGAGAATGCATAGTTTTGGAATAATTTGCCAAGGCCGGTGCATAAAACATTACTTATCCATTATGTGTTATTTTTCCATTCTGTGTATGTGTGTCTGTGAGTATGTCTGTGTGTGTGTGTGTGTGTGTGTGAATGTGTGTGTGTGTGCGCGCGCCCGTGAGTTTTAGGTCTGGGGCGACATGCCAATCTGTACAGGGCGGTGGAGTGAAAGATGATGACAGATTGGCACTGTAATCCTTTGAAACGCTTACAAATTCAGTTCACCCATTTAAAATTCCTCTGGGCTCTCATGCGATTTTCACATAACTGTGTCAGTCTATCAAGTTACTCTCCCTATTTTAGTTTGGGATTTGGATTCCACTCAGTACTATGTCTTGGCATGGTTAATGTAAATAAATGTCTAGTTGCAGTAAAAACACATTTGTGCACTCTGTGCTTGGAAATACAACACATATCAACATCATAATGCCCGTCATGTAAAAGAACCATTGTCAGTTTTGCCAGTCATATAATCTTTAAATTCCTATGTTACTGTCCTGCAGCCAACTGGTATGATGTCAGCATGTTTTTATATTGTCCTAATCGTCATTTTTTTGGTTAAAATATGCATTAAACAGAAATAGGTGAAGTAATTAGTATCTAGCAGTCTATTGCTCTGTCTGTCTCTGTATACAGGAGCAAGTGGAGTATGTGTTTCTCATCATCTTCACAGTGGAGACTTTCCTGAAGATCCTGGCATATGGCTTAGTTATGCACCCCAGCTCGTACATCCGAAATGGCTGGAACTTGCTGGATTTCCTCATTGTCGTTGTTGGGTATGCCGGCATCCTCGTGCTCTCAGTTTTTACACTCTCCTCCGGTTTTACGTATTTTCACTTTCCTCGATTCCTGCACTTCTTGCTCTGCCTTCGTCTTTCACCGTTTCGTGGCTTTAATCTCCTCTTCCTCTTCACCCTCTTCCTCTCCCTATCCTCTGCTCCATCTTCAACTTTTTATACTCTTTCTTGGGGATTATCTGATCTGGTCAGTTTGCATGGAAAAATACCAGTCTTTTTTTGTATCTCGTTCTCTCACAAGCACACTGTCATTCTATGTGTGTGTGTGTGTGTGTGTGTGGGGGGGGGGGGGGGGGGGGGGGACCAAATGTTAAAAAAAAATTTTATTTTGACATTTGGGAGACAATTTTTAAAAACCCAAAACCAAAGGGAAAAAAA
>JABFEA020000110.1:12333687-12352585 GCA_019775915.2 Cyphomyrus plagiostoma | reverse complement strand
AGGCAGTTCTGAAGGCGAAAGGGGGTCAAACACCATATTAGTATGGTGTTCCTAATAATCCTTTAGGTGAGTGTATTTACAAGTCTGGGTTTCCCTGCTGAGACTGCTGCCCCCGCGACCCGACCTCAGATAAGCGAAAGTCAATGGATGGATGGATGGATGGATGGATGGGAGAACAGTTTCTCCCTCTGCCTGTCCCATGACCATGCCTTGATTTGGTGTTGCGTTATTGTGTGGATTACTGAGGAGTTTTATTTTTATGGTGATGGCAGTTTGCTGTGTGCCCTAACGGGCTGTTTGGTGCACCGCTGAGCATGACGTCCCTCTCCACATCTCATGGTGCCCCGTGTTTCTGTCAGCTTATTAATCCACTGGAGTGCCTATGTCCACAGTGATGGTCAGGCCGTGCGGGGGTGTACAGTACAGCCTATATACTGTGCCCCCCCTCTTTTGCGTATATCTGTGTCAGGCAGGGCTGCGTACACTGCAGGACCTGGGGCCAGAGATGAGACTGGCCATGTCGTGTGATCTTGAGGAGGAGGAGGAAGAGGAAGGGCTCGGGGAAGACCAGGTGGAGGATGAAATTCATTACAAGGTCATTAGTATAAAGACCATATTAAATGCCATCCAGACTGACGACGCCCTTACTCCGCTCCCATTGTAATTCCCGTAATGGCAATAAGACAGATTCCCTTCAGTCAGACCAATGTCACTTTGCACTTAAATATACATAGATCGATTTTCCTACCTGAGATTGCTCTGTTTTCCTTTAGTATGTTACAATAAATCACATTTAACAATAGGGGGAACATAATTATGTAACAAGAAATATGCATAAAGAAATATATGCTACTGGGCAGGAAAGCAGGGAGAGTTTAATGATAATAACATTTAACAAGCCTGTCTTGCTCCCTACAGAGTAGTGGCATGTTTTCTGACCACCCAGAGCCCGCCTCTCAGAACAGACGTGGTTCTATGGCCCCGCCCTCTCCCAGCTCCCCCACCCCATTCTCAAGCGGACCAAGGGGGGGGGCCCTCTCTAATGGCCTGGCCCATCAGACCTCTATGGCAGCCTTGTCAAAAGAGCCCAATGGGAATGCAGTGGTGGAATCAGAAGAGCCCAGAGGGATGGAGAACTGTAAGGTCCCCTCAAACCGTCGGCACAGCTCTCCCCGTCGGCGCGCTTCCACCAGAAACAGGACGGAGAATTGGCCGCCTAAAGACGCACCCAGCAGGCGAGTTTATCACCAGTGTCTGGGGCAGATGGGAAAGGCCTCACACAGAAGCAGGGGCAGGATCATGTACTGTAGCAGAATAACATGCACAGAAACACGTATACGTAACCAGAAGGTAGCCTAGAACACCCCATTTCACAAGCTAATGTGTTCGCTGTAGTTTACTGTGCTTTTTGATGAAGCCTCTCTCCTTGTACTTTTAACAGCAGAGTGCAGTACTACAATAGAAGCTTCAGGTAAGATTATCACCACTGTTAAATTCTCCACTAGTACTACCATTTAAATTGGGGCCATTCCATTTAGGATAAATCTCCTCTATTTGTTATATTTCTTTATTTTCTGTCATTGGTTATGGCTTCGCTATGAGTAACGTATAAAACCCTGCATCCTCTTGTTTCAGCATGTGACTGAATTCCCTTTTACTTTCTACTGATTAAAAATAAATGATAAACGGCCTACTTCAGCTCCACTGTTCTATTTAATGCCATCCTGCACACCTCGCTCTTCTAGTGCTGCCTACCCATTTCCTTTTTGTCCTCGTTACCTCAATCTCCATCCTCCTCTTGCCCAGGAGAGACTCCGAGGATGCTTGCGTCGCTCCCGGTCAAAGGCACGGCGGCTTGGAGGAAGTCGGATGGGAGGAGTGCCCAGGGGAGCAGGGGTACTACGGCAGGGAAGAGGAGGCGGGGAGCACCGTCTTCCGGGACAGGTACAGGGATCACGAACGGGGCTCAGAACACGCCACAAATAGCTCGTTATGATTGGAGGCTCAGAGCGAGGAAATGACAACATTTGGGCTACATTTTTAAGGCTAATGTTTGTAAACGTTTTTTGAAATGTTAATTCAATGAATGTCACATTATTGACAGTTCCCATGACAACTGTACCACACAACTATATGCACAACCTTGCATGGGATCTGAGTTTCCGGCTGTCTGCTCCTATTTCAGGCAGCTGTACCCTGACGCTCCATGCATGCACCTTGGGCACCGTGGGCATGAGTGCAATGCACAGGTGCCCGGACAGAGGCCGCCCGGCACTCGCTATGGCTCCGGAGACTGCCAGCGGCCCGCTCGGCGACGCCTGCTTCCAGCCACGCCCACTGGTACCAGGCTGCCGCTGTCTGCTAGTCATTCGGCCAAAGTGTGCCGCGGCCCCCCTGCACTCAGAATGACTCCCCCCTGTCACTCAGGACGCAGGCCTGCTTTCAGCATCCAGTGTCTGCGGCGCCAGGACAGTGCCGACGACCTTCCCATCCCGGGCACCTACCACCAAAGCTCACCGCCCCGCCAGGCGCACGCACAGGTGCGGTCGCAGCGTCCATCGAACTAAACCAAGTTCGGACCCCATTCCACCGTCTGATGAACCCCCCCCCACCTCTCCCCCCCAGATGTACGGCAGCTACGAGTCCCGCCGCAGCAGCACACGTTCATCCGCCAGCTCCACATCCTCGTGGGCCAACGCCAGCCCTCGGCGCAGCCGCCTGCTCTACGCCCCCCTGATCCTGGTGGAGGAGGACAGAGTGGCCAGTGGGCCCTTAGTGTGGGGCAACAAGAAGGGGGGCGAGGCCAGCCATTCTGACCCAGCCAGGCCCGGCTGGTACTGCGGCCCTGGGGGAAGCAGTGGGCCCCAGCCCTACCAGACCTACGCCACCTTGCGGGTGCCAGGCCAGCTCATCCCGCACTGCAGTGACAAGAGAGGCAGTGCAGACAGTCTGGTGGAGGCGGTGAGAAGCGTCTTCATTAAAATCCTTTACTGTATTAAACCTGCTGTGTAAATGCTTTTACAGCAGCTATTCAAGAAGAAAAAGGTCAGATATCACAAGAAAAAGAAACATTCACAGTGCTGATCTCGGGTTTATTTCAAATGCGAGGAACGCAGCTACGTATCTGATGGATTTATAAATCACACTTTTGTCAGCCGTGTGTTAACAATCTAATATTACCCCCTGCCCAGGTCCTGATCTCGGAAGGACTCGGTATTTATGCCAAGGATCCCAAATTCGTGGCCTTTGCCAAGAGGGAAATTGCTGACGCCTGTCAAATGACCATCGATGAGATGGAGAACGCCGCCAGCGAGCTCCTGAGCCGCGGAGGGGCCGACGGGGGTGCTGCAGGGCGGCTCCTGACCCACCCAGATGCCGGAACCCTGTACAGCGACGAGGAGCCCGCGAGGAGCCGAGACGAGGAGGAGCTTGCTGACGAGATGACGTGTGTCACTTCATTCTGAGAGTCGGCCGGGTGCAGCAGCTGGGGGGCCCAGCTGAGTGTCACATACAGGCAGAGAGGAAGAGGAACTGAGGAGGCTGGAAAGGATGGATGAGCAAAGAGTGTATCAGATTAACCGGGAAGAGTGTAGCGTGAGTTACACTCATTATATAGCATGTTTTTGTGAGGATTAATGTCCCAAAATGGATCTCTTATCAATGCTCCACTGCACCTCACATTTGTACATATTTTGTCTTATTTTTTCATCAAGTTGAATCGGTCATTGCAGGGGCTCTGGCTCTGTCGGATAACAGGCCTAGCAGAGCACAGACAGACACCTAATGACTCCTGAGTGTCCTTACCGCATTCTTGCTCCCCTGACCCAATCCATTTCTCAGTGTATTGTATTAAGTTATCCCAGTGTTTTTCTGAAGTGGACTTCACCTTTCAGTTTGGTATTCCGACATACTATAGCAAACTACACCATGTTAAAATGCCATCAAGAACCCTATAGAGATGGATGGTGCAAATGTCAGTTCCACAAATCAGCAGTGCTTGGTTCATTTGTAGTGTTTACATGACGTTTTGTCTATAAGAAGCATATGCGTGGTCATTTACGGAAACTGAAGAATTGATGTACCAGAAAACTAATGGAAAGTCTTTTACCTGGAACATGTTAAAAACATTCATATGCATACCTTCAGCTCCAGTTTTCTCAAGTGGATAAACCTCCCTTTAAACTTTTTCTATTCTGAAAACTTCATAAACACCCTACATAAAAAAGAAAGGAAATGTGACAGTGTGACATGACGGTTAGAACTGAAGAATTACTCATTCAAAAGGAGTGCTGTTAATGAATTGTTGTTCATTTGGAGAATTGTAGATGCATAAGTGAAATTGGTAAACTGCTCTGTAAAGTACCTTCTGTAAGATGTTTTTGATGTACTTGTGAGATACCATTATATTTGTAAATAAGAAACGAGAACAAAGGGTTTCCACCGATTCATGTTGTCTTGAGTTTGTATACCATTGGCCTTGTTTGCGTGCTGTGTCCGTACTAATGTTTTGCCTGTCACTGCTCTATCAAACTGCATAGGAAGAGTGAGGTCAGATCACATATATCATATTTGGCTCAGTTATTGGCTTTTTCCGGGCCTCTGTAAGTCACTTATGGGCGAGCAGCTTGAGCGGCTTTTGGAAACACGCAGGCTCCTCTGAAGCTGGCTCCCCTGAAGCTGGCTCCTCTGAAGCTGGCTCTGTGCCATTCCAGCTTTTCTTACTCTCTTCATATCCTGTCTTGAATGAATTTAACGGAAAATTCTAATCTTCACTGTTGACTGATAACATCATTCATGAACAACATGCTTCTCAAAAGAAGTTCCCCATGTTCTTCTTATTATTATTTTTAAGCGTTAATATACCTGAAGGAGCAACTATAATAAATTACGTCAGATTTTTTTAAGCATTTGGTTGCAAGCTAACACTTAAAATTGAGTTAGTATGTCTGTTTTGGAGAATAGAAGCTCTCTCCTAACCCCTTTACTCTATAAGGAGGTCTAGTTCTTCATCCATATAGTTTCAGTTGTTTAATCATCTTAAATGGCAACAGGTATAGTAGAAAGCAGTGTCGTGGTAGTCTACATCAAATTTCATTCTGGCAACCAATTACATATCTGATTCCTATAGGAATCATAATCATATATTACACTGACAGAAATTAGTTGACATGAACTAGTTTCTAAATCTATAGCCCCTGTAATAAGTCCATATGGTACTAGGATGCTAGCACTACTATTATACAAAATAATAATAATAATAATAATAATAATAATAATAATAATAATATGAACTACAAACACTGGATACAATGAATGTTTTATTACTGGCACCACACCATTTTTATTACTCATTTTGTTCATCAATCAATGTTACAAAAAATGCAAATAATTTGATCAATAAAGCCCCTGCATGCACACTTAAGCTATCTTGTGTTACGTAACAGGAAATGGCTATCCCTCCAATACCTACGTAGACTAAAGCTTTATTATCATTGGCTGGGCAGTGGGCGATGTCCCGCTCTTGTTTCCAGTATCTAAGACGGTTGTTGGGTCTTATTCTGTAGGACGCTCCATTCGGCTGTTGCCTTTTGTCGTTTTAAAACAGCTTGTGACGCAATATAGCTGTTACTGACTCCTTCCCTTCCCCCCGTGGGCTATTCCAAATACGAAAACAGCTTCTCTCCACTCTGCCCATCGTCTAATCTCCAAGCAGGCGGCTACAAAATGGATATAGTAAATCAGGTAGGGTTACAATTACAATAATATTTCATTTCAGATATTTATTTGTCTGTAATTATCAGTCATAGATATACATTAAATTATCTATTTTATACATGCCAATTGCGCTGTGGAACTACTTGATGAAAAAATAATGTGGAGCAAATATTGTATCTGTGTTGAAATGCCCAGTTCGTAGGTGCCGTAAAAGCCTATAGTCTAGTTAGGCTGAAAACGCTGAAAATGTCAAAATGAAATGTATTACCAAATTGGATAGCATTGCATCCTATTTCATATATAAAATGATTATCATATGTAGATAATATGTTTACTATATAAACATATTTATTTATATAATACGCGTCTATTAAGTTTAGCGAATAATATTATATTAATACTATTTGATACCATAAAAGACAATAACAAGGAAAAAAAATCGAATGTTCTGATGTATGTATATAGACTGTTCTGATAATATAATAAAATATCATCTGTTCGAAATAAATACCTTAAAGCAGAATATGCAAATGCAGTAAAAGATATAGTCCAAAATCAAATATGCCAATATTCTGCCTTTATAATGCTAGCTGTTTTTACTCATTGTACAGGATGCTGCGGCAGCGGCTATGTTACTCATGCAGATACCTTGTTGTTTTGCCGGGATGATAATTGGAAATGTGACAGTGTGAGGATTCAGCACAAAATCTCAGGCAAACTGTATACGTGTCTCAATCGATTAAACGCCTTTATCCAACGATAAAAAACCTTGTAGGCTATGGGCAAAATTAAATGTACTGATATAAAATACGCAGTCAGCCAATGATGGTGTGCTTTGCATTACAGCAAATAAAATTAGACAACATTAAACAAGAGGAGAGATGCAATAAATCTGTGTGTATTGCTTTTTTATATGGTGGCGAATGAGACTCACAGACTTAGATGGGCGTACCTCTCCCGGGATGACTGTGATTCAGTCGCACCTTCTACGTCACCCTTAAAGAAATTAGATGGACGCCGTCATACACAATTGTACAGTTAGACCATTGTATAACCATTGGGTATGGCAGCATTGGTTTTAAAAAGCGGTTATATCATATTCCGTTTTAACAAGATCTTGCTTATTATATCTGCTCTCTATAGGTGTCTTTTACCTGTTCACATTAAGGTTGCCATAGGGTTGTTGCGCTGTCGTTAAGACATGATCATGTGCTGCCGTTTTGTTTAAAGCGATCTTTTTATGTTAGATCTTGTGTTAGAACGCCTCAGAGTCCATAGCACGTATGCTGTTTGCTAACTGCAAATTTGACTTGAATTAAACAGAAGAATGTCAGCAGATTTTATTCCCGTGACTTTTAATGAGCTCGCCATCACTAAGCAGCCTCAATTTCACGTTGGATCGTCGCTATTTTCCCTTCGAAAGAGAAATTAATACTATATCGAATTTTTCTGTGCTGTGTGTTTATTTGATATCGTTTTACTTTAATTACGCGGCACCTATTGCACATTATATGTTATGAATAGAGCCTAACAACTTCCTCTTCCTTTGCCTTTGATTAATGAAATTGTGAATCCATACTAACTGTTAATTTTGATGTTGACAGTTGGTTGCCTCTGGGCAGTTCAGGATCCTCAAAGTGCCCTTGGGGTTCATGAAAGCCCTGGAATGGGTAAGTCTTTATCATACTGGGGGAAGGAATCATGGTGCATGCTCAGCTAGATCTACATATTAATGTCTCCTATTTTATGAATTTACAGGCAATACATATACACTTAATTAATTCCCAAGATTACTCAAGTCTATTAAGTCCCTTCAAGATTCTGCTGTTCAACATTATATGCAATACCAAAGACAGGGAGCTGTTCTTGGATGGGCAGAGTGGAGTGTTTACAAATAAATGGCTGAGATGTAAAAAATGAATAGCCTATGGATTGAGTGGAATGTAATCCTTGATATCACTATTGTTTTTACTAATCTTTCTTGCATATTATGTAACAGACACTCTTACACAAGTGCAGTGCTATTACAGTCCTGAAACTGGATGCTTTGCTCACTGCCAGTGGCTCCCACAGAGCTTGGCAGAGTGGCCTTATTATTCCCACTAGAGCTGGAATTTCTTACAAGATAAACATGATCTACAGCAAAATGCCGTGGTGTCACAAGAGACTTGGGGTTTATGATGAGAACTGGATGAAAGCATTGATTTACTTTGTTTATAGTGTACTGAGTGGGCATTACTTATACTCTTATTTGTCCTCATTTGTCTATTCTCATACACTTTTTCTTCCTAATTTGTTTATTCTCATACTCTTATTGTTCCTCATTTGCTTATTCTCATACTCTTATTCTTCCTCATTTGTTTATTCTCATACTTTTTTTCTTCTTCATTTCTTTATTCCCATATTCTCATTCTTCCTCATTTTTTATTCCCATACTCTTATTCTTCCTCATTTGTTTATTCTCATACTCTTATTCGTCCTCATTTGTTTATTCCCATACTCTTATTTTTCCTCATTGGTTTATTCTCATACTCTTATTTTTCCTAATTTATTTATTCTCATACTCCTCATTTATTTATTTGTTTGTTTGTTACATACAAATTTATGCCTTTAACTTTATTGATTGATCTACTGAATCAACTAAAGTTACATTTCTGAAATTCATTACATTAAAAAAATATTGCCATACTTCTGCACCATCTGCATTGTAAGGGAGAGACCATATTGTTTATGAAGCTTATATAATACTTTACAATGCTAATTGGTTTTTCTATATTGTTTCTTGAACATTCAGACTGGAGATTAATGAAATTTGAAAATGTATCTTATATTACTCCTCATAAAGAAATATTCCAGGTCCTTCACATCCCTTGCTATAGATTTTTTTTTCAGTTCAGCTACAGATTTCAAATATGTTTCAAGGCTAGAGACTTAGACAACTATTGCAAAATGTTGATTTCAGTTTTTGTAGATGTTGATGTGTGCTTCTAGCTGGAAGATCCACTTGTGACCAAATCATAACCTCCCTTCACATGCAGCCATATTTTTGGCTAAATTCAATCAATCTTGGTAGACATAAGGCAGCTGACCTAGTGAGGACCCCAATGAAGGAAAATAGTCCCATGCTATTCTTGCGGCCAGGTTTTGCCAATCTGTGGATCACGGATGTTTCTCGAGCTCCTCACAGTTGTTCACACTGGGGCATGATATATCATTTACCAGGCAAACTTAGTACCATTCCATTGACTTAAATTATTGTTTTAATAATAATTTAATAAGAATTTAATAACAGTGGTTTTCCCTTCTAATTTCTGCAATGATTGGATGTTTTTCCATCATAATGAATATCAGAAAGATTTAAATGTGTGTCATTATTTTTAAACCTCAGTGAAACAGGAGGCCTCAGTGTAGTTCTTCAAAGCTTAAAGGAACATAGAGTAGAATGCAGAACAAATTTGCTTTTTATTTATGTTTTTCCTTCTTTGTGAGTGCTCACAAATCTTTTTAGACAAAAGACATTTTGTGTAAATGTTATTTTCTGTGCACAATTGTATTACAGTATGGCAGTATCGTATAGTATTTTTAAAAACAACATTTAGTAAAAATTTGAAACAGCAGAAATGTCTTGGTAGAGCTGGCCTGCATATTCCCCTGAGTCAGCACCCTTGGCTATACAGCTGCCAGTCTGCCAACTTTGCTCACCCTATATCACCCCTGCTTTGTGATTTTTTTTTCAGGTTTAATCAAATTAAAGTAAGACTGGGGGAATCACAAGAAAACTGTAATTCAGACAAACACAGAATCAGGCAGATAATTAAACCCAATTAAGTAAACAACAACAGCAACGATAATAATAATAATAATAATAATAATAATAATAATAATAATAATAATAATAATAATGTGATGGGTCAGATCCGAGTTGGATTAGTGTTAGCCTCTGATCAGGGTTAGGGACATGGAGGCCAGAAGCGTTGCACAAAGCAATGTAGCGCAGGAATCTCATGGCTGTATGGCTGTGGGACCACACCAGTAGCCTGTACTACGACGCGGGGTTACTGGTTTATCGGGGTAATTTGTCGGATTTAAGGTACCACAGTTTAAATGGACTTCATAAATCAGGATTTGGGGGTGTGGTGCATGTTACTGTATAGGGCAGTGTATACTCTTAGGGTTAGAACTCTGTACTCAGGATCTAAAGGTGCAAACCTGTGACTGGCAGAATGATCTCACTGGTGGACCCTTAACCCCAATTACACTGCGGACTGGCTGACCCTACTCTCTCACTTGTATGGCACTTTGGACTAAAGCATGTGCTAAATAAATATAGATATTGTTGGTGCCTAGTAATTTCAATGCAAATCATATGCAAGTGAACTATCAAGTACTGACAAACTGAGAACAATATCCTTATTATAGGATAGTTCCCCACTTCCCCTAATAATAGATTTTAAGTGTCAGGGTGCCTCATTTGAAAGCCTGTTGAAGAAGAGGCGTATTGCTGGACAACCCGAGAGGATAGCAGTATAGCCTTGTTACAGCAAAACATAAGATTGCTCCAGACCACACTATAATACTGCATGACAGTGACAATTCTTTATATCCATCTATTTCCTTTAACCATTTATCCTATTCAGGGTCACGGGGGGTCCAGAGCCTATGGGCGCAAGGCAAGGAACAACAGAGGATGTGGTGACAATCTGATTACAGAGCACACTCACTATGGGCAATTTGGTAACTCCAATTATCCATGTTTTTGGACTGTGGGGGGAAACCAGAGTACCCAGAGGAAACCTCACAATGACACAGGGAGAGCATGCAAACTCCACGCGCCGAGCAATGATGGAACCCAGAGGAAACCCCATGACGACACATAGAGAACATGTAAACGCCACACACCGAGCAATGGCGGAACCCAGAGGAAACCCCGTGATGACACATAGAGAACATGCAAACGTCACACACCGAGCAATGGCAGAACCCAGAGGAAACCCCGTGATGACACATAGAGAACATGCAAACGTCACACACCGAGCAATGGCGGAACCCAGAGGAAACCCCATGACGACACATAGAGAACATGTAAACGCCACACACTGAGCAATGGCGGAACCCAGAGGAAACCCCATGATGACACATAGAGAACACGTAAACACCACACACTGAGCAATGATGGAGACTTCTGGAGTCCGCAATGATGGAGCTCTGCTAACCACCACAACACCATACTGCTCAATTCCTTATCATTTTATTCATATTACATTTGTTCAGAGTTTAAATGCAAAACCTCTGAATTGAAATGATGGGACTTTTGTTCCGTTTGGTATGTTTATGCCAGGCCGTCCACCTGTTAGTGGTTATCAGGAATGTGGGTTTTTTTGAATGTGCCATTCATGACTCAGGTTGTGTTCTAACAGATGGCCGTGCCATTCTTGAATGATCCAGTGGCACAGCAGCCCTCCGCTTTAGTTTCACTCTGTAAATAG
The DNA here is from genome assembly GCA_019775915.2 of Cyphomyrus plagiostoma. NCBI lineage: Eukaryota > Metazoa > Chordata > Actinopteri > Osteoglossiformes > Mormyridae > Cyphomyrus > Cyphomyrus plagiostoma. Next base: position 12,341,384 of record JABFEA020000110.1, on the reverse strand, counting down.
TCATTATTGTTGATCTCTTTCAACACTGTCTGGCTCTCTAGCTTGCATATTCATCAGAACTTTAACTCCCATACATTTCATGATCCCCCCTCACCGTTTAATTCAAAAGCATATTATATTAATATTATCAACCTGTATTAATATTGAATAACACTTTTATAAAAGCACCCATTTATGTCAGGTTACATAGCACTGATATACAATATGCTATCAATTTAATGCTATTAATAAATGCTAATGTGATAATCTGTGATGCTTAGCTCATATTCCATATGAACCATATATAACACAGAGCCTGGTTGAACTAAATAAAGACCTTTCTGGAATGCTGTTCCAGTGGGCATCTAGCTTCTGGTAAAACTGTGTGACTGAATTCATCCTTTGTGAGTGTTCATGCAAATTTTTGCTGCGGAATAGCCTCGAGCTATTCCAGTGAAGATTAGCACCACAAAGAGGATGAGGGGGTAACTCTTCTTCTTCAAATCATAGTCGATCTTAACTTTGCATCAATGCTGAATTTTACACATTACATTTGGCCTGCTAAGTAAGAAACATCATTAATGAGCCATGTCTCTGTCACATGGTCTGTTACCGAAAGTAATGGATTTTAACATTTAGTTGAAGCCAAATAACATTTTGCCATCACTGTCATATTTCAATGGGGGTGGTAATTCCTTTACTATACTTAATAGGAGTCTTTGTGCCTTATCTTTCTTTCCATAGGTGATAATTGGAGTTCACTGAGACAAACCCTGACAAAGGCACAAATTAATATTACTGTCCTGTAACGATTTTGTACCTGACTAAATCCTGTCAGGATTAAGGGAATTTTGTTCACGTAAACAAGGGAGCATTTTTAATATTAAACAAGATTAATATTTGGATGACATAGCTCATAGGGTTGTGAGCTAGATTTTGGCCCTATGCATTTGTGCTTTATCCATAGTCCAGTGCAGTTATGGATAGTTTGCTGCTTCTAAATTATGTTTGGCATGTGGCTTCTGGGATAGGTTCACCACACTGGATAAGTGGTTCTGGGAAATTGACTGAAATTAATCATTAATAAACATGAAAGACATGCAGAACTGGCAACACACAGATGATATAGTGTCATGGAGGATCTAATGACATTTGACAGAAACTGGAGCCTTCATCAGAGTCTGTGACTTGAAGTCTGTTCTTTGTCCGTTGCCGCAACAAGTTCCATTGCTGGTGGAAAAAGTCACTCAGCACCTGTAGCGATGTGATTTTAAAATCTCACACGAGTGCAGCTCTGACACAGTGATAGGTGTATTGTTGATTAAACAATTCAGCCGTCACTGAAATCTGTCAGTATCTGATAATGCCTGTTACTGGGTGACCCAATTGATTGTTGGAACAATCTGCTTTATTCTCCTGTCTGATAAAAATCAAATTATTAACTGAGTCAGACTACTATAGAGCTGCACAGTGATGGTATCTATCCTCATCCCCATCCGTCCCCGCAAACATCTAAACCATCCCCAGTCCATCCCCATGTGCACCATCCTCCATTCTCTCCATCTGATACCCACATGTACCAAAATTGTCCCCATCCTGTCCCCGCATGTACGAAAACCATCCCCACTCTGTCCTCACGTTCACCAACACACCAACAGTACATTGTAAAATTAAGCATGTCCATATTTGTCTTTAAATATCTTAATAATTAAATTACTCACTTGACAGCCACCAGGTGGTGTTTGGGGTGAAAACAATTACTAGAATAAAATGAATTATAATTAATATAGCAGATATAAGAATATACCTATATAACAATTCCATTACTGCTACTATGGTATTACCATACATTTTATTATCAACTCTGCAGGAATACTGTAAAAATGATCTCCATTCCCACTGTGGGAATACTGTGACATTCCCACAGAATGTCGCGATATCTGCGGTTTCACCACTTTCCCCGTTCCCGCAGATTACCTCTGATATCTGTGGTTTTACCGCTTTTTCCTTATCCGCGGATATCTGCGGTTTTACCGCTGTCCCCATTTCTGCAGATTACTGCTGATATCTGTGGTTTTACCGCTTTCTCCTTTCCCGCGGATATCTGCGATTTTACCACTTTCTCCATTCCTGTGCAGACTACTGGCAAATATAACTGCCTCAGTTCCTCTTTCCATGCATAAGAGAAAAAGATATAACAATAATTTATATAGCTATTTTCTTTAGCTATAATTTTAAATGTTTCATGAACCTTCAACCATGACTGTTCATTCTAAGTGGTTAATGACTATCAGTACATCATTGACTTACTGTATCTACACTTGGAACTAAATGTCTACATTATCAGCCATGAGTTAACAACACTCAGCAAGAACCTGAAGTCTTTAAGAATCGAATCTGACAGCAGATTAAGTCAGATATGCCTGATAAAATCTAAATAGTGACTGAGTGAAACTAGTGGCAAATACAACTCCTTACCTCTTAAAAGTGTGAACTAAATAACCCATTTGACTATACAGTAATGATAAAAATATCAGAAATAAAAGGGGTCCTTAATAAATGTATAGTATGCATACTATTGCAATAAAGATACTATGCTATTGTTATTGAATTTTTATATTTAATAGACGACTACAATACTGTATATAGAATATGTCTGTGATGGAACTGGACATGAGTCTTACCTTTTGCCAAAAATTAGGCAATAGGGATGGTGCAGGAGGAGTAGATAAAGGGGACAGGAGGACAAAGGACTACCTACAGTACAAGTAGCCTCACTATTACTGCAGTACAGGTCATTAAGAAAAAAGTAATCAGACACTATACCCAAGTTATCATGTAAATATATTACCATATGCAATATTACCTTAACTGTAACCTGATACAGGTGTGGAGAACTAGCAACAGTAAAGGAGCACAGCAGTAAGAAGCAGGTTTTAGAAGCTCTTGGATGTGGAGTGTGCTTCTGGACAATGCAACAAATAACACAAAATATGCCAATTAGTCTTATGAAAATGAAGAAAATAAACAGACATATTTTGAACCCATATTTTGGTTCTGAGCAGAGTGTTGAAGCATACAGGCAACCTCAATCTCAAGACACCCATTTATACATTTGTTTCAAATAAACATTAGCAACAATCATTGGAGGAATTACATCTGAGGAACCCTTTTTATGTAAGCTCTGTGAGCGGGCTGGCCAATCTGCAAAATTTATAATGCATTTATTATGGTAATTAGGTAATACCAGGGAATGATTTTGATGATGTCGGCTTTCTGGACTTGGGATGTAGACAGACAGGGCTTACTGCCATTCTTTCTGTTTGTAGTCTATCTACCACCTGGTACTGTACTTATAAAAAATAATATAAAAAAAAATGTTACTGTATATTGTGATTTTATCCAAAAAGACTACATTATAAGGCAAAACAGTGATAAAAATGTGGCTCATTAATACCAAAAAGGTGTCTAGCATGAATAAAATCAAGCAATTATTAACTTATTGAGCAACTCGTGTGTGCAGGCCACAGGAAATACATCAAGTTTCAGTACCTTGTTACCTTTTTGGTTTTATATACATAACCAAACAGCCTCCTCAGGGTTTTGGAACTATCACACTGAGGCTGCTGTATCACCTCATTGGTGTGTAACATAATAATGATAACTCATAACCATCTGCTAGCATGGATGATAAAATAAAAAGTCTGTTTATTACCAATTTCTAAACAAACTGTACTGTTATTTGTACCTTGCATGTCAGATTACTTTGTCATTTCCCATCTAGACCTTTTTATATAAAATACATGTAAATTATGCCCCTGTATGTACAAAGTCACTACTGTACACACTGGGAGCAATACATTTTTAACAGCACCGAAAAGTTTTAAAGTTACCTGGAGAAATGTGAGATTCCACTGTCACCCAAAGACAACTACCATATAAGTGAGGCTGGCTGCTGAGATGCACCCAAGCCAAACTTCTAATTGGTCCATTAAAGATATAATATGCACTTATGCTAACAAATATTATGTATTACTAGTATTTAAGTATTATATGACTTTACATGATCTGTTGTGACTTGAGGAATGAAGGACTTGAGGTCAAGCGTCGGGGAAAAACAAAAGGGGATTTATTGAACGAAATGAACAGAAACTGAAAACAAACCAGATCGCAAGGGATTAAAACAGGAGGACTAGAACAAGGGGGAGCGCAGGCAACAAGACGGTTTGATGTCGGTGACTGAAATGGGGATGACAAGACAAACAGGGACTTATATACAAGGGCCATGTTAGGGAGGAGACAGGAGGGCCAGGATTGCAAGATGTGTCCCCCCCCCAAAGCATACCTTCTGGGTTTGAAGGACAAACAGTGGTTGTGACCGGACACCAGGGCGAACATGCAAGGCTGGGGACAGAACGGACACTGGGCTGAACAGAGCACAGCAAGACTGACAGGGTACATGGGGAAGACAACACACAAAATCCAAGGGTCAGAACCACCAGACATGACAGGACAGGATGCACAACACAACCATGGACACAGAACAAACAAGGGTCAGACCAGGGACCAAGAGGACAGCAGGAGAGAACAACACCAAATAGACCCATATCAATGAAACAGATCCAACATGGGACAAGACCTGCCACCAGGAACCAGAAGGACGAACATTAAACATCAGTGGGTACTAGGGAGCAGAAGAAACAGAGACAGGCAGAACATGCCACACCAGAACAGGACAGTCAAGCAGGGTAACAGCGAAAACACCAGAGGGACATGGGCTAGGGTAAAACAGGCAGGACAGGGCACTGGAACAGGGATTGATGTGCTATGAATGAAAACAGGGGACATCCAAGGAATCTTCCAAACCCTTGGGAGCTGGGCAATGACCTTTGGGCATAGACCCTCTTAGGCCCATTCACTGGCAAAGTGGAGCTTGTCCGGACCACAGAATCTAAGCCTCGGACAACCAGCAGGTCCGGAGGGACCTGAGGAGCCAGTGGGGCCACAGCGCACTGAGGGGCCAGCAGGACAGGAGCAGGAGGGCGCCGAGGGAACCACAGGGCAGGAGCAGGAATATGCTAAGGGGCTAGCAGGACAGGAGCAGGAGAGCGCCAAAGGAATTGCAGGGCAGGAACAGCAGGGCGCCGAGGGAACTGCATCACAGGAGGGGGAGGGCGCCAAGAGGCCAGCAGAACCAGAGCAGGAGGGCACCGAGGTTCCTCTCCTCATGGCCGCAGCAAGAGAGGTGTCCAGGCAGACATTGTTGGGTAGATTAGAGTCTGAGCAGCTGACACGGACAGTGTGCCCCCTTCTCCCCTTCCTGAGGATGAATACTCAGTCAGTCCCTCTTTGGGATCCCAGCTAACATCGCTGACTGCACAAGGACTCAGGACATAGTCAGCATGGACTTTGGGCCGAGGTGGTGGACCATGGAGCAGCACTTGGAGTCCAGAGGGTCCCACTCCAGTCCTCTAGCAGGGCATCTTCTGTATAGTTGGGTGCCAGCCCAGCAGCGACCTACAGGAGACAAGAAGATCACTGTCATGGAGATAGAAGGCTGCAAGGAGGCCGCCACGGTGACAACAAGAGAAGAGCACCAGCAGGACACCAGGAGATGAGGCAGGTGCCAATGGGACACCAGGAGACAAGGTGGACGCCAGCAGAACACCAGGAGGTGACAAGGCAGGAGCTGACAAAACAGCAGGAGACAACAAGGCAAGAACTTAGGCGATGGCAGCAGATGATGAGGCAGAAGCCAGTGGGATGGTAGGAGAGGCATGAGCCAACGGGGCATCTGGAGGTGAGCACGACAGCCAGGGTACCTGGAGGCAAGCAGGGCAAAGCCAGGGCACCTGGAGGCGAGCAGGGTAAAACCAGGGCACCTGGAGCAACCATGGGTGTTCCCTGTGGTACGGCAGACAAAGCAGAGCAGGCCAAGGAGCCAAAAGCAGAGTACCAACCACTGAAGTTGTCTCGTCTAGGTCAGGTTGAAGCAGCATGGCTGCTGCAGGGCCAGGTGCGGGCAATGTAGCCCTTTCTGAGCCAGGAGCCTGAGACTCCGGCGAAGCAGCCCTCTCGGAGCTTTGCTGCTGAAGCACAGGTGGATTGACCCTCTGTGGACCGGGAGCCCGGAGGGTAGGTTCTAGGGGCACCGCAAAGGAGAAAGCAGGCTCGGGAGGCACAGCAGAGGAGAAGCAGGCTCTGGAGGCACAACAGAGGGCAGGATAGGTAGGAGGGCCCCTTTGGGCTAGAATCTGATGGTTTGGGATGAGCAGTGGCCCTATCCCAGGGCTCTTCAAATCTGGACCTCGATTCCAAATCCAGGCCATGTTTTCAGTTTTCCCAGGTAATTAGTTTAATATTTACTTATTCTGATTAGCTGAAGGCTTCACACCTGACTCACAGGCAATGGAAAGTTTGGAAAATCAGCAGTACTTGGACCTTGAGGACTGTGATTCGAATAGCCCTACCCTATCTGGACCGGGCTTGGGAGGCTCTGTGGTTCCTTCTCCAGGGCAGGGTTATGGAGGCACCAGGTCAGGCATAGCCCGCTTCCTCTGCTTCTGCCTCCTGTGACTCGAAGCTATGGGTAGAGCTGTGGTGATCTGTGGGGATCCAGCAGGCAGATCTGTGGCAAGTTTTGGGGAGGGATTTGGCAGAGCACATTCATTCTATGGAGAGGCGGTGAGCAAAGCGGCTTCATGCTTCAGGGAAGCGGTGAACCAGCCCACCTCGGAGACATGAGGGTCCAGAGGGATCAATGCAGGCATGTCATCCTTGGTGCAGAGAAGTATGACCTCCACATGGGCAGAGTGGCCTGCACTCCAGGAGACTCCCCAAGGTCCTCCTCCTCAGGCTCTGCAAGGTTGATTTCACTCAGTGGGTTGATCAGTGGATTGTCCATTAACCACTGAGGTGAGCAGACAAGAGGATCAGGCTGAGAAAGGAGGCTGGGTGCAGGGGAAATCATGAAGGCAGTCATGTTGAGCGTAAGTGGTTCCTGGGGATAGCCACTAGGCAATTTGTGGAGTCTGGTCAATCGATCATGATTTGGGGGACGAAAAACTCGAGGGGAGGTCCAAAATAGGGGTTAATTGAACAGAAACTGGAAACAACCAAGATCAAACAACTGGTATCAAAATGGGACTGGAACAAGGGAGGGCACAGGCAACAAGAGGGTCAGTGACTAGACTGGGGGATGCTGAGACAAGCAGGGATTTACATACAAGGACTAGCAAGGGGTACCAAGCACCAGTCCTGTCTCATCAAGGCCACATTAAGGAGGAGACTGGAGGGATGGGCATGCAGAACATGACAAATCATTTTCACTATTGTTTTTGTCTTGTACATCATCTGCAAGTTTCTGCGATCTTTTGACAAGTTCCAAAAATATTCCTGTTTAATTGTTCACTGTCAACATGTGAATAACCAGAGCCACAAATGGCAAATACGCAAATGTGAAGGGGTTACTCTACTTTACTTTCCTTTTCACACATCATCTATTGAATGACTTTTCTCCAGTTGGGTTTGCATCTTTCTGTCTATTCTGAATCAATACTCTTGTGATGCTACCTCTAGTAAATGGAGTTTTCCTCTGAGGTCCAAGGTGTATTGTATTTTAGTTTTACACAAACCTTCTCCTGGAATGTCACCTCTCTGGTGGGGAAGGAGCCTGAGCTGGTGCGCGAGGCTGTGAAGTTCCGACTAGATGTGGTCGG
>JABFEA020000110.1:12309206-12333587 GCA_019775915.2 Cyphomyrus plagiostoma | reverse complement strand
GGTTTCCCTGCTGAGACTGCTGCCCCCGCGACCCGACCTCGGATAAGCGGAAGATGATGGATGGATGGATGGACAAACCTTCTCCCTGACTTTTCTTTGATGAAGTCCACAGAAATTCATGTACAATAATTTCACCCAGTCACCAAACAGATAAAATAACTTTTATGTCCCATTTTTTTTTATTATCCTGGCAAACAAATTTTCATTTAACAAAAAAAAATCGAAAAATCAGAACAGTGCCTCTGAAATACAAAATATAGAGGCACCGAGGTATTGCGTCATGAAATCCACGCTGACTAATGTTCTAGTGAGCTTCTGTCTTATGGCCCAAAGAAGTCTATCCTAATTCTTTCAAAGGAGATCTTCATCAAAGCAAGGGGGTGCATGTGATGGCACTTCTGGTATAGCCCCAGGATTAGCTAGTTGGCAGTCTTAGTACATAACATACTTATCTGTGCACAACTGTCTGGCCAATAGAATCACTCCATTAATCGGTGCAGTGTTTTTGCATTCCCCCCTCCCCACTAGATTAGGATGAGCTGTGCCTGAACCAACATTCCCCAGCAGCTTTTTGGTACTAACAACTACAACGGCCACAACCTACAATGACTGCTATGGCACTGCAAGATTCAGAAACAACTGCCTCCTATATGCTGTATTTTAATTTCATCAACCAGATTATTGATATTGCATGAGTGGGCCCCCTCACAGTGAGGCAGGGAGATTGTCAAGGTCCCTGGCTAGAGATTTCTATGCATATAAGGGAGGCCAAAACATCAGGATGCATTAATAAAACATTACCGTAATACAGCTCCTGTATTTTTAGCTCCTCTTTAAAGACAGTTTAAAGAGAGGGATACCCATTTAAGTTTGGTAACCTGTATTGAATAAACCGTTTAGAAGTTAAGCAGATACTGTACAACCTGCAAGAACTTGAATGTTATGCACAATCGAGGAAGCCAGTGGTTTTAATTCCATGCACTTTCACACTGATTAATGAAATAGCAGTAATTTTCCCATCAGCCTTAAAGCTCAGAGGATAAGGTGGTATTTTTACACTCAAAGCTTCTGAACCGTTTTCACAATATAGAAGTGGGATAAGGGCTGTTATTAAATCAAGGGAAGCTGAGCTGATATTCTCACATCGATGTGCCATCTTCATGAAGTAGAAGTGCTTTAGCTTGCCGATTTCCATTGTGAAACAACTCTCAGTACAGTTTATAAATAGCCCATATAGTCAACGGACATTTCAGCTTAAATAAATAACAATACAAAACAAACAAAAATAACCTTACAATTATTATTTATTTGTTGATTTGTTTTAAATGTGACACTCATGATATCCATAGAATTATTCATTAGTATTCAAATGTTTATTGACTCTGTTCTTTCAAATTAAGACTGACTCTCACAACCTTTTGTAGCAAGAACAGGTCGCTTTTATGGCTGAGTAATTTGCTGTTCTTGTCCTAATGCGCCTAAAGAATGTGATGAATTTTTGATTCTTGATAAGCTGAATAAGTTCTTTGACGCGGCTCATCTTCAGTCGCAGTCACACATCTTCAAACAAAGACTCAGTTGTGAGTAACTTGTGACTCGTAGGATATGCTTACATGCATTTCCTGCTGTAAGTTCAAAATAGAGTCACAGATCTGGTGGAACCGAAGGCACAGTTGATTGGAAGGATGCATTCACATGAGTTTCCGCTATTTAGTTTAGAGGACAGTGCTACTGACATTTGATTTCATTTTTAATATATCGGTATTCATTAGCTGTTGGAGTTTGTGAGCTTGCGTAAGATATCTGCACACTACCACCCTCTGGAGGTGAAGATGATGGTATTTTACTGCTTAAAGGTCTTGCATGAAATCCAGCATTGCCATTGCTTTTTAAAGTGATGTCTAACTTCACTGCAATGGGGCTTCACTGTAAATACTTGTTATGTTGTGCTTAGTGATACTTAGTCTTGGGAGGAATTTGAACAAGTACAAAAGTTTGTACAATTCAAACTTAATTCTACTTAAAAACCTTTATAATAGTGCAGGGCTCTTCAAATCTGGACCTCGATTCCAAATCCAGGCCTTCTTTTCTGTTCGCCCAAGTATTTAGTTTAATAATTACTGATTCTGATTGGTCAGAAGCTTCACACCTGACTGACAGGTAAAGGAAGGCTGGAAAACCAGTAGTGATTAGAATAACCCTGCAATAGTGATATAACAAAGAAATAACGCTTTTTCTAAAATTTTAGTCCATATAAATGCCTATAAACAGTAATTATTATTACCTTACAAATCCTTTTTCACTAACACTCCGTAGACCCCGTATCGGTTTTCTAATTAATTTTTGCTTAGTTTTCCGGATAAAGTGTTTTATTGTGCTGAAGCGCTTATGTCTATGTGCATTGTGGTGCTTCACGTTTTTGTTTTTTTTTAATGTTGTTCGGTTGATCACAAGGTGTTAGAAGTATAATGTATGTTCATGGTATGGGGTGGGGGGTGGCAACGCTGCAGTAAATCAAGTAATACAGAGTGACATATGATTGAGCTCTGAAGTACGATTAATAAATGGAGTCACTGTGGGTTGCAGGAACCAACCTGTGTGAGTAAATCAAGCTGATTTAAGAAGATGCTGAGAATTCTGTTTTTTTTTTTTACTCTAACGGTGACTGCAACAAAAAATGCAGATATTTTATCATAGCCACAATTTGATTTGTTCATATTGCTTTAGCATTGTGTTACATATATTCAAATAATCTGTAAGCATGCAACAAAAAATTGTTATCTAGACATGAGGATGTTTTCTTCCTGTCACATTTGAGTAATATCTTTGGGTAATTTCACCTTTCTTCTAAAATGTGGACAATTCTCTACCTATATTAGTAAATGGGCAATTTCAGAGTATATGTTGAGAGTGTTTATTTATTCCCATTGAGTCACACATTTTCAGAATGTAGAGTGGCCTCTAAGGTAGTTATAGTACATCTGAATTTGAGCATCACTAAAACCTGTTAAACAGCCATTCTCAAGCTGACTGATCTACTTCAATCCCACAAAAAGTAACAAAGTGATGATGGAAGTGATGAAGAAAACAATATTTCACAGAAAACACTGTTTCAAGCACTCCAAAATGCAGTTACATATTATGTATCTTTCTGTAGGATATTATTGCCATGACAATGTCATTTCAGCAATATTGTTTTCCTAAATGAAATGAAAAGTGAACTACAAACGGTCTCTCTTTCTCTTCATGCTAGGTGTTTTCGATCTTTGCTTTTGCCACATGTGGCAGCTACTCTGGGATGTTTAAAATGAGCGTGGAGTGTAAGAACAGGACTGAGAGTGACCTCAGCATCGAAGTGGAGTTTGAGTACCCATTCAGGTCAGTGGCACCATGTTCTGTCTCAGGCACAGATATAGGTTGCGTATTAGTTCTGCCAGTTGATTAAAATCATTTAATTGCATATTTGGATGCAATCAATAATGATATCATAATGTTCAAGGGCTGTCAAAATTAGCTTGCAAATGAATGTGATCAATTAAAACCCTAAACAAGTTAAAAATAAAATAAAATAATGCCATTTAATTGCCCAGTTTTCTTCTCCCACAGTTGTAAGAAGTATGAGTACTGTGGAGTAAAATGTCACTAATTCAGACAGCACATTTGCTTTAAACAGAGTAATTAAACACATCAAAATGTTATATGTATATACTTGGGTGCACACTGCAGTGATGAACTTACCATTGCAGCATAAAAATGGAATATACAGTATTATAAATGTGTGATTAATCATCATTGATTGCATCCAAATATGCGATTAAATGATTTTAATCGACTGGCAGAACTATGTGAAAGATATGTGAAAGGTCATTCTTAGGTTGATTTCACAATATGACATATATAAGCAAACTTCTTTGGTCCACCCCAGGCTCCACCAAGTGTATTTTGACGCCCCAACCTGCAAAGGAGGCCCACCAGAGCGCCTGTTCCTCGTGGGTGATTACTCATCCTCCGCAGAGTTTTTTGTCACCATTGGTGTGTTCGCCTTCCTGTACTCAATGGCTGCATTGGCGATTTACATCTTCATGTTTGAGAAGTACCGTGAGAACAACAAGGGACCCTTGATCGTGAGTTGTGCCTCTGTGTGAAAAATTGTTTAGCAGTGTGTGTCTGAGAGATGAAAGGTGCACTGCCTGAAGTACGTGTCTTTTTGTGAGATGAGGTGAGTGTGTAAGTCTGTACGACGACGTGCCTTAACGGATGATGGTGTGTCATCTACATGCTGTTTCAGGACTTCGGTGTGACCTGCGTATTTACATTCATGTGGCTGGTGAGTTCAGCAGCCTGGGCTAAAGGCCTCTCTGATGTCAAGACAGCCACTGACCCTGAGCGAGTCGTCACTCTAATTTCTGCCTGTGAAAAAGAAGAGAATCGCTGCCGTGAGGTGCATGACCCTGTCATGTCTGGCCTCAACACCTCTGTAGTAAGTTTCTACTTTTGCTGATTGTTCCATTTTCTCTCTGCTTTTGCTAACAATACATACAAACACTGAATCCATGGGTAAATGCCCATTTAAGCTGGAAATCATGGTGCCAAGTCGATGTTTTTATCTACTTCTGAACATATGTCATTAATCTTAAAATTATTATGAAAAAATTGCATTAGGCTGGGTTTTGAAATTGATTGTGCATGCAGTACAGATGTATGTAACTGCCAAAATGATGGAATCATGCTCACATCTTTATATATGATGATGCTCATCTGTTTATTGTTTTTACTTGATTTAGTATGTTAGTATGACCCTTTAGACCAGTGTTTCCCCACCCAGTCCTCGGGGAACCCCGTACAGTCCACGTTTTTGCTCCCTCCCAGCTCCTAGCCAATCAGGAACACCGAATACCTGGTACAGGTGCACTGGGAGCTGAGAGGAAGCAAAAATGTGGACTATCCAGGGTACCCCCAAAGATTGGGTTGGGAAACATTACTTTAGACCAACAGCGGAGCTGGAAATCATAGTGTGGGTGGGCTGACAGAAAATCGGGGGGCGTCAGTCCCATAACAATTCGGTTAGCGACATAATCATACTACAGACTCAACTACATGTTTTTATTAGTTTTTAAATGGTCTGTGGCAAATTAACAAAGAGAAAGAAAAGTGTGTTTGCCTCTATTTGTACATTTGCTCTCATTGAACCTCACACACACATACCTGTTAGACACAATCTGTATTGTATTGCTCGCTGTGAATGCTGAACAGATGGGCCTGAGTTCCACCTGAGCCCATCCATGCTGCCACAGGAGCTTTAAACTGAGGTGTGGGAGATATATCATCTATGTTAAATTACATGTATACTCTTCATCTGTGATGTCTGTGCATCAGTCTGAGATACAAGTGGATGAGGTGTCAGTTACCTAAAAATGTCACTCTGAGACACATTTTGTTACAGTTCTTCAAGAACGTCACATAGGGGTATTCAATGGTTAGCTTGCAATACAGTCAGCCCTCATGCATTCGCGCTTCGTGATTTGCAAATTCACAGATCCGTGAAAATTTAATTGGAAGCTAACTTATTTGCATCTGTCATTTTTTTCGCACATCTCTGAAATCCTCGGAAAACCCTATAGAAGTGTTTATGCTTAATTTTCTTAGTAACTATAAGTTTTCATGCTTTTAAGTGTAAAATTGGTAAGAAACATTTAGTTAATGAAGATTCTACTATGTTTTTGGGGAAAGTTTAAAACATATACAATAGCAATCAGTTTTAAAATCCCTTAAAAAATGTGGTTTTCTTGTGGAAACGGTCCTTTTTATGTAAATACTGTACTGTACCTTTACAAGATGCAAAATCCCATTTGCAAAGTTTATTCCCTTTGGAGTGCTAATGTTTACATAAATATTAGGAAATAGTTAATTTACTATTTTGTAATAGTAAGTACATGTTAATGTAAATTCAACACACAAAAATTATACATTTCTTGAACGGTGCTAATGTTTACGTACATAGCAAATGCGTCCCTGGTTTCCCTCTCGAGACGCATTTGCTATAAACTCTGAAAGGGTTCGTTTACTCGTTTTCACCTTACTGTGAATGCAAAAGAAAATGGCAGCCAATGCCATGTTCTATGAATTTGTACGGGTAACATTAGTATACTGTACTGTAAATGTGCTAATATGACAAATATCCGTTAGGCGATACTGTACTCTAATTTTAACACTAAAGTCTTTTGGGAGCCTGACTGGGGTCACATTTAGGATTTTTAGTGACTCTACCAAACGTCTGCGAATCCTCCTCATTCACGATGGGTTCTGGAACCTAACCTAGTGAATTTCCGTGGTCTGACTGTACTCTAATAGTGTTGGTAGTATAACTTGTGTATTATACCTAAAAATACACATTTTGAGTTTAATGGCCAAATAAGTGATCCTTCGCCCTGTTTTCAGCAAACAGGCTCGTATGTGTATACCTGAATGGTTTTATCAGCACGAAAATGACATAAACCATATATGCCTTAAACTGACAGTGCCAGTTAATAAATTTCAATCGATTCCAAGAGTACAATTCTGAGACATTGTTGAGCAGAGCCTGAGACAGTATTTTTCGATTTATATCAACATGACCATGGAGGTATGAGATCGCCTCCGTCAAACGCTGAGTTCCAGTAAGTCTGCATGTACCGAAAGTGTTATTTTGGTTTGTGATGGTACAGAACTTTATGTAGACATCTTGTTTTGCTGTTTCTGCTATTTTGGCAGTAAACTGGATGTTTGGAATATTTGAATATTTGTTATTTTTAAATGCAAGTGTGTTTTAATCTAGTTCTTTACATTCCAACCCAGATATAATTCATAAAAGTGACAATGTGTTAAAACTAACATAACTGTCTTCACTTTACAGGTGTTTGGCTTCCTGAACTTGATTCTCTGGGGAGGAAACCTGTGGTTTGTGTTCAAGGAAACAGGAATTATTGCACCCTTTATGCGCCAACCCCCAGCCCAGGAGAAACAGCCAGCCCCTGAATCTTTTGCCCAACAGGGAGGAGGATATGAACAAGATGGCTATTCCCATCAGGATCCCTACGCTGGCTCCCAGGGAGGATACCAGCCCGAGTACAACCAGCAAGGCTACACTCAGGGTGGGGACTACGGACAAGGAGGGTATGGCCAGCAGGGGGCGCCAACCTCCTTTGCCAACAAGATGTGAGCTTGGCAACAGTGCAGCGACCCATGGCTGGTGAGTAAAATGACAGCTTACATCTTTACAATGCCCATTTTAGAACATTCTCAAGTTACCTTTGGAAAAATAAACTTAAAAGGTCAACTTAAGATTTGCAGCTTTGCACCGTCAGATATCAGATTTCAGGTTAACTTTGAAAATGAAATTCAGCACAAATCCAGATTATTAAATACAGATTTGGTGGGCTCAAAGTTTTAAAAATTTCTTTTAAGTGATTCAGAATGGAATCATGTGATTAATACATATCCAGTAAGCAATAAACAGCCTTTATTTTAACCACAGTCATCCCTTGATTTACAAATGTTCGATCTACAAACATTTGTTATAACGACGGTCTCTTTTTAGTGCAACCATATCGATGAATGAAAGTTTTCTAATTAATAACGGAAGGCCAATTTGATTTTGTCAGGCTAAACCATTTTTATCACTAGCCATGGAAACTGTTAATTTTGCATAACTAAATTGTAGGCTGTACATCATTATGCCAATGGATGGCATAAGAGAAGGTATGTAATGTATATTAATGTGTGACACAAGACTACTTTTTATCAGTGTGTGTCAGCATGTATCTTATGCAAAGTGGTATCAATTGATCAATGGAATCTTGCCCCCTATAGAAGGTTTTGTATTAATGGTTGAATTAAAGCACTGAAGTAACTGGCAGTAAATTAAAATGTTATGACTGAGGAAATCTCTTCTGTGTAAGCAGTTACAGTACAACACATATTTCCTAAGAAGAGCTGGTACAGAAGAGACAAAATCATAGGTAAACTGCACGTTTAGGGTAAATAGCAAAGAAAATCTCCTCATTGTTTGGGATTTTGGAACCCTTAGGTATAATTAGCAATAAAATGAATGGGAGTTCAATTTTCAGCATGAAGAAGATTTTTCAGGAATGCCTAATCTTTGTAAATCAAGGGACTGCTGTCCAATCAAGGTCAGCTCTATCTATAGGCAGGATATGCAGTTACCTAATTAACTGTGTTGAGGAGGAATTTAAATAATCATCAGTTTTCTGGGTAGGGGGGGGCTCCCAATAAAGCTTTGTCTAGGGCCCCTGGAAAGGTAGAGCCAGCCCTGCCAATACTTGAATAGTATTTTATTTTTTTCTTTACAATATGTTTTATATTATAAACAAAATAATAAAGGGTTTTTCCATATAAATGTATGTACTGTAGGACACACCTGAATCCTGTATTATCCAAACCTTAATCAATAGTTACTAATATTATTTAGGACAGTTTTCCGTAAAAAAAATTATTAGGTTGTAATGGCATCTGAGGCCTAACAGCATAGCTAAGGTATCATCTCACAAAATTAGTTTACAAATGAAAATGTGATATGTTTTAAAATGTGATCGTTAGTGTTGGCAAGGTTGTTAGAGTAAATGTTTACAGAATCAGCTTGATTTTTGGTCATGTAACATGAAGGCAGTGCAGTAATGAAAAGTTTAACACTGGGGATATAAATGCAACATTGTAATTTAAATTCTTTATTGTGTTTGGCTGAATAACTCTTATGTATTATAAGTATAATTATCCCCTTTCCAAACATTATCCTTTTCAACAAACTGGATGTCTTGCATATTTTCTGTCCTTGTGTTTTCACAGAAGGAGCTGACAGTGTGATTTGAGGAGTGTGTTGCCCGACCCTTACCCATAATTCCAGACTCCTATCTGTTTGTCTATATTTGCTTTTTTTGTTGACATAAAGAGGAAGGGAGGGAGGGAGGAAGGGAGAAAGGGTGGGGGCTGAGTACATACACCTGAGGGATAGGGGATTGGAAGAGTAAATGTGTTTTCTTTATGCTTTCTTATTGTGGTGTATTCATGTGGAAAAAATACATACATTTTAAAAAATGGTAAAATAACCTAAATACTGAGATATTATGGATGAGAAAGGTATTAATAATGATAATTGTTAAATACTCACAATAATAAACAGTTAAATGACTATTGGGAACTTTACCTGTACTTCACGCTGGTAATAACTTTTGCACTTCTTGTTTCATACTGTATGTTTTATTTTCCTTTTGTCTTTGTTTATTCTAAGATTAGATTCATTTTCAAAAGGAAAAATGTGTCTATTGTCCAGTTGCTTTTTTATATTAATATTACGTTATCTGATAAGAGCATGTTTACCATGACTAACATGAATTTGCAATATGCTGCATTTAATAGGACTGCATACTACCTTTGATGTTTGATTTAAGTTTTTACATTTATAGTTTTAGCTTTTTTACACCATGACATCTGGTTTATTTGTTGCATTGTGTGAGCATCAGATGTAAATCATGTCTGCTAAAATGCCGTTTAAATAATACTCATACCTGTACTCTCAAATGCATAGATGCACAAAGACAAACACTTGCTTTATGTAAATCCTTACTGCAGTATTTGAACATTGGATGTGCAGCAAAATGAGACACATACAACTCACATGCATATATTTCTGAAATGACAGATCATGATTAAAATATGTTATGAAATCTGATCCAGTTAGTTTCACATTCTAACAGTTCTTGTCCAGAGGTCTGTCATTTCAGTAACATGTACTGTGGCTGTGTGGTTCCTTTGAGTAAGAAGTGTGGCCAGTGCATGCATAGTCAGTTGGACTACATAAATTGTATATAAAAACTTTTAATGTATGTAGTAATAAATATATTTCTATTTTCTATCATTTTAATGTTATGATTGCCAGATCAGGCCTGGAGTTGCAATACTGTACTACAAGATACTGTAGTTTTTCTACATGAGGTTGGTTGGTACATAGCCTTAAACATTGCATGGACAGTGAAAAAAGTGTAAAATATTATTTACATAAATACATATAAGTAAATATTTACGTTAAATCAGTAATCAATGCTGCATATCATTGCTGCAGTCTAAGTGCATAAAACTAATAATTTATTTCACCATTTTGATCATTGAAGCTCACACTTACTGTCTTACTAAGTCTTACGTTGCATTACAAAGATTGTTGGACTGGTACATGTATATTTTTTAAATCAATATATTGTTGCTGACTAAATTACCATCTAATATATGCACCCTGCTTTGCTATGTTCTGTAAGTATGGCCATATTGTGCACCAGGTGTCAAACATTGAAAAGAGTGTGATTATGATCCAGTGTACAGAACTTTATAGACTACCAGCAGCGTTGCAATCACCTTCTACAGATTTACACATTAACTAGATTATATATGTTTGTTTTGCCACTCATTATTCTGGATTATAGATAAAAGTTGTCGTAGTAAGCATATATGTTTCAGTGCATGATGGGATTGACATCACTATGGCCACAGATTCAGAGTGATATAAACAACATTTTTACTGCACACTTCTGCTTCTGGCAAATCAAGGTTTTATATTTTGGGAGGGCTGGGCTTTCTGTATGCATTTCCTTCTCTCTTTATTCTCCTCTCCCTCCTTTCAATCTCTTATTGATATGCTATTCAATTACTCTGTTGTTAGTGGTGTATGGTATGTCTTGTGATCCTCTCAATGCCTCTGGGTAGTGCTGTATTTCTTGTGTATGATATATTCTTAGAATTAATGATGATGATTACAATGACTATGATGATGATGACGATGATTATGACCATGAAAAAACTCATAGTTTTGTTGTATTATGGAATTCATGTTGGGGAAAAAAAATAAATATTTAGTCTGTTGATATTTATTATGTTTTCTATGCTTTTTCATTAAGGTCATTCTTTCTATCGCTTATCCAAAATGAACATCCATCTGTATCACAGAACCACTTACCTCAAGCAAGGCAAACTCAGGATCTTCCGAGAGCATAGCAGACTGATGCTTCATGAACAATATGCTGTATTTTTTGGCCCCACTTGATGGCGCTCTCTGTTCAGTGAGGCTCAACACATGATGCCCCAAAGCAAATCAAGAGCACCATCTAGTTGGGTCAGAAAATACAGAAAATGGTTCTCGAAATGTTGCTTTGGCCATCACTACTAGGAGATACAAATGCACACTGAACACTGTCAGCAAAAAAGTCTAGATTTTCCTCAGATTCCCTAGAGAAGTTAATCCGCCCCCCGTGTAGTGTCAGTAGGTCAACGCCGTGGTGAATTCTGACGGACATTTTAATTATAGACCTAATGCAAGTTTTACCATAGACATGGTATTTAAAAAGGTTGACGATTGTTGCTCAGAATTAAAGATTTATTAAGCAAATTACTTTAGAAATTGAATTTTAATTCATTACATCAATTACTATTTTAAAGCAGACCCTCTGGACTGGCTAAACAGCTTTAGTAGTGTACATCTCTATACTAGAGATGGAAACTGTGTTGTTTAGTTAAAAGATTCTTGCACTGCCAACATGCCATGTGAGGAGTGCAGTTTAATTACTTTGCCTATGAAAATGAATTATGTTCTGGCTTATTTGCATGACTCTGAGCAGGATAACCGGTTGGAGGAAGGATTGATATTAGTCTTTCTGATATCAGTATATTGGTGATGAAAGTGAACTAAACGAGTCAGTGCAGAGATAATTTCCTTCACTTAAAAGATTTGTTCAGTTTCAATTTCAAACCTACACATTTGCTATACAGTGGCACCTCGGTATATGTCCTTAATCCATTCCACATCCTAGGACTTATACCAAACCGGATGTATACCATTTGTCCCATAAGAAATAAAGGGAAAATGATTAATCCGTTACCATAAAAAATCCTATTATTACTGGCATATCATGCATTATTGGGGTTGTATAAAGTAACTGCTTAATACTAAAATACATAAATACAAAAGCAATTGCATGAAATAAATGAAAAGAGAGTTATAGTGCGGGTTGTTCACTGAATGGTAGCAACTGGTGTACTGACACTCGTGGGCAGTTGTGGATTTGTCTTGAGAGAGGTAAACAAGGGTAGCGCGTGGTGTCGTGACTCATTTTGACCCATACAAGTTCTAGCACGTGAGTTGAATTCCAAACAAAGGTCGTATACCAAGCAAAATTTTCCGTGTCCAAACAGGACGTATACCAAGTTAGACTTATTCCAAAGCGGATGTATTCCAAAGCGGATATATACTACTGTACTTATATAACCTAAACTACCTAAATATACCTAAACTACGTTTCTAGTTATTAAAAGAGTTTTAAAACATCAGCTAATATTTCATTCAAGATTTCCATTTTCCAAAGTTATTTGGACCCCGTATCAATGCCTAAAAGACATTGTCATCACTCTCATGTCCGTCATTCTCATGATAAACTCCCTGGAAATAGATGTTTTTTATCTGGACTACAACCTCATTTTCTGCCTCGTTATTTTGTACAATCATGCACAAGTATGATAGCCAACCAATTCCCCAACGAACATGGGATTGTGCCATTGATCTCCTGGAGGGAGCACCCCTTCCCAAAGGCCGCCTGTACCCTGTCACTGTCCGAAGTGGAGGCCATGTGTGACTATGTCAATGAGGTCCTAAAGCATGGTATTATTCATCCATCTACGTCTCTAGTCACATCCAGATTTTTCTTTGTTAAAAAGAAAGACAGTGGGTTACGCCCATGTGTTCATTATGGTGCTCTCAATGCCACCACGGTGAAACACAGAGAGCCCCTACCACTGATCCCCTCAGCAGTCGAGAAGTTACACGAGGCTGTGATCTTTACGAAATTGGACCTTCATAGTGCACACAACCTGATCAGAATATATGAAGATGATGAGTGGAAAATGTTGTTTATAACCCATATGGGATCATTTGAATATTTGGTCATGCCTTATGGATTCGCTAGTCCACCCATATTGCAAAGCTGAGCCTTGCAAAGTATTGTTGCTAGATGCATACTACTAAGCAGTCATTTCTCCCTGTCTTCTGTCTTGCCCTGCCTGCTCCTGCCCTTCCTGACCCTGCCCTGCCTGCTCCTGCCCTTCCTGACCCTGCCCTGCCTGCTCCTGCCCTTCCTGACCCTGCCCTGCCTGCTCTTGTCCTGCCTGATCCTGCCTTGCCTGCTAGTGAACCTTCCTGATCCTGCCCTGCTTGCTCTTGAACCTTCCTGTTCCTGCCCTTCCTGATCCTGTCCTGCCTGATCCTGCCCTGTCTGCTAGTGAACCTTCCTGATCCTGCCCTGCATTCTCTTGAACCTTCCTGATCCTACCCTGCCTGCCCCTGCCTCTACCCTGCCTGCTCCTGCCCTGCCTGCTCCTGGCCTTCCTGATCCTGCCCTGCCTGCTCCTGAACCTTCCTGATCCTGCCCTGCTTCCTCATCTGACGCTCCTGGTCCTGGTCTCGTGCTCCTTGGCTTTCAGACCTTCTGGATCACCCCTCCAGACTACGTTCTTGCCTTTGAGATTTATATTTGGTTGTTTAGTCTTTGAAAAAAAATCATCATCAGTCTCCTGCATAGCAGTCCTCAGCGTTATCTGATAACCCATCATGATTATAGATAGATTTAGATTCAATTTAGATTTAATTTTATCAATAGAAGGGCAGGACTTTATGGAGGACGGGAGACTTTTCCAAAGTTTGGGGGCAGCTACAGAGAAAGCCCAATCACCTTTGGTGTTGAGGTGTGAGTGAGGAACTGAGAGGAGCTGCTGTGAGGATTTAAGTGACCAGAGGGGCTGAAAATGGAAATAGTAGGTTTGAAATGTATTGTGTAGCTAATCCATTGAGTGCTTTAAAAACATATTGCGAAATTTTTAAATCTACTCTGTGTTTCACAGGTAGCCAATGCAAATGAGCTAGAGCAGGAGTGATATATTTTCTTTTCTTTGTTCCAGTTAAAAGTCTAGTAGCTGTATTTTTAATTATTTGTATAGAAATGATTATAAGTATAGAAAGTGTGCAACGGGACAATCCCATATAGGGGTAATTACAGCTGTCAAGCTGAGAGGTGATAAAAGCACAGTGATAAAAGCATGGATGAAACTATTTCCAGGTCCTGAAGAGATAAAATCAGCTTTAACTTGTCTATAGTTCTAATTCCATGTTAAAATTCCATGCTATATTCAAAAACACACCAAGGTTTTTAACTTCATTATGCAAATTTACATACTGCGCTGCTAAGGCTAGTGACAGAGTAAGGGGACCAAATATAATTACTTCAGTTATGTTTTCATTTAGCTGAAGGAAGTTCCTCACCATCCAGCATTTGATGTCATCCAAGCAATTGAACAGGTTCTTCAGAGAGCACATGCTATCAACTGTAACTGGTAGGTAGATCTGTGTGTCATTTGTATAACAATGATCTATGTATGATAAGTAGAAGGGCACGAATGACAACAGTACAAAAAAGTGTCTTTTGCTGTCTTGCAATCCAGTATAGTCAAGTGTAAATCGAGAAAGTGCAAAAAGAAAAAAAAAACTTACAAGTTTTAGAAGAAACAGTAGTATGATGTAATAATGCTTAGTAAGTATTTCTTTAGATAGCACTTCATCCAGAATACATGCTTACAGTGCTCACACTTTAGTCTTTCAGAATGATATTTTCTTCCAAACCATTTAACATAAAAAATGACAGAAGTGTGCAGCAATATAGGCACTCCCGCCACACACAAGATAATTAAAGATATCAGTAACCATGAGGGGAAGTAAGGCTTTGGGGTCACAAATCCATCCCTCTTTTGGGATTTCATAAGGATCCACATTTCCAATAATTTAGATTTTATTAATATTGTGTTTCTT
The DNA here is from genome assembly GCA_019775915.2 of Cyphomyrus plagiostoma. Classification (NCBI taxonomy): domain Eukaryota; kingdom Metazoa; phylum Chordata; class Actinopteri; order Osteoglossiformes; family Mormyridae; genus Cyphomyrus; species Cyphomyrus plagiostoma. The sequence goes on along the minus strand of JABFEA020000110.1, from coordinate 12,318,697 downwards.
TTTCCGGTAGGAGTTTCTGTACAATCCCTTTTCTTTCTGACACATTTTAAACATACTTTCAAACAGCATGCAGTGCAATGAATAACAGTGAGAAAAAAAACACAAAGCAAACATTTACACCCCAGCAGGAATAAAACTTCACAGACACCTAAAGAAATTCCAAATAGCAGAATGTTGCTCAGAGTGATTCAGAGTTCTCAGAACTTTGGACTGGGTTGCTAGGCTATACCTAGAGATAAGGAAACTAATTCAATAATGGAGTAGTAAAAGAATGACACCTAACATCTATGCAGTTCATAACCTCTGACAAGTTCATGTCTTCTATGGTTTTGAATGTGAATTAAAAGGGGGCTCTTATTTTATCATCCTCATCGACAATGTGCGTGCGGATGTGCAAGGGCGGGCACTGTATCTTCCCCTTCCATGCAGTGAATTTGTGCCGTCAATTATTTGCTCCTAAGCAGATGTTGATTTTTTTTCCCAACAATTCAGCAACTGCTCTGAAATTCCTGATCACATCATTGAAAATAAAAAGCATTAGAACACTTTAGCAATTTGTGGCAAATCTTATAAACGTGAAGAGTTGCTGAATTGAACAGCAACAAAAAAGTTTTCCTACGCATACCTCAAGACTTAGTGGTGGTGTGACTGCTGCAGTGCGCCCCCGTCATGCACTGTTTCTCCTATTATATATAGTATATATACAGTATCTCAGAAAAGTAAGCATACCCCTCACACCCCTCACATTCTGATGTAACGCAAACAAATTACTGTTTTGATAAATGTGCTTAGATGTGTTTGGTACAGTATATGCGCTTCTTGTTTTATCCGGTTCATTTTGTGTTTAAATGCTAAAAAAAACATATTTAGGTGTAATTTTTTTGGGACCGGAAACCAATTAATTGGTTGACAACACCTTTTGATTTATTATGGAGAGTGGCCTTGAAAATGGCAAGAGGCGATCCTCAGATGTTTGGGAACATTTTGAGTTGACGGATAAATATTAATAAAGCGAAACGCTATGTTACTGTAGCGCCAAGCAGACCAGGGCACTGCGGTGGTTATGAAGGAGGGGAAGTTTGTTTGTGGGAACATTTTACAACCTTTCAACAGACTAACACAGGCACCCGACGAGCAACGAACTCACAGTAATGTGGAAACATACGGGGGGTTAGAAACTGGACCGTATGACACACACAGTGATTAAAACATGCTAAAGACACGCAATAATTGTACAGTGTTCACAGAAGACACAGGCAAACACACAATAGGAGACACAAAAAGTATTAACAATAACAACTACAAACAGGGCTATGTACATTGCTTACCAGCATGCTGAGGAATCTCGCCGGCGACCAACACCCTGAATCCCCACATTAGATCTGGTGGGACTAAGTCCTTGCTGTGTTATTTGATTCCAGTGTTCACCAGTGCTGCAATTTCTCTTTCCCCTCTTCCTGGATGAAGTGGCATGTTCCCTGGCCTACCAGTTAACTAGACTTGCTGGCAGGAATTATCCCTTTTTAATGTATATTTACTATATTTCTGGTAAAGCTGGCAGGAAAATAGATTGTTGTATTCTGTTTATGTCTTTCAGCCTCTAGTTATTAATTTAGTTGAACAGCCTCATGGGTCACATTGTTTTCGGATTGCGCCCCCTGTCCCTACTACAATACAAGGTCTTCAGTGAGTTAAGTTTACATACAATGCCGTACCGTGCTTTACCTCTCACCACTGTCTATGTTAATCGTCTCTTTACTTGTGGGTCTGGAAGTGAGCATCTGCCTGCTGGAACAGGAGTGGAGAATAGACCATTTTAACAGAGGTTAGGGGTTCTCCGAATAAAAACTGTAAGAAAAAAACTTTATCTAATGAGATATATGAATCATCTGTGTTTTTTTGTAAAAATGTGACATTATTGAGGGGGACGATCCCCCCCATCTCAACACTGGGGGGACGTGTCCCCCCCTAAACCTACACCTATGGCTACATTATAATTATTGTTTGTTCCATTCCTTAATCATTGGGCAAATTCTACCCTCCCATGTGGGAGGTTGGGTTTCTGTTCCTTCGTTGTAAATTGCTTTGGATAGAAGCATCTGCCAAATGAATAAATGTAAATTATTATATTCTTATTATTTATCATTATTGTACTGGCAGGTTTGCATTGCTCCAACCATCTGTCACATGTTAATAACACACCCTCAATGTGCTAAATATATCTTTATTGCCCCCTGAAGACTGTTGAGCTGCACCCCAAAATGTCAACACCTTATTCTTTCTCACCATAGCAGATGTCCTACCTAGCCAGATTAAAAACTCCCCTCTGAGCCCCATCACGCGCCAGCAATCAGTCCATTGTAGCACCTAATTGGTAACAACTGAACAACACTTAATGAGTTCATCCTCGATCTATCATAATATTTTATTATAAATATGCAATGACTGAAAATACATATAAGTAAACTGAAAAAAAAAACACTGCATTTCTCATAATATTTAGAATAGCACAATTTGACCCTGCTGTCGATTGATAGCAACTATGTGTTTTGTGAACATAACCCAGATTTTGAAACCCACTAGGTGTCTCCCTATGTTACAAAAAAGATCAGAAGCCTCAAAACACGTTGTGGTACAAGATTAAACTTCATTGGCCTAACAATACAAAAAGTGTAAACTGATTATTTGACAGTTACCTCTTGTCAAGTCTGTAATGCATGACCCTGAAACACGTTTATTTTAGTAGTCCGTCCCTTAAGTACCTTGGCTGTGACGAAAGGACAAATTTTAAAAGAAAACCCCACAGTAGTAAGGAATATGTCGTGGTGTCTCACTGTGCTGTCCTGTTCCTATTTATACCATTTCAAGTCCTTGCAGCCTCTCACACTCAGTCACTTACCAGGTGACATCACTTAACTCTGTGAGGATTCAGGGTTTAGGTCTTGGGGGGAGACACTGGGATTGGGCCTATGAGAGCTGTATGTTCTTGCTTAAGCAACATTGATTGGGCAGATAAACTCACAGTCAGATATTTTAGACCCACCTGAATGCCTGGCTTCTCTACATGGTGTTTGGAAGACATTTCAACAAGACAGAATCAACTACCAGTAACATTTATGCTCACACCTGACAAGTTTCACATGTGATTGGTAGTATTCATTGATCCTGTCACTTACAGAGGCACAGAAGCAATTCATTGCAACACAGAGTGACAGTTTATTGTTTTGTAGATCATCTTTCACCACTGTAAAAATTGCAAATATAGTCATTATCATTGAGTTTTTGAGTTTGACCATTTGTTTGATTTTCAGTGAAAGTTCAGTGATTTCTAGTAGAATACTTTTGTAGTTACAAACAGTTTAGTTAGCTAGCTATGTTCAAATGGTCAAATAAAGTTGGTATGATAGGGTTACAGATACAAAAAAGAAAGGAGAACATAATTTACATATAAGTAGCTGACTGGCTAAAACAAACAAACAAAAAGACTATTTTTAGTTACACTGGTAACTGTTGACACTGCTTCCCCCATTTTAAAAATCCCCATCTGTCACTCACTTATAGTTTGGCTTGAATGCACCCATTTTTTACCCTAAAGCTAACAGAATAAATGCGTCTGCAGCTTTACTTTTTAATGCCAGTCCTTACCAGGCAATGCACTAAAACTCTGCTTGTGTGAAAATCAGTGCATCAGTGTGAAAATCGCCATGTCTATGTCAATTACCCTTTTGGCACAGAAATCACTAGAAATTACTTAGCACGGCTCTGCTGAAGTCTGAAGTTCTCATGCCTGAACAAATCCAAGACAGACATGGATAAACGAACATAACTGCATGGCAAGAACCCGTTCAGCTTTAGTGAATTTTGGCTACATGGGACAAAGAATAAACAGGAAGACTTATATGTTTGTTTCTATTTATGTGTATGCCTCTGTGGTCTATTTACTTAAGTTCCGGTCTTGACCATTCAATAATACTTTCATGTTTTAATATTCATAATTATTAGCATATTTTTAAAGTGAAAGAGAATGGTAAATTTCAAAATTTTGCACCAGTCTACTAATATCCATCCTGCTGTATTGTAGTTTGACAGGCAATATGATTTCTCTACCACTCAAGAAGTCTCACACCAGACATTTCTCATGTGTGGTCCCCTGAAGGAACGTCCTGCTGAACCACATCCAGTCATCAGATTCCATCTCTACCTACAATACTTCCATGCCGCAAGGCCCATCTGTTCCAGGATTTCCAAATGTCACATGTTCTATGAATGTTCTTAATGTTGCATTTTCAGGTCATTGAGTGGCAGTCTTCTTAGGTTCTTGCTCTGTTTGGAAGACATTGTGTAGCTCTTGCTCCTACAGTATACCACATAAACTTGTAGCTGGGCATTCATTGGAAGCTTATCCACACAAATGCCTTGCCGACTCCTGAACAGCATGTATGTTTATAATGTATTTGCGCCACTTACGTCGTTTAGGACAAAATGTTCTGCCAAATAAATTCTGTTAAATGTAAATATGTAATTAAATTATCTTCTAACCCCTTATGCTGAGCAAGGTAACACAGAACACTTAAGTGCACTTTTTCTGTTAGTGGTGATGAGACAAGTCAATCTTTAAACCCTAAGAAAATATATTATTCTTCAGGATTCAATCAAACCACACGTTCTGATTACTAGAAATCTGCAGATTTTCTGGTCAGGCAGCTGTGAAGTTGGCTCTATGTTTCAGGAGGTTTGTGGTGTCCACTGTATTTCATTAATTTGGTTAATATGTCATGGCCATACATTTGTATTTTTCGATCAAAACAACAATCTCTCTCAAAGCTATAATGTTCCATCATGCAAGCGAAATAATGACAAAAAGGTGTACAAACAACCTGCAATGACCCCATAGTGCCAGAACTTTATGTTCGCTCTACAGGTATGTTGTAGTACATCTGAGATTGACATATGTCTGCCCAGACCCCTGCTTCCTGTGGACAGCTGCCACAGCTGCCTTGTGTTTTACCCCTTGCTAGTCCTGTATATAAGGATCCCCAGGCCTGCGCTCCCCGGTCCAGTGATTGTTACCCGTTGTCGCGTTTTACACCCCTCCCGATTGTTCCTTGCATTTGGGTTGTTCTTCTTTCGCCCAGCATGACAGTATCACTACAGCTGTCAATATCGTTTATCTAACGTATAATCTGATGGCTCATCAAGTAATCGTTTATAATATAATATAATATAATATATATATACATTGCGAATGGTGCATACTCAGCCACACATACGATCAATTTAGCCACTTCAATTCATCGATTCATTGCATGTTTCTGCACAGTGGAAGGAAACTAGGGTCCACTGAAAAAGTACAGACACATGGTGAATATGCCAACTCCACAAACACAAAGAGGCCGTGTGTGGCAACAGCGCTACCCACTGTGTCACTGTGCTGCTCTGACAGGCTTGCACGATGTGCGATGTTAATACCGACATGGCATTTGTCATGCAACTGTCACATCGCAAGGACCGCAGTAGTCTCCTTGTTTCAAAACATCAATACGTTTTACTAAAAAAGTTTTACTCAGCCACAGGAAACCAAACTCAGAACCCTTTGCAATTTTGATTGTTCCTTTTCATTTTAATTTGCTTCGTTTCAACATTATCTAGTATGTGCTTAAAAATAATCAGTCTTAAGTTTACCGCTGCTGCTTTTACATGAGCTTCCATGAGCTTACTCCTGGCTGTTGGACTCACAGATCTTGTGGCGTGTTTGTCAAAAATTAAACAAACATAGGCCTAAATGAAGAAGAGAAAAATGAAGAGGAACTGGTCACAAAAGACTATACAGGCCTATATTTTGTATTCCATAGAGACGCTATTTGTTGATGCTGCCTAGACAGTTTCTGTTGATAGTTTAGTTCTAGACATATTTGGCTATATTATTATTTTATAACTCCTAAATAAAAGGTAAAGAATCTAAGATCACAGTGTGATTTTTTTTTCAGGCACTAACTCACTATTCATTCACAAATAAATAAATAACATTAGGTCTAATTGGATATTGTCACACCCACACAGGCGGGACAGGACAGCTGCAGGCAATTCCCTACTAATTGCCCTGCTACTTAAAACGGATGTAGTCTCGCAGTCATTGCCATGTTACAGAACTCTAAAAAGCATTTCTCTGTCTTTTGGCTTCCCCGTTTGCCCTGCCTGTTGCGTCCTACCCTGTTATCTCGCGTACCCAGCCTGCCCTGCCTATCTGCCTGCTCCTACCTGCCCTGCCTGCCTGCCCTGTCCTAAACTCCCAACCTGTTGTGTGCGCGGTGCGCAGGACGGCGAAAGAGGGAGTCCAGACAGGCGTGAGGGCAAACGAGGGTTTATTCCAAAAACACACCGACATTAAACAACGTTTATGCCGCGTCTGCCGGAAAAGACGCAAACGCAGACCTAAATACATGAGACAAAGCACAAGACCGGCGTGCGGCGGCGCCACACAGGTGGAAACACTAGGTAATCACAGGAGGTAAATGAGGTGGGTGTGGCACACGAGAGGAGCGGACATCGCAGGACGTAACACAACCCATCGTCCTCGTTCCTCCCTCCCCGCCATCGCCTCGTCCTGTCCCTGCATGTTGGACTGACTTCCCTGGCTACCGAACCTCAGCTTATGACTCAACCTCTCTATTGGATCCCCTTTGGCTTTGTTTGGACCAGCTGGCCCAATAATCCTCTGTTCTCACGCATTTCGGGGTCTGATTCCTCTCTGATTGCCTGGCATCACAGAATACTTCGCCTTAAAAGTATGGACCCCGCGGAGACCCAGAGACTACAGCAGCAAGTGGATCAGCTGACTTTGCTAGTCTCCCAGCTGATGGAAGGACAAGTGGCTCAGGCTAAAATACCTGCTCCCCCGAGGGTTTCTGCTCCTGTCCCGGTAACCATGCCAGAAAAGTATGACGGTAACCCGGATCGCTGCCAAGCTTTTCTGATACAATGTAGGCTTTACATGGAGGAGCACCTGGAGCATTTTGTGGAAGAGACAGCTCATGTGCATTTTGTAATTTCGCACCCAGGCATGTGACTGGGTGACTGTGCTCTGGGTGGATGACTGCCTGCTCCTGGATTCCGCACGGGACTTTCAGAGAGTGTTCGAGGAGATCTTTGATCACCCTGCCATGGGCCGCAGACTTGGTAAGCAATGGTTTGACCTCAAACAAGGCACAGGACCGTAGCTGAATTCTCTCTGGTATTCTGCACCATCGTGGCGGCGTTGTACTGGCCAGAGGACTGCCTCCGTATCCTCTATTGCCGCACCCTGAATCCGCAGATCCAGGATGAGCTGAAGGCCTTCTGTTGAAGAATATGGGGCTCTCCATCACCCTGGACAACAGCATAAGGGAGCGTCCTTGCAGGTGGATGTGCTCGATGGCCACGCCCACTGCACTTATGGTTCCCAAGGATCAGTGAGCACGGAGCCCTTGCAGCTTGATCGTTCCCCTCTATCCAGGTCTCTGCCTTTACTGTGGAGAACCTGGTCATACCCTCCGCTCATGTCTGGTTCACCCCTCTCACCCAGAAAATTCTTTAAAGTTAGGCATCTCAGCTTTCTTTTGGAGTTTCTCATGTTCAGTTTACCAAACCAGTTATTGTAACTTGTGCAGGGGAGGTGCAGTCTACACAGGCTTTAATAGATTCAGGGGCGGCTGGGAATTTCATAGGCCACTGCAGGCACTCTCCATACCTATTGCAGTCCTGGGTGTCAGTGGAGAGCCCCTACAAGGAGCATAGGTCACTCATAGAATGGGCCCGGTGACGTTGTGAGTGGGGGTGCTACATGTGGAGACCATGGACTTCCTGCTGCTCCCCGTGACTAAGGATCCCATGATCCTAGGTCACCTGTGGTTGCAAGAATACAACCCACAGATTGACTGGTCTTCGGGTGAGCTTACTGCCTGATCAGTCCAATGTTTCTACCGGTATATGGCTTTTCCATGCTGTGCCTCCTCAGTGGAAAGTCTGGACCTAGAGCAGGGGTGCCAAATCTTATCTGCAAAGGGCCGGTGTGTATGCAGGTTTTTTGGATAACCTGTAGATTAGCTGTTCAAACCCAGGTGTGAGAACTCTTCAGCCAATCAGTCCTCTAATTAGTAATTAGGGAGTTGCAGCGAAAACCCGCACACATACCGGCACTTTGCGAATAAGATTGGCCATGCCTGACCTAGAGGATCTGTCTGTCATCCCAGCCGAGTACACAGACATGTTCTGGGACATGTTCAGCAAAGACCTCTCCTTTCAACTACCCCCTCACAGGGAATGCGACTGTGCTATTGACCTCCTAGAGGGGGCACTGCTCCCTAAAGGTCAGCTCTACCCCCTGTCCATGAATGAAGAAGAAGCTATGGAGGCATATATTCGGGAGGGACTAAAACAAGGTATTATCCATCATCTACCTCCCCAGTTACAGCAGGGTCCTTCTTCATAAAGAAGAAAGACAGGGGACTACATCCATGTGTAGATTATCGGGCTCTCAACGCCATTACAGTGAGATGGCAAGAGCCTTTTCCCTTATTCCCCTCTGCTCTAGAGCAACTTTGAGAGGCCAAGGTCTTCACCAAACTCGACCTTCTTAGTCCCTACACCCTGGTTCAGGATCCAGCAGGGGATGAGTGGATAACCTCTTTCATAACGAACACAGGACAGTACAAATATCAAGTGATGGCTTATAGGCTTGCCAATAGCCCATCAATATTCCAAGCGTTCATGTATACAATGTTTCATCGTACAGTTAACCAGTTTGTAGTCATATACATCGGCGATATCTTAATCTATCCTCCTTCCCTCTCTCAACATGTGGACCACATCCGCTAAGTTCTCCAGAGGTTGCGCGAGTACCATCTGTTTGCTAAGGGCGAAAAGTGCAGGTTCTATCAAACACAGGTAAAATTCCTAGGTTATGTTATCCAACCAGGCACAGTGGCAATGGATGAGCAGAAGGTAACCGCCATTCAAGAATGGCTGTGGCCCTGCACAACCAAGGAACTGCAGCAGTTTTTGGGGTTTGCTAATTTTTATCGCCATTTCAACAGAAACTTCAGCCAGGTTGCCACACCCCTTACATCTCTGACACGAGGAAAAGGAACCCGTCTCTTGTGGATTCCAGAGGTAGACGTCACCTTCCAATGACTCAAATATGCCTTCTGCTCTGCCCCCGTCCTCCAGCAGCCACAACCTGAGAACCCCTTTGAGGTTGAGGTAGGTGCCTCAGAAGCCAGAGTAGGAGCCGTTCTTATCCAGAGAGATCCAGTAACCGATCGCCGACATCCTTGTGCCTCCATCCATCCATCATCTTCCGTTTATCCGAGGTCGGGTCATGGGGGCAGCAGTCTCAGCAGGGAAACCCAGACTTCCCTCTCCCCGGCCACTTCCTCAAGCTCCTCTGGGGGAATTCCGAGGCGTTCCCAGGCCAGCCGAGAGACATAGTCCCTCCAGCGTGTTCTGGGTCTTCC
>JABFEA020000110.1:12276287-12291932 GCA_019775915.2 Cyphomyrus plagiostoma | reverse complement strand
GGAAAACCAATTAATTGGTTCCTGGCCCCCCAAAATTACACCTAAATATGTTTTTATGCATTTAAACACAAAATGAATGGGATAAAATAGGAAGAGCATTTTTTTTCTTAATGGCTTCCAAAACGATAAACATCTTATCCCGACATTACCCCTGTCCTGCCCCGATAGTCCGCTCCTTCCGTGTGCCACGCCCCCTCGTTAACCTTGTGTGAGATCCCCATGTGATCAGCTGTTTCTGGTTATTGTCAATAATCCTCTGTATTCCGCATTTCAGTTTGTTTCCCCAATCCGGTCATTGGGTGCCTTTGACTTGCTTACAGCGCTGGCTTAAAGCAACGCATTCTGATCCTAACGCAATGCATTATGGTTAGATGAATTGCGACCTCTCACCCGGTGTCACAAACTGGAACCGCCTCAGTGACGACACACCTTTGCCCTTATTGGCTGACAAGTTTAGTTACATGCATGACGTTTGTATACCAGGCAGTTCCGATGCATAATCTGCTATTTCTCCCGAATATCACGTAAAGCAGTGAGAATTGGTTTAATTTACCTGGTAAAATAAAGTTTAAATAAATGACATAAATGCTCTAATAGTACACATAGGTTAGTGGTTTATTTATTGTTAGTTACTGTAATGTGCTGCTTTATTTGGTTAATCGTCCAGTCTGTGAAGAAGGCATTCAAGTAAGAATTGCACTGACGCGTACAATTTATTTTAGGTCAGCGTTCACGGTTCGACTTCTGATATTCAGATCGAGTCCTAGGTCAAACTGGTTTGTTTGACCTTCAAGAAATTCGAGTTCTAGTGAGTTCGAGAACTGAGGTACCACTGTATATATGTTTTTTTTTCTAGATTGACAATAAATTTATTAGAAGCTTCTAAATGTGCTTCTCAAATTTTAAATGTGGATTAATTATCCAAAGATATTTCATGTGTGGAGCAATGTGATCCCTTTTTTGCCTAATAAATGCGTATGACTGAGGTTCTTATTTACAAAATACATGCACAGAGCCTTGTTGACTTCCAGAGGAAAACAAGATTATAGTTTGAGCCTGTTACGCAGCTTCTCAGCTCGTTTGCTCCTACACATAAATGAAGGTGTAATCATTGTGTTTGAACGTTAGCGCACACAAACCGGCGAGATCACTAGAATGATTACAACAACATTGAACCTACTGGTGCCGACAAAGCCCCCTAGGGAACCAACAATCAAACAACAACAAAAAAAAGATAATTGACTCCATTCTGCTCTCGTTTTGCTTTTTAGTATTAGACAATTTTCCAAAATCTGTAAACACAACTCTTATAACATTGCCTTATTATGTATTGGTTTAATGTTTAGCCTTGTGCCCATTGCTTCCGGGAACGCTCCGGACCCCCCACGACCAAGTAGGATCAGCGGGTTGGACAATGGATGGATGGATGGTTTAATGTTCAACCTGTTTAGTCTCTGAAGAATGCCAGGGATCATGTGGAGGCCTCATGGCAGGTCCAAGAGATGCTGGAGGAATTATGTCTCTACAAAATGAATTGGAGTAACTGAACTTAGAGAGATTGAAGTCTGGTCTCATCTCATGGGTGTGCTGCCACTGCAACATTCACCAGAAAAAGCAGACTGAAAAACTATGGGTTGAAGGATGGATAGCTTATTGTATTCAATACAACAGCAATCTGCTTTTAGATAAGGTTACAATGGGCCAGCACAACCACAGCTAATGCACAGCTATGTCAAGTAAATTATGATTTCATAAGTGCTTGCGGTGTTCAAGGTGTATGGACTCAAGCATCACATCAATGAAAACAGCACTGGGAAACATAAAGACCAAGGCAGAGGAACACAGTCGACTTATACTGTTTGTTCAAGCTTTCCCAAGTTAGGAGTCGCAGATATCCACAAGGTGGCAACAGAGGCTGCTTGTGTGGGAGCTGAGTACCTCCCTCTTCAATGCTAGGTAAAGAGCCAAGTCACAGGACAATCCTGTTAAGTTAGAAATGCACCACTTATACAGATGTACTACTTATAAAGGTATTTGGTGAAATGGAATACTTGAGGAGGTTCCTTATTTAAACTGGCATGTACCTATGGCTTCCTCCTTAACCATCACTCTAACCCACAGCTTATGTGAAATGTAATTTTAGCTTGTATGAGGTGCCAGTCAGTTTAATGGCTGATCCTAAATAATTAAATCACTGATCACAATGAATAGCAGAGTACAAAGAATCAAGGCCTGGGCTTGCTGATCTGTGCTGAAGTACCAGATAGAGTCAGGCTCCTTAAGTTGAGCACACATAGAGAGACACATATATTGTGAGATGGACCAGCAAATACAGCTACTGCTGAAGAACCCTAATGGACCCATTGCCTGAAAATGCAGTACAATAGGATTTGGTGTACATCTCATTTTTGATGTATTATAAAAAGAACCAGTGCACTGGAGAAGGCCAGCACCTTGAAAGAAGAGAAAGAGACCAACCAGCAACAAGGTGGATGCACTCAGGTATTACCACAGTGAGCAAGACACTGGGAAACCTGAAGACCACAACAGAAGATAGGACATCCTGGAGAAAAACCATCTATGTGGTCTCCAGGAGTCAACATCATCAACTTGACAGAACCTAATAATAACAAATATTGTTTAATACACCATAATAATTAATTAATATGGTATATGGCCTCCTTTTGCAGTCAATACAGCATTTCCAAATTGTCTTGGGAATGACAGATATAAGTCCTGCACAGAGGCCAGAGGGATTCTGAGGCATTTCTTTTTACAGTGGTAAGGTCACCATGTGCTGCTGGTGGAGGAAAACGTTTCCTGGCTTGCTCCTCCAAAACACCCAAAAGCAGCTCAATAATATTCAGATCCGGGTTACTTACTGTGCAGGCCATGATAGATGTTCAACTTCACGTTTATGTTCATCAAACTACAAACAAACAAAATTTTGCTGTAAGTTTGGCATCTATTTCAGGGTGCGATGTTTGAACCACTGGGTGAACATGGTCCTCCAGAACGGTTTGGTCCTTGGCACTGACATGCACACCTAGGACAAGTAGTGGGCCTAGGGCAAGGGTCTCCAACTCTGGAGAGCTACTGTCCAGTAGGTTTTCTATCCTACCCAGCCTCTGATGAGCCATACCTGCTCTCAGGAAACGGGTGTGGGTCATCAGAAGCCAAGTGGGACAGAAAACCAGGGCAGCTTTCCAGGACCGGAGTTGGAGACCCCTGGCCTAAGGAATGCCCTAATATTGCAGCCCAAACCATCACCATCATGCTGCACTCTGGGTATGTAACAATCCAGGTGCTAAGCCTCTTTGGTGCTTCTCCTCACCATAACTCTCCCAAATGTGGGAAAGACAGTGAAGGTCGACTCAGAGAACAATATATTTGTCATAGCGTGCACAGCCCTAGATTTGCACTGCTGTTACCATTGAAATCAATGTTTGCATTCGCCTGAGTGACAAAGGTTTAGCTATAGTAGTCGACCATGAATACTGACCCTTTGGAGCCCCTGATGAACAATTTTCTTGGAAACAATTAAGAGAGTCAAGGTATGCATTTAATTCTGCAGTAAGTTGAGAAGTTGTGGTTTTATGTTGTTGCTTTGGAACTTTGGTAAATAACTAATAAATACTGCTTTTCAAAGAAAGATATAGTTTTGGGATAACTGCTCAAAAATATTAAAACTCTGCATGATCCATCATTCCAACGTCTTTCTGAAAACGCTGAATGAAATTAAAGAGAATATAAAGAAAAAGTATATGCGCCACTCCTAATTAATCTGTTTCCCTATCCAATTCACTACATTTCACTATATTTGTACGGTTGTACTTTTAATGTTTTATACTGAACTCTAAAGCAGGAGACTGTTTAATTACATCGATGCTTTAGTAACATCAATTTTACATGTCATCATGCATTAATGCTTACATATTCATTGAACCGTGACCCGTGCCCCGTGCCCGTCGGTGCGCGGCTGCTCCGCGATGCCAGGTGCCAACGCCATCCCCGCACCAGTCGGGTTTTTGTGCCTTTAAGATAAGAGCTCCTCCCGCCTGAGTCGGCGGCGCTCGGTAACCCAAATCCGGCCGGGAGCGAGCGCTCTGCGCGGTCCGCTGGGTGCTGGGGGGCGGGGTCACGGCCCGAGCGTCATGCACGGCACTGTGAACATACGCCGCTTCGGACAATAGGTGTAACTTTCATGCTTGTGAGTCACTCCAAAACAACTTGGTGATACGCGAGTCCAAGGCGATTCTTTTCCTCCCATTGTCCCCCAGACATTCTTATATTTCATACCTTATTTAGTTACATAATGTCAGATGGATCTTAGGTAGTTCTCCCTCTTGTCAGACTGATTCCTCGGCGCGGTTCTCACCTTTAATGCCGGCGCAGTGTTACTTTTGACGGTAAGCGTGCAGCACTTAGCCGGATAGCTAACTGCCGAGCTAAGCGCCTCGTCCTCGAAGCCCCCCTGTCATGTTCACGCGTGGATCCAAAAAGAGACGCTCCAATCGTTCGGTAAGTATTTATTTACATTTTTATACACTTTTATGACTCTGGTTTTAATATACATTTATATTGTGTATGATAAGTCTTAGTATTAACTTTTAGAGTTTATTTTGAAATTTCTTCGGAGACACTAACTTACCACGAGTGAACACAACTTTTATTATTTGGGAAGCTGCATGCTGGTTTTAAAATTCGCTTGATCTGTAGACCAGTATCAATATAGTAATACGGGAAAATCATGTTACTTAAAAAGCTAACATGCTGTTGAATTATAGGTCTCTCTATAATAGCCGAACTTCATATCACTGTATGGAATATGCAATTCTTCTTCATATTATTATTATTATTACTATTATTATTGTTATGTCCGAAGAGTGGTCGTTTGGAGCTGATGTATACGTTTTTCAGATATATGTTGCTTCCATCGGTAGCCGCAGTAACGTTTTCCGTAGCCTAACCTGTATTTTCCTTTTTTCTTCTGTATGCATTTGGATCATGTTTAGCTGGGCTGCTAGTGTGACCGCGTAGATAAGGGAGGGGCGTCTCTCCCTCCCCTAAGCGGTCACCTGGCCGGCGGACGCCCTTCCGCTGCCCCCTCCCGAAGCCGACCCCTCCATCTGCCAGGCCAGCTTTAATATTTTAGATCCGATAAAATTATCGACTTTTGGAATTGCGCACTGTATTATCAGACTTTATTAATGATAGCATGTGAATTCGAAATAATAAATGTTATTTTATTATGAAACATTTTTTGGGATTAAAAGTTGATGGCGGTTGTAATTATGAATAAATCCGGTATATGCTTCTAGCGAATTAAATGCTTTTACTGTTTTAAAGTTACTGAAAATATATTTCCTCTAAGATTTATGTGCCAAATCAGGCAAATCCCGCCGTGACACCAGCTTTGCGTTCTCGGTTTTGTTGTGGAACATTATGTATTCAAAACGTCCACAATATATCCAGCCCAATAACTACTGTCTCCCATTTAGGAATAATTGCTCTTTAAGTAGTCACTTAATCGGAGTGTGTTGAATATAGCTAAGGGTATTTTTAGTAAAGTGGTTGTACACATTTTCTGAAGATCACGTAAAAATCTGCATAGATTTTTGGAAAGAGCATTTCTAAACAAAATGTGATTGCATGTTTACATACTAATAGTTAATATTACTCTCAAAGCTTGCATTTTTCTTTACTTGAGCATTAAAAAAGAGCAGCAGCCCCCAGCTAACAGATGTAAGTTGTTTCCTCTACACCCTGGCCTCCTGGTCAAGGGGCTTTTTCTCCTTCTGGTGCTGCCTGACCTTGGAAGTAGTCTGAGGGTCTGACTCCTCAGTCACCACACAAAGATATCTGACCCCTTGCTGCTCAGCACAGAAGCACTCCCGTAGGCCGTTAATAAGCAAGAGAATCAGATCAGGGCACCTGTTTTTGCACTTTTTAAACTTGATTTTTTTATTGCTAATTTGTAAAATACCAAAAGTAGATTTTCTTATTTATTTGTATTTAGATTAGACATTTAGTCTGATATAATTAGTATTAAAATTTTTGAAGTCAAAGAAAATTGACTACAAATTCCAGGCCATTTCCTGCTTTGTGTTTGTAGATCATGGGATAGGCTCTGGGCCCCCATGACCCTGCATAGGAAAAGTGGCCATAGAAATGTATGCATGGATGGATGGACAAATTTTTCAATTACCAGAAATATCAAGTCTAATTAAGGCCTTAAGCTTTTAACTCATGGACAGAAATAGTGATATGATAGCAAGTCCTTCTCGTTTTCATTGTCTCAGTACCAGAGCCTCTCTCACAGGCTGCTCTGTGCTAGTGTGGCCCTTTTCCGGGCTCCAGATGCACCCTGTAGCAATATTTAAGCCAAACGTTAGAGGGAAGATTGCTCAGTTTGATCCATGATGTCTCCTTTAAGGGAGCAGTGCGGTACGTGACCCATTCAGCTGCCAGATCATCAGGTTTGATGGAGGAAAGCAGTCATCACCATCACCAGGTGCCCCTTGCTCTCATCTGAAAGGAACTGGCCTGCTGGAAATATTGTCATGTTGAGTTACTGCCCTTAACAAATCACTCGCCCAATAAAAAGTTCTTGCAGGGTCTCTGCAGAGCTCACAGAACGTAGTAGTGAACCCCATTTTCAACCCCCCCAATAATAATAAATAGAAATATTGTTGAATTTCCTGGTTATGTATTATAGGCTTAACTGAAAGGAGATGTGATATTTTAGCTGTTGATTTCTTTTTAACATCTGGCATCTCATTGACTTAAAGCATTGCAAGTTTCCAGATGTGGAACTTTCTTTGGCATGTCATCTATCACTAATGGCTGTGTTGTGAAGGTGTGTTCTCTGATCAAATGCCTGTTTAGTGATCCTCAGACTGTGAATTGCAGGACTTAATTAAATGAACTTCTTGAAGCTTTTAGAAAATGTCCAGCTAATTAAGATTTGGAAATTGTTTTTTCCTAAGCCTGGAAAAAATGACAATTTGCTGACAAAATTTAGGAAAATGCAATATGGCTTCTAAGCAAAGATTCCGAAATTTAGAAAAATCTTGCCAAAGCTGTCAGCTTGTGGAATTCATCTGCATTACTCGAGAAGGACGTAGCATCTTCTATGAAATGCCTTGATGTAGTTTTTGTTCATTTAACTCTGTTTGTAATGAGGTGTTTCATAATTAAGAAAATGCTTAAGTATTAATTTGTCAATTAATATCAAAGTACTATGTGAGAGGTAAATATACAAACTCATTAACTCACTGTCCTTCCTTAAGACCTCACGCATTCCATCTGTTTTCTAAACCACTGATTTTCTTGTTGTGTGGCAGCCTTGTCTTGAACCACAGATCATTCAATCAAAACCATCAGAAATGTTTTCTGAGAATTTGCTTAATTGTTGAATTTAAATATAATTTTAGAGTTAAAATAGATTCCTATGCCGCATTTATGATTTGGCTTGTGGGTGAGGCAGCGCAAAACCAATGCTTGGTTAGAACGTGTCTAATTAAGTTTCCGCATTTGTGATTTTTACGACTACAGAGCCATTCAGTAACCGCCAGAAACAGCAGCTGAATTATTGCAGCATCCTGGACCTTAATCGGCTGCCGTACAGGATATGCCGACTCATTCGGTCATCTGAATCTTAAGTGTGAATTAGGTTGTCATCAAGGCCCGGCTCAGGAGGGCAGTGAAGGTCTGGAATAACGAGGTGGGCTAGTTAAGAAGCTGGGCAGCTCACATTAAAGTGATGCTTTTCTATTATGTGGTGCAGTACGATGTTGAGAAAGTGTCCTTTGTGTGTCATGACTGGAGCGTCGACAGGCTGCTTACAGATTGTTACTGACTGTCCTCTTAAGCAAAGGGACAAGATCCAGCTTCAGTGGAGCTGTTCAGAGGGAGGGGGGAGCAGGCCATGGCTGAAAGCAGAACTGGGGGTATGCAGGGGGGGCTGGAGAGAGAAGGCTGTAATATTGCTTTACAAATTTACCTCCTCATGTGTCTTTAAAGTCAACAGCAGTGTCTGTTTTTCTAAACCTTCCCCGGTGATATTAGCACTTCTACAGAGTACCAGAGTCTGTGTTTTCACACTGTAAACTGGCCTATCCAGTTCTGGAAACCTTCTTTGTGCACTTTTAGTGTCGCAGTTCTCCACGATGTGAACAGTCAATCCGGTCACACACAATTTATACCTTTTTGGAAGGGTATCAACCATCTGTTTCTCTGCGCAACTCTGAGCCGTCATGGGTCTGCCTGTATGAGCAGGCTCTCTTCTGAGTGATTTATCATCCTGCAGCACCCAACTTGTTGTTCTTTACAAGCAGGATAGGTCTGGAATGTCAGAACTGTTTGGTGAGACTCTGGTTTGAGGTAGAACTTCCATTGTGGCTCTGTGATTAAAAGGGCAAGGTCATCTGGAATCTTGAAGGATCCATCTGAAGACAGTGAGGTACTTTGACTTGGTCCAGCTGTTCACCTCCTGCGGTGCTGATTTGTCTCTTACGTAACCTTTACTTTGCAGAGGTGAACGATGTTTGGGGCTAATTAAACCTGAAAGTCAGGTAGAAGCAATGTACCTTCATTCCATAGCAGGTATGATATATAGCAATTTAAATTTGGCTGTAAAACAAAAGAAGTATAAAACATCTGATAGCACTTGTTTCTCACCATAAATTAATCATTGAAATGGGAAGTCATGTGTTTTGTGCTGACAGTATGCTTAGTAGATATTCATTCAGTCGCTAACATTGTCTTGAAGCCAAACTAAAGGTAACACCCCATTTAACATGTTTGCAGTAAGACTAAAATACAGATTGTGTAGCTCTGAGTAAGTAACATGTACTTCTTTTGATGTCATTATTTGGTCACAGTATTTGGCTACTGCTTCCGATGCTTGTTGGGTGAGGTTTTTTTCCTGCCTGTGCATAAAGGCAGGTTTGCAGCAGCACACGCAGAGCCTGGCTCCAGCATGCATGTATCCAAACTCCCCAGGTTCAGACATGGGACCCTATTGGTTCCCACACAACCCAGCCAAAGCACAGTGGAAGCACCGGTAAAATAGAACATCATCATGGTTTTGCTCCTGCCTGTGGCCATTGTTCCTGGAATAGGCTCTAGTCCCCCCACAACCACCCCCCCGCGACCCCAGTTGGGATTAAGCGGTTTCGAAAAATGGATGGACAAAGGCTGATCATGTTGCACTGATTTTAGTGCCCTGACAAATGTTTAAACGGCGATTTACCGTCTCGCCGTAATTGTTATTACTGGTGGCTTTCTGGGCTATGTGTAATGCTCTACCCCAAAGCTCTTAATTATGGCCAGGCCCCCCCCCCCCCCCCCCGGCACCGGCAGTGCTCAGAAGCTGATCCCCTGGCAGGCGAATGGGGCAGGCCGCTCTTCCAGCTCGCTCACCACACAGGCGCTGAAACAAACAGCACAGTGTGCAGGCTCAGCTTTCACTGCTCAGTGAGCCGCTGAACTTTCTGCGGGGTTCGGGGGGGACGCAGGATGTGATAAAACAACAAAACTTTCTGTAAGCTTTGCAGGTTTTACCAGAGGTGATAAGGGGGAGAAATACTTTCTCAGGATTTCTCTTTGATATGTTTGGTACTTAGTTTTTTTGATCACGATGGCAGTCATTGATGTTCTTTGTCATCCTGATGTCATTTTTGAGTTGAGCCCCGCTGCCATTTTTAATGCAAGGTCAAACATACGGAACAACACAGTTAAGTATGCACATATTCAAAGCTTCTGGCCATACATTCAAAATTTAAAACACTGAGCTTTTTTTTAACTTGGAAAAGTATATTAACCTGTTGCAAGTCTGTCTTACTCTAGCTGCTGAAGCAACTGATGTATTATGGTATTAATAACAATAATTGTTTGGAGTGTTGGATTAATGGTTTTGAGAAAGGACATTGGAGAAGGTCTGGCTCCTTAAATGCTCAAGTGTGTATTTGGGAATAACGTTTTTTAAAAATGAAGTAAAATCATTTATAATCAATAAAAAAAAAAATTACAGGCTGGTTGTCTTCAGCTAAGTCATGACTATGTACAGTCGATTGTGCCCAGCATATACCAGCAACTATGATGCTGTCCCCAAAAGCTGGATTCATACCGTTTGTTGAATTCCATCTGAATTGTTGATTCACTGCATTGTGTTTGTAATGGTGCAGTGACCTGCCAGTGATTGGCTGCTGCCGTGGTAACGCCAGCATTGGCAAACTGACTAATGGACTTCTGCACTGTCACCCCAGCAGGCAGGAGATGAGGACCCAGACTGGGGGCAGCCCTGTAACCGGTGTGGTGACCAGTGCCCAGGCTTCCGCGTGCACGGCTGGAGGTACGACCTGCGTCGGTCAGCCTCGTTCACTGTCACATTCAGTACAGTGGGAATTCTGCCATCAGCGGGAAGCGGTGTTACAAACCTAAGTAATGATGCTGAAATATAACACACATCCGTGTGCTTTTATTCTGCTCCTTCTGCAGGTGAGGCAGGGTAAGGTCCAAGTAAGAGGTGTATTTCCAGGGTTGGCCCAGTGTATCTTTCCAGTGAGAACCACTGCCGCTTTAGCTGCCTAATAATCTATCAGTATGTAGTAATTAAACCTGTGCTGTTGTCAGTGTGTTTCAGCAATTTTGGTCCCTTTGCATTTTCATCAGATTTTATCTCTAGTTCAGTGTTATGCGTTCAGTGTTATGCGTTCAGTGTTATGTGTCACATGTTCTGCCATTATGTGCCTCGACGTGTCAAGGGCTCCCCTGATATTTTAGGAACTGCATGGAAACTGCTTTTTAAACAAAAATCTCTTGAAATATCTTGCTTCTCCTAAAATTCTTGCCCCCTCCCTCCTCCATTCCTTTGTCCACTCTTTCAGTCCAGCTGGCTCTTTACAGCCCAGACCCGCTGACCAGAGCCAGCTGGGAAACGCTGCACTGAACACCAGCTATTTTCCTGGATTTCCGTCAGATCTGTTACCAGTAAATCGAATGCCTCCTTGTCTTCCTGTCACCGCTGGCGCTTCATGGGATTTTGAGACGCTTGTGTGTGGGAGCTGACATGCAGGTACTCCTGGTGTCAGGCCTGCAACACCTCGAGATCCCAGCTGCAGCCCGTCCTCATTTCACACCTGTCGCAGTTATTATTGGGTTTCTGTGGTGGCAGTGACTCCTCACCAGCGCAAGGCTGGGTCTGGGTGATCTGTGTTGTCGCCTAAGCCAGCGACAGGGGCGTGCGGGCAGAGAGCTGGAGGGCTGTGGAGGGAGGTGGCGCCCGTGTGTGGCATGCCGGCTCCTCCCCGCCCCAGCCCCGCTGTGCTTTGTGTTTGGCATTTTACATCTTCGTCTTGGACCTCTGTTTCTTTAGCAGACCCGTGTCCGTTTACAGCTGCCCGTTTCTTCTAATAAACTCCAGTCAGGTTTCATATTGCAAGTGACGGTTCTGACTGAGCCAATATCTTTTAAATGGTTTTATTGTCTTTTGTGTGAGGTGATCCACCACTTTCATTGCTTGTACAATATTATGAACTCTCATTTACTTTTAATAAATGCCTGGTCCTCAAATGATCTCTGAGCGTTTTAACCATACATTGTTTTGTGCTGTATTAACTATAGGCCTAAATCTCTTCTTACTGATACCTTGAAATAAATTTGTATAACAAATTCATTAGGTAAATTTCAGATGGTGTTTGTTTGCAGTGTTAATTCATAAAGTAAATTAATTTATTTCTGAAGAGCTCTGGCTTTAATAGTGACAGGCCTGAACTTGGCTACGCTCCACATGACAGTCCTTATGTCTTAATGCATGTTCCAGAGTAATCGCTCACACGGCGTTAAGTAAGCATTTAGAACTGAAACTGGCGAAAACCTTTCTGTAACAGGTGCTGTGCAGTTTTTTCAAAGAAAGAAATATTTTCGCAACATGATTATGGATAAATCACCCCCAATTCACTATTCTGGCACACTTTGCATCAAGCATATAAAATAGTTGGTGTTTGTTGTGAGAGCAAATGGGGATTGACTTCAGAATGGTATAAATACTGTAATTAAACTGCGTTCGGAGTTCTTTGAAAATGTGTATACATGTATGTGTGTACTTGCATGTGTGTGTGTACCTATGTACGTGCATACCTGTATATGTTAATTTCAGTGTGTGCATGTGCATACCTGTATATGTTAATTTCTGTGTGTACGTGCATACCTGTATATATTCATTTCTGTGTGTGCGTGTGTATGTGTATACCCGTATATGTTAATTTCCGTGTGTACGTACATACCTGTGCATGGGCACTTGCGTGTGTGCATGTGCATCGGCAGCATGCAGGAGTCCTGTAGATGCAGCTGTGATCTGCAGAAAGTCGAGACGGGATACAGACGCTGTTGTAATTGAGTTAGTGGGTCGACAGCCGGCCCCTCCTCCTGGCCCCTCCATTATTCTCTGCCTGCCCAGTCAGTGCAGTGTGAGACCCGTGCCGCTCTGGTCTTCACCACACTGAGCTAAATCATTCGCTCCTCACTACCGCGTGTCATTACCATGTGCCTTGGCAGCCCTTTGACACTACAGAATGCCTCAATATTCTCTTTCTTTCTTTTTTTCGGCATACCCCACCTTCCTGTCACTCTGGCTGCCCGCCTCTCTAATGCCCTAATCCTTCCCGTCACACTACACTAACAAGATTAACCCCCCCCCGAGCCTCTGCTGCCGCAAGATCTGATGTGATAGTGCCATCAGCTCATCTTATCCCCTTAGCCTGATAATAGCGGGGATGTATAATCTTCTGTGACTGTTTCAGGCCTGTTTTCTCTTTTCTTTTTTACACTTTGGTTTGAGAGTCCTGCTGCGCGTAAGCTGCTGCGCTGTAATTATCACAGTTCATGTTGCAATACGCACTGCGCCCCGCCCCCCCCGCCGACACCTGCAGTCACGCTAGAAGTCCCAGCGGTCAGACCCTACAGCCTAGGGGGAGGCCCTGAGGTCAGAATGCGCAGCGGAGGTATCAGGTTAAACACCGTGGGAGCAAAAATTCCCCAACTGGAAGGGAGCTTCTCCAGATGGGGAAGGAAGAGGAGAGTGCGAGTTGGGGGGGAGCAAAAATCTGTACTGTCTGGGGGTCCACAAAGACCAGATGAAGACACACGATGCTTTATGCCATATTAATATAAATATGCGTATGTGGGGCTATGATGGTGAATGAAAGAGGAGAAGACTGGGCTGAGCGGAGTGCTGTGCTGATGCGTGCTGCCATTGGATCTGTGTAGGGAGCCCCAGGCTGAGGCTGCCAGTCTAATTTTTTAATTGTACTGAGTCAAAGGTGACGTTCCTCTCAAGGCACGCGTCAGCGTGTCTAAAAATAAACCTTGGACACCGTTTACAGAAGCATGAAAGAGCTTTTGTCACCCATGCATCTCAGCACTGACGGTTTTCAATAAAATATAAACCAGTGTCTATCCATCTAGCTAATTACTTATCCGAACCAGGGTCATGCTCTTAAAAGTAGTTTTTATTTCTATTTAAAGGTAGCTTGATTTTTTTTGGACACAAATGGGTTCCTTCTCCTTTCCAAACGAAAGGCATCTGGGTATATTTGTACAGAAAAGTGGTTCAGTTGCCTGTTAATGGTAAGACCATAGTAAGTCATTCATTAATGGCTCAAGGTCAAGAGATCTTCTTGGTCTAGTGAGACCAAACCCTGGGAGACATACAGCGAGTCTCTATTCTTTCGTCACTCATTGAGGTCAAATGCTTGGTGGCCAACGATTCTTTTTTTTTTTGTTGGTTGTTATTGATGAAAAGCCGTTGTGCCTTTTAAGAAAACACTGTAATGTAATCGCTGCATGCAGAAAATGTTTATTCTGGTATCTGCTGATTTTTGGTGCTCCTGTTTGCACGAAGTGAAAAATGTGAGCATATACCTGTGTGTCAGAGAGAGAGAGAGAGACTTACCAGCAGCACTTCAGAGTCCACATTCAGTCTAGCAGGAAAGGTCACTGCAGGGCACTAACTTCCGAAGCCCCGTAAAGTGGGCATGTTGCAGGTTCTTACTAGAAATTGCTGGCAGTTTGTGTAGTGTGTAGGCTGTTAGTCCGTGTGTATTATGTTTCTTAATTGCTATGGGGAATAGAATAGTCTGGCCAAAACAATAAACCAGCACAATTCTTTTGTTTTCCCTTATTTTTTTATTTTGGGAGAACAAATGAATCTAGTCTGACCCGCTAGTTATTTGTCCTCATGCGGCCTTGAATGGCCTTGTAGGTTCTGGGTACAATAGCAGTAAAGTGAATTGGGGGGGGGGGTGCATTTTGTCCCATTGTGTTAGTCTTGCTTGATACTTGGGACGGAACACAGACAGCACCTGAAACTTGTGGCACGTTTATCGCTTTGCAGTCTGGGTTTTTCCAGCATCGTCGACTTCTGTCAGCTTTCGCTTTCTTACTGTTGGCGCACATGAGTTTCCCAGCTTGCGGTATGCTTCTCGGCAGGGGGGGTCACGTGTCGAACTTTCAGCCGTACGGCAAAGTTAGGGACCGTGAGCGTCTCACTCAGCATATCACACCAAATCAGCCTATAGACATTGGAGGGGAACCAGGGGCTGCTTCTGCTGGGACATTAAGACATTCTGCGCACACTTCATTGGGGGCAACGCTCCTCTTTTTAATTATTATAATTCGGGCCGCATCTGCTCGTCTTCAGAGCAGTCGGTGGGAGACGGCAGTAAATCAGCCCGTCAGCGGGCGACTGTCAGTGTCACAGACTCTCATCAATCTCTGTAAATATGCGGGCAGGCGGCCCGGCGCAGTGCGCAGTGGAGACGTGCAGAGGGACCGATTGAGTTAGCGGTGACCCGCCCAGGACTGCGGGTCCAATTAGCTCAGATCGGTGAGGGGGGAGGGGACACTCTGACACGTTAGCGCCACCATCACCACGGAAGATGGGGAGAAATTAACATAAATGAAGGGTTTTCTTTCTATTACAGCTGCGTGTGAGCAGGCAGATCAGCAGCAGTAGTTCTGATGTTTAAAGCTGTTTACTGTATGTGCGTGTGATGAGGCTGCCAAGTCTGGACGTCACGAGCTAGAGAAAGAGCATGTAGTAAAATCCTGGTAAATGGTGGAAGGGACCCTTAATCTAAAATGTACATGTTAGTCTGTCATCCCTGTGCTCGTTTAAGGAAACGTTCCATTTTGTAAAACCTTTTCTGTTCCCCAGCCTCCTGCATCCGAGGTGGTCGCTGCTGCATTAAGCAGCATTGTGTTCTGTGCTTTCAGCAGGCTTATTAGGACAAATAATGACTGGGAGCGACAGGGCATTATCATTCATTTAATTGTGCATCTGCAGCGCCTGACCCGAAGCCCAGCTCCCATCTGTCTTACGAGGAGGGAGAGAGGAGGCGCATGAGTGACAGGGCAGTGGGCAGTGAGTAACATGGGTGTGCAAGGGGGGAGGTCTGTGGGAGGTGAAGGAGAGGGAGGCACTGATGAAGAGGAGAGGCGGGGAGATGGACAGGCATGGGCACCTGACACACACGCTGACAATGGGCTCTTCGTGTGAGGGTCTTGATTGGCAGGTGGCTGCAGTGTGATTGACAGTGTGATGAGCACGGAAGCAAGCAGAGCCTAACGGTACCTCACAGA
>JABFEA020000110.1:12241269-12276187 GCA_019775915.2 Cyphomyrus plagiostoma | reverse complement strand
TGATTGGCAGGTGGCTGCAGTGTGATTGACAGTGTGATGAGCACGGAAGCAAGCAGAGCCTAACGGTACCTCACAGAGCGTCATAGAACCTCATAGACCTTTACAGAGCCTCGCGGAGCACCACAACGCCTCATAGAACCTCATAGACCTTCACAGAGCCTCGCGGAGCACCACAACGCCTCATAGAACCTCATAGACCTTCACAGAGCCTCGTGGAGCACCACAACGCCTCATAGAACCTCATAGAGCTTCACAGAGCCTAACGGCGCCTCACAGAGCCTCACAACGTCTCACAGAGCCTCACGGAGCACCACAACGCCTCACAGAACCTCATAGAGCTTCACAGAGCCTCATAGAACCTCATAGAGCTTCACAGAGCCTCATAGCGCCTCACAGAACCTCATAGAGCTTCACAGAGCCTAATGGCGCCTCACAGAGCCTCACAACACCTCACAGAGCCTCACGGAGCACCACAACGCCTCATAGAACCCCATAGAGCTTCACAGAGCCTCATGCTCCCTGAAGGAGGTTATCGACATCCCTGTCCCTCATTTACTCTCCTTTATCGAGCTCTTGGTCAGGGTCAAGTTATTTGCCTGACGGTCTTTGCTTGACAATTTATTTATCCTCCTGAGACCCAAGGAAAAAAGTGTCCTTCAATTGTAGGTTATTTGTCCTTGGAGGAAATAAGACATCTTACAATTTAGATTTTTTTATCAAATTTAATTTTATTTTTAATTTCACAGCATGTCTTCTTTAGTGTACAACAGGAATAGATATGTTTCCTTACATCAGTGAAAAGATAGATGCAAAAACAAAATGTCCACTACAATGGACATAAATGAATATAATTGGTTCAAACACTCAGGTGTCCATTAGTAATACCTTAACTTTAATTGAATCTCGTTTGTGTGAAGGTCACACAGCTCTGGAGAGCGCTAAATGCTGACAGGGTGAATAACTTGCTGCTGCTGAGCAAAGTGGAAGGTGGACGACTTTACGTGGCTCAAGAAACCGGAGCATATTAATGAAGCGTATTAGCAGCCTAGCTGGGATACTGTGCTTTTAGGCTTTCTTGGTACGTAATAGCTGTCATGTTGGCTGTACCCATTGTGCTGCTGAGCTTTGTGATTGAGTAAATAGTTATTCTGCCCCTAAGAGTTTGTTTATGGGTGTGTATGAGAGAGAGAGAGAGAGAGAGAGGGAGGGAGGGAGAGAATGAGGGTGGGACAGACCGCTGGGGGTGTGCATTGTCCATTGTGTGTCAGCACAGTGTCAGTTTAAGAAAGGAGAGAGCAGTGTGGAGGAGCAAGAAGGACACTGAGTCCAGCTCTGATCTGCGACAGCTGGAGGTATTACCATGGCACAATGGCCCATAAGAACCTTCAACTTAAAATAAGCTTTTAGTCGTTTTATTGAGGATGATGATGCATAAAAAGCTATGTCGGCTTTCATTCAGCTTTGAGAAAAGCTAGTCCTGAAACTTATTTTCTCCTGATCTCAGTTGGGATGCAGTTAGCTTAGATGCCCCAGAAGACATTCAGCTGGATTTCTGTAGAAAGTTCCTTACCTTACTTCCTGACTATGTCTGTTGAATGTAGTTTAGCTGCTTTTTTATAAACCACAACAGACAGTTTTGGATAGTGCCTAGAACAATCCCACAAATCCATTCTGTTTTCAGCTTAGAAAGGACGGGATTTCTACTGAAGAAGGTAAGACTGTTTCCTTGCTTTTCCTTTTTACTTTTTGGGATGTTATCAGCAATATATAACAATATATATAACATCAGAATATAACATTATAGATTTCTCAGTGGCTGAAATCGGAGTTGCCTGCCGTATAGTCATATGTTTGGAAGGTTTGTGGTTAGATCATAACGCCCAAGATCATGAATGACTTGTTGCCAATTAACTTAGGAACCTACAATCTATTGAGCTGCAGATGTGATCAGTGGCAGTGATACAGCTTTTTTGAAGTTCCTGTGATATGCACCAGAACTCAGGTTGTCCCCAGAGCCCCGTCATCTGGTTGCTATGTAACCGAGTAACTAAGACCTACATTTTGTGATTAATTGTATACACTGTGGAAGACTGGCTCTTCACACCTTTGCCATTGGCTTTTATCCAGATTTTCTTCCCAGGCTGCATGTCTGTCTTGCTTCTAGGAGAGAGAAGCCTAACCTGGAATGCTGGGTTTTATTTGTTTCACGTCGATACCAAAGTGTTTGAAATGTAGGTAAAGGGTTGGACAGATTTTAAACAGTGTTACAGAGAGTTTCAGTCTCTCCTCCCATCATCTGCAGCGTTGGCTTTGTTTAGTGTCTTTGTTTTGGTTTAAGTTGAGCCCATACTTGACTCAACCCATAAATGACTGTTTGAGGTGGTGTGCGGCTCTGTGGGTTTGAACTCGGAAGGTTGCTGGTTCAAGCCCTGTGGACTGCAGAGTAGTTTCACCCAAGCAAGAGCCTTAAAACCAATTGCTTTCTCATTTGTATGTTATTTTGGGTAAAAGGGTCTGCTGCACAAAATAAACACATGTTTAATTGTTGATAGGTTTTTCTTATACAGAAGCTCCTCTACTTACGAACTTTCAACTTACGGGCTTTCAGACATACGAACAAAGAAGAGAAAAATTGTGCGCAACAATTTTTTTTTCTGCACACATATTCCGCCTAGTAAGACTGGCTGCTACTCCCACCACACAGCAGTGTAGTGTGCACACTCCCAACATCCTTGTTCTTTGTACTTGCGTATACCCATAAAACGATGCTGAATAACGACTTATGAGCATTTCAAGTTACGAGCGGCCGTTCGGGACGTATCCCGTTCGTAAGAAGAGCGAAAGATTAAAACGGCTCCTGTGTGTACATTTTAACTAATCTGCTTGTTGTGTTTTGTGTTCTTTACTTTTGTCTGATGGTTTAAGGGGTTTATTCCTATTTGTGCTGAAGGTACATTGTAGTGATGGTGATGATGATGATGATGATGATGATAGGTGGATAACCAAATTGCATTAACTTCTAGGTTGAGAATTGTGGTTGTATCTTGACCTTATTACATTAACAGATTTGGTGGCTTGGAAGTATACAGATGTAACAGTGGAGGTAATCTGAAGCTTTATTTGCTGCAGGGTTTTTGACTGAGGTCAGGTGCCATGTCTACTCTGGGAATATGGAAACTGAGTTCTGAGGTACCTTTGTCCGTAGGATGCAAGACCCACGAAAAATTACAGAGGGTTCTTCTGCTCTGCCTGTTGTTCTTTACGATGTCCTGCATTTGGGAAGGCTGTATGCTTTTCATGCCACAAATAGCCCCTTCTAGTAAGTTGGATAGTACTCCC
The DNA here is from genome assembly GCA_019775915.2 of Cyphomyrus plagiostoma. NCBI lineage: Eukaryota > Metazoa > Chordata > Actinopteri > Osteoglossiformes > Mormyridae > Cyphomyrus > Cyphomyrus plagiostoma. The sequence goes on along the minus strand of JABFEA020000110.1, from coordinate 12,272,848 downwards.
TGTCTTCACATTATAGGGCAGCAATAGGGAACAGTGTTTTTAAAAACAAGCGTGCAGAATGTGGCCAGATTAGTGGAACACAGGAAGTGAAAGGAGATAAGGGAGGCAGAAAGGCCTTTGCGTTCTCACTGTCACCTCCTAGCTAGGAACCTTTACTCTGCCTGAATGAGAGCCAGCGATGGGGCCCATTTTGACTCATTTGAAATCAGCCTGCAGTCTTTCCATCTCACTCTCAGTATCATAATGACTGGTGACTGGATCATGTGAAGTTTTTAAATTGTGTGTTCCTTTAATAAATTGGCATTTATGCACTCCATAGGAGTATAAATATTAATTCCAAGCTATGTGATCATCATATAACCTCCTGGGCCATTGTCAGTGTCAAGGACAAGGTCACGGAAAATGGGTTATAGATAGGGAGAACAAAGACTAGACTTGGGCATAACCCATCCTGATCTACTGTGTTTGTCATTATTTGTTCTAGCCTTGCTTTTAACATGTGTTTCTTTGTTTACACCCATGGAGTGTGGCTGATGCAAAGATTATGTCCGTCCAGTGGTGGATAGTTCAGGTCCAGAAAGTAAAAATCCATGATTTTTTTTCCAGCCAACCAGTTGAGTACTTTGATTCTTCTTACTCAGCTGGTTGGTTGACACAAAATCTTGGTCTGGATTTTTACCTTCTGGACCTGAACTATCCATTGCTGTATTCATCCACTTTCTATTTACTTTTACAGTACAGGACTGCAGAGGCATGGTGCTTATGTTATGTAGCATAAAGCATTAGGATACCCTAAACGGGATGCCAGTCCGTCACAGGGCACACACTCCGTGGGAAATTTAGAAATGCCAAACAGCATGTGTTAGGAGCAGAATATGCAACATAGAGGGAGCATGCACAGAGAGTCACTCTGATTCGGTCCGGAGTTCTGAACGGGTTAATTTCGGGTTCTGAGGTACCACTGTACTGAACTTTCATGAACTTCTAAGGTCCTTTTCCATCAGGCTTTGACTGTTGTGGCTGCATTTGGTGGCCTTTGTCTAATGTGAATATGGTGGGAGTTCCCTAGAGAGTGGCTGGAAGGTGTGGGGTTTGTACTGAGAGTGCAGTCCAACGGCGATGAAAAGCCTGAGCAAAGCTGCTTTGTTCCCATATATGTCTCGACATGGGGCCTTGTGCCACAAATGCTGAAATGGCTCACTGTTACGCAATCAGAGGGTGCCTCTCCAAAAAGGCTTCAGCCAATTCAGACCCAATTGTGGAGTTGAGAGCCCAGAGATTCTGGCTGGCTCACTTCCTGACATGGAGACACTGATCTGGGAGAGTGTTTCACTGTGAATGCACTCCAGTAGTATCCAAAGTTTAAAAAAAGCTATTAGGGTCCCTTTCGTGAACCTCCTGTCTTTTTCAAGCAGGGTGATTTTTTTTTGGACTGTGTATGATGTTCACTGTAAGTTGTTCAGCCTGTTTTCTTTACATTTCTGTAAATCACTAAACATCCCGCCTGAGGTCTGTGTAATGGAGGTATGCCAGGTCACATGTGAAGTGTCAGCCTTCTCAGCATGCAGACGCTTGTGTGAGGTGTACAGGACCATGCTAACGGCGGTGAGTCCCTGCAGGAGCGTTTGCTTTAGGTACGGTGACAGACATGCACCAGCATCAGTCCGTGTTTCTTTCAACTGGCAGGCATTCTGTGTCTGAGCATTGCAGTGACAGAGAGGAAAGTATCACACGGAAACGTGTCGCGTAATGTGCTCAAGCTGCTAAATCGCGTCATGCTTTGGGTCTGGAATGAAGATTGGAGATCTCACAAAGTGCAGATGAAATGGAGGTCACTCAAAAAAAAATATATAATTGGGAGGTTGTTTACATTAGACTTCGTCCTGTTGGATCTACGTCCAGCAGCAGTTGGCAGCTGATCAGCTGAAGTCTTTTTGTCTTTGTGATTTTCAGATTGACTCATGCTGCTCAACTTCGTATGTTTGCCTCTAGTGCGAGTATTAACTCTTTAACTATGAGGCTTGCAGTATGGAAGGAGCTTTTCATGTGAGTGTGAATGTTAAGGAAGCTTTTATGGGTCTTCAAAGATCCCCGAAAGCCATTTTTTAAACTAAAAGTTTACAGGAAGGACACTAGTAGGAGAAGGAACTGAACCTATTGAATTTTATTGAAGGCTTTACATCACATCATATTATTGTCAAGCGCTGTGTGTGCGTGTGTGTGTGCGTGTGTGTATGTGTGTGTGTATGTATATATACATGTGTATGTTTGTGTGTGTGTGCACAGGCATGCGACTTGTGTGTGTATGTGTGTGTGTGTGTGTGCGTGCATGTGTCTTTGTATGTCTGCACACGTGGCTGTTTGTGTGTGTGTGTGTGTGTGTGTGTGTGTGTGTGTGTGTGTGCGCGCTGTATCACAGGTTCTCCCTGATCTCACTACCCTTCCTACCCTGGAATTCCCTCATTGTCCGTTGAGTTGTAGTTACTAAATCAAACAAGCTGCCTCTTTTTCAGCTGGTGGGATTTGAACCCTCCACTTCCCCAGCCACTCGCTCTCCATCTCTCTCACCCACTTTCTGTTTTCCTCTTCTAGGCAGAATCAAACGCAGCTGTAGTCATGCTCCATTTCTGTGAATCTTCTTCAGTGCCTGTCACTCTCACTCTTTCCATTGTTGCGCTGATCTGCTGGATGCATACCAACCCAAGCCCCCCGCCCCCTCTCCCGCAGGAAGATCTGCATCCACTGTAAGTGCGTGCGTGAGGAGCATGCTGTTCGGCCCGCACCGGGCCAGCTGGAGAGGATGATGACCAAGCTGGTGTTCGACTTTCAGCGGCACTCCATCTCCGACGATGACTCTGGGTGTGCCTCCGAAGAGTACTCCTGGGTCCCACCCGGGCTAAAACCAGAGCAGGTCAGAGCCCGAGATCCGTCCGCTGGGGGAAATGGAAAGTGGGAGAGCAGGAAGAGTGGGATGGGACAGGGTGAGTTCTAGGCAGGCGGCATGTGGAAAGGGCCACACTTCCACACAGTCGGATCAGTCAGTGTGTGTATCAGTCATGCCCACATACAGACACGGAGCCACGCTTGTGCGCTTTCCTGGGGCCTTTCAGGTGTCAAGCAGCATGTCTCCGCTGTCCCTGCCTGCCCCACATCACCTCCAGCATCTCCTCAGAACTGTAACAGCCACCTTTACTGCGCCTCTGACTGCCAGCTGGGCCCCATAACAACCCGAAAGCAGCCATGAATTTTTCATGGAAGTCGCGCTACCCCTGCGGCCTGGCGTTGCATGTGTGGCGTCAGCAGGGTCCCGGGGTGTGGGGTTACGATCCCGCCTCCTGACACGAACTCACTCTTCTTTACATTCCCCTATAGGTGTATCAGTATTTCAGCTGTATTCCCGAGGACAAGGTCCCATATGTAAACAGCCCTGGGGAGCGACACCGTATTAAGCAGCTCCTGCACCAGCTGCCGGCCCATGACAGCGAGGTAGGGGGCACCAGATCTCGCACGTATGCACACGCGTCCACAGCATCGGTACCCCTTTTGCGATCGTGTGTTGTGTGTGTCCAGCCCCAGTACTGTAACTCCCTGGACGAGGAGGAGAAGAAGGAATTGCGACTTTTCAGTCAGAAGAGGAAACGGGAAAACCTGGGCAGAGGCTCCGTCAGGATTTTCCCCGTTACCATGATGGGCGCGGTCTGTCAGCAGGTGAGAAGTCGCGTCAGGCAGCCACCGCGAAAGAGCCCTAGGGATGACGAGTGGCACCTTTTTGGGGCAGCGGGTGCTCACGTTGTCTGCCCCCCCCACGTCTTAGTGTGGCAGGCAGATCCGGGGCGGTGACATCGCAGTGTTCGCTGGCAGGGCGGGGCTGGGCGCCTGCTGGCACCCCCAGTGCTTCCTGTGTGCCCACTGCCACGAGCTGCTGGTGGACCTCATCTACTTCTACCAGGACGGCAAGGTGTACTGCGGGCGGCACCACGCCGAGCAGCTGAAACCACGGTGCCAGGCCTGCGACGAGGTGGGCGCTCACATGCCACTTTTATTGCAAGCTAAACGTCCATGTTTTTTAGATAATAAGGATTAAAATCATACAATCAGTTTGTTTAGATCTGGTCATAATGTGATTGTACCCCTCCCAAAATTTGGACCCCCCCATGAGATTTATTTCTGGCTACAAGCCTGCTGCTCTGGTCCATCATGAAGCTGGTCAGGCATGACCCACCTGTCTGTTACCATGATGCATTAAAACACTAACATTTGGCTGTGTGCGTGAATGTGTGTGGATTGTGCTTGTAATACATTGTGGGGACCATTTTTCAGGTCAGGCCTGAGTGGTGGCTTGGCTTTGGTTATACAGTATTCTGATCCTGGTTCAGCAGTTCCTGTCCTCCTCATTTTGGGCTCTGGCCAGACAGGATTAATGAAGTGTGATGGAGCAGGAGAGCAGTTCTAATCTGGCACCGAATGGACTTTTGATATCAATGATTAAGTCAGCCCAACACGATCATACATTTTTAAAGTTGATTTATGAATCAAAACTGATCCAATTCTGCCCCTGTCACGTATTCCCCTTTACTACATTTTCTTTGTAAACTTTAATGGATACTTGTGGTGAGCTTTTCACAGATCTTGCCGAGGCTCTTTGTCACCCTGCCTCTCTCTCATATTCAGATCATCCTGGCGGACGAGTGCACAGAGGCCGAGGGTCGTCACTGGCACATGAGGCACTTCTGCTGCTTCGAGTGCGAGGCAGCCCTGGGCGGTCGGCGCTACATTATGCGGGAGAGCCGGCCTTACTGCTGCTCCTGTTACGAGTCGCTCTACACCGAGTACTGCGACACCTGCGGGGAGAACATAGGTATGACCTCTCAGCGCTGCCCTCAAGTGGCGGGAGATGGAAGGGTAGCAGCCTGGGAGTGCTCTTCTGCGCTGGTGAAACAAGATAATGGTTTCAGAAGCTACATTTAAAGACCCCGTGTTGGAAACCTAGCAGAGATAAGGCGATGAAGTGGATATAGATGTCTAAGCCTGTAATTTATTTTTATTATTATTATTATTATTATTATCATCATCATGAATAATATTAATGCGATATTATTATTTAAAATTGAATGTCAACTTTTTTGCAGAGGTGGCTTTTTAAGTTTTTTAAATTTATTTTAAATTTATGTTTGTACAACATCTGTCACCTATGCCCTGCATTATGGTACACAGGGAGCATGCTAGCCCGCCCCCGCTGCACAACATTTGCGGTACTTAGTGTGTATTTCATTGTTTGCTTTAAAGTACCTCTGATTTGCTGTTGAGAACTTAAAAAAAAACACTACAAAATGGCAGGTGCACTATTTAGTGCACTTTTTAGGGAGTACGGAGCAATTGAGGGCTCAAGGTTTATTTATTGTCATTCCTAACATGTTGACACATGATGGGAACAAAATTCCAGCAGCACCATTAAAAGGAGATGAGGGGGGTAGCTAGTCTAAATACTTTAAGTCTCATTTGCCATATGCTCAGTGAATGTACCAAATGCAAACTGGCTACACAGGCTGGTGATAGGAGGAGCCAGGCTCTGGAACTCACAGCGGTTAAATTGCAGTCACTGCCTGATCGAAACCAATGGAAAACAACCAAGTAACCAATGAGAAGAGTGATAGGTCAGTTGGTGATTCACGGTGCATGATAATCCCACCCACCATTTTCTTCTTCCCCAGATGGAACACGAGGCAGGTTTATGTTCACCCTTAAGCTGAAAGTCGACACGCAAGCAATGCGCATCATATTGTAGCTAAAAGTAATATAATGATACTTAACTATGATACAAGTATAGAATTACATATCAGCAAATAGGGGATCACTGTGCATTGTGCTGTGACATCCACTGCACAGAATGCTGATTTTGTATACTACTTTCAGCTGCAAAAATCAAGGCATTTAGTGAATGGTCTGGGTAAGAAGTTAAGAAGCACTCATTCAAAAAAGAAAATACAACATTCTGATTAAAGTAAATCCGCCAGTTCCAAGTGTAAATATCCCCCTGTTGTTTTGTCTGCCCTCCAGGCATTGACCAGGGCCAGATGACGTATGAGGGCCAGCACTGGCATGCCACAGAGGCGTGCTTCTGCTGTGCCCACTGCCAGCTCCCCCTGCTGGGCAGACCCTTCCTTCCGCGCGGAGGTCTCATTTTCTGCTCCCGCCCCTGTTCCCTGGGGGAGGATCCTAACAACTCTGACTCCTGTGACTCGGCCTTCCAGAGCAGCCTCTCCAAGCCCAAGGTTCTCCAAGCTGCCAGTGCAGAAGCAAAACTACAGGCCCATCCGCAGCCCGGAACAGAATACGAACCCTCAGTGGCACCCGGGAAGACTGGAGCGAATGAGGAATTGGAAAACAGAGGTATGGGAACCTGAAAGAGAGGAATGTGTGTGAGAAATGGACAAACAGATATTATATAAAGCACTAAAGTGCCCTCTAGTGTCAGAAGACTGAAAAACACATTTCATGTGTCATACCATGTATATACTGCAATATAGTGCAATAAATATAGTCTCAGTTGATTGACAATAAATAGATGAATAAAAATAAAGTGTCCAGTGTGTGTATATTTTTAATCATGGATAGGTGATTATGAGGGCATCAGGGTGTTGAGTTTCATTATGGTCTATTAGAAGCTTCCAGTTTGCAGTCATGTTATCTGTCTCCCGTCCTCAGGTCTCTCTGGCTTCACACCGCAGCAGACTTTGGAGAACGCAGAGACATTACCCAATGGACACAGCAGAACGACGCCTCCCCCAGGTCCCCTCAGCCAGCCCACCCATGACCAGCATCCCGAGCCAGTGAACGTAACCACCGGCAACAAGAATCAGGCCAAGGCCACAGAGCGGGAGCTGCAGCAGTCGCTTCTGGAGCACTTCTACCCAAACAGCACATCAAGAGGGACAACAGCTGCAAGGAGCCGGGGCAGTGAGGCAGAGCAGAGGGACGCTGGTATGTTCACAATGGAAACTTAAAAGATAACAGTGCTCTCAGGAAAATTATGTAATACTAAATGTGATGTGGACATGGTCCTATCAGTCCAATAATATCACTGGTTTAATCTTGAATGAACTTCTATGGAAACAATTGTTTTCCTAATTGTCACTGCTCCCTTTTCCAGAGTTTTCAGCCCAGCATTACTCTGTGCCAGATGTGGGTGGTCCTCTCTCTCCTGCCAACCCCCCTCGCTCTGTAGAGTCTGGCTACTCCCAGTGTTGCCAAGCGAAGACCACAACCGCTGAACCCAAGCCCACAACCACTGGGACCCAACTGGTTCGCACCGGAATCAGCAGAGTTTGCTTCCAAGAACCAGTCAGCTGCAGCTACGTGGTGGGAGATAATGAAGAGAAGACTGAGGAAAAGGAAGAGGTGCTTCAGCAAGGAGACCAGGACCAGGTGGCATCTGGAGATTTCAGAAAAAAGTTGTATTTCCAAAGACACTCGATCCAGTCGAGTTTTCCACCTCAGATGGATCTCTTTGGTAAGAACATAACACCCTTTTGAATTAACAAATTTATACAAGGTGTATCGTTTAAAGTTTCATTAATGTCAAGTACATTCATGTGAAAAAGTAAGTACCCCCATGTAAAAGTCTCTCTTTTTTAACATATGTGGACATCAAGACTATATCTTCATTTAAACAGTATTTATAGGTATAAATGACATAACTAAAAAAAAAATAATTTGATTTTACAATACAGTGGTACCTCGGTTCTCGAACTTAATCCGTTCCGGACCTCGGATCGAATCCTAAAAAGTTCGAGTTCTGATCTAATTTTTCCCTTAAGAAATAATGGAAAACCAATTAATTGGTTCCCGGCCCCCCAAAATTATACCTAAATATGTTATACCTAAACAAGGAGAGCATTTTTTTCTTAATGGCTTCCAAAGCGATAGAGATCTTATCCCAACATTACCCCTGTCCTGCCCCGATCGTCCGCTCCTTCTGTGTACCACACCTCCTAATTAACCTCGTGTGGGATCCCCATGTGATCAGCTGTTTCTGTTGTTGTCATTAGTCCTCTGTATTGCGCCCGCGTTTCAGTTTGTTTCCCCAGTCCGGTCATTGGGTGCGTTCGACTTGCTTACAGCCTTAAAGCAACACATTCTGATCCTGACGCAATGCATTACAGTTAGATGTACTGCGACCTCTCACCCAGCTGCACAAATTGGAACCGCCTCTGTGACGACACACCTTTGCCCTTATTGGCTGAAGAGTTTAGTTACATGCATGATGTTTGTATCCTAGGCAGTTCCGATGCGTAATCGTCTTCTATTTCTCCCGATTATCACGTAAAGCAGTGACAACTGGTTTTCATTTAATTTACCTGGTAAAATAAAGTTTAAATAAATTACATAAATGCTCTAATAGTACACGTAAGGTAGTGGTTTATTTATTGTTAGTTACTGTAATGTTGCGCTGCTTTATTTGGTTAATCGTCCAGTCTGTTAAGAAGTAAGAATTGCATTGTAGTATGGCTCATTTCCTGGCGTGTACAATTTATATGAGGTTCACGGTTCGACTTCTGATATTCAGATCGAGTTCTAGGTCAAACTGGTTTGTTCGACTTTCAAGAAATTTGAATTCTAGTGAGTTTGAGAACCGAAGTACCACTTACCTAAAACATTACCTAAAACATTTAGGTAATATTTAAAGCACCCATGCATACGGCATCATAGATACCTTCATAATACATTATAACGCATTCATAAAGTATTATAAACATGGCTAAAGCTATTTATTAAAAGGCAAAACACATGGTAGCCTCATTTATTATGCATCATGAATGTTCTATGAAGCGCTCATCTATAATGCACTATAAATATTTTCATAATGCATTTATAATGGCTTATACAGACCATTATAACGCATTACAAAGGTATCTTAATCAACAACATTCACAATGACCAGCAAAGGAACAGGGCAAGGACAGGCACATATACAGTGGTACCTCAATTCTCAAACTTGATCTGAATCCTAAGATAACTTGTACGCACGGGGAAATGAGTCACGAAGCTCTCAGCTAAAACAAAGGGTAACACTTCAGTTTCAGCCTCGCATTCGCTGTGATAGCATCATTTGTTGGTGATACTGCTTTTTTAGTTGAAAATACTGTATCAGGTAATACACTGTACTTTATATCATTTTGGTAGTCATTGCTTACCAAAAAGTTGTGCAATAGTTGTACAAATGTTGCAACCTAAAAGTTTGTGATTTACTAAGAAATTAATGAATACAGAGTAATAATAAAAATAAATAATGGACCGCATGGCAGTCTAGTGTTGGCGCAGTGTTGAGGCATGGCTTGGGGTTATCACGATCTGACAAGGCTAGAAGAAGGACAGTTGTGGGCCAGTTACTAATTACACACAAGGAACTCAGGGCTAAAGGGAACAGGTGAAGGGTATTAACAAACATGATGGACTCAGACACTAGGAGAGACTAGAAGCAAGGATTAATGGCGTTACTGCAAAACTAAGCAAAGTTAGGAATATCTGGACAGGGCTTCAAAAACAAGGACCTATACCAAAATACAAAGACATACTGACAAGGGGAAAATGAAAACTAATAGAACAGGTCAACATACTAAAGGCTAGGAGGGGATCACTGTGGCACAGCCGCACATTTAGCCCATTCGGCCATGTGGCAGAGGACCAGACTAAGCACTACGTTAGGCGTTACAACACTGAGGAAGGAATGGAATAACCAGAGACACCTGCTGGCCAAATGGGGAAACAGCAGAAAAAAAGTATCCAGGCAGAAACTTATCTTGACAATAACCTTCTTTCTGAAGGCATCAGAGAGCTCTTTTGATCTAGGCATGGTAATACTCCACCATACAACAACAACAAGCAAGCCAAACTAAATGTTTTAATAATTTTTAATAATTCATTCATTTTCCTCCAACATCTACCCTAACAATATTATAATCATTTGATTGTATTGATTTTAGTTATTTTAGGTAGTGATAATGTACTTTTTATGCACACAAAATTTGTATTTACAATTATTTAAATTATACAATGGACTGCATAATATAAATCGCGCATGTTATTTGTTGTATCACTTTTGTGTATCGATATTGTTGAAAGAAAGATGATGTTGAAAAATGTAAAACTTTACGTGGGGTGTACTTAGTTTTTCACGTGACTATTCTATATTTCTTTGCTAACGTTTCATGTCAAGGAAAATTCAGTTCTGATATTTAATGGCTTCTCTTTGTTCTCTATCGCTTCATTCCTCTTGCCTTTCGCCTGTTGCTTTCTTGTCCTCTTAAAATTTGCCGTACGTCACTTTTAATCCGTACCCCCACTATCCTGTCCCCCGTGGTCCCGATGCCCCTCTGATTGCACACCTCCCAGCGGACGGCCCGTTCCCACGTCGCAGTCACCGAGGAGGGCCTCAGAGCTGCAAGCGCGAGCACCTTGGCTCCGATTGCGCGGTCGCCATCGGCACTGAGACGCGCTTCCGGCGGGGGCAGTCTGACAGGCCGCGACTGGACTCTCTGGACTGGCGGGGAGAGCTTGAGAAGGGCTGCAGCATCCCGGCAACTCCACCCCTCTCCCTCCGCCCTGGATACTTTAAGCATGAAGACTGTTGCTCCACCTGCTCCTCCTCCTCCTCCGAGTCTGAGGAAGAGGGCTACTTCCTGGGTCAGCCTATCCCACTACCCCCGCAGCTGTGTCGCAGCCAAGCAGGGCTCGGGGAGCGGGAAAGAGGGAAACGTGGAGAAGCAGATGATGGCTTGCAGAACCCTCACAAGAGGAGGGAACGGGGAAGGACCCACAGCTTCAGTGGGAAAGATAAGAATTGCATCCTCTCCTGACTCCCGATGGTTAATCCCCACCCGCAGCTTCCTCTGCAAAGCATTGTGACGTTGACCCCTTAAGAAGCCAGAAGATTTCACTGAAAAGCCATCCATGTATTTCAACAACAAATTAATTCATCACATTTGTATGTTGCACAAAAAAGTCCTAATGTCCAGTAACTTCAATAAACGTTCTGAATAATGCCCGATAGACGTCTTGTTCAGACACAAAGAATCAAATTCAACAATCAAATGTTTAAAATCCTTTTTACATTTTCACATTTCACACTTTAATGGGACATGATATTGACATTATCTTTAGTAAAATTAAGTTATAAGGGTGCCTTCTACAAATTCAAGATTTCTTCAAAGTTTCTGACCTACTCTTAAGAGCTTTATACTCACAGAACATGATTTTATTGTAATCGGTTTCTACCAAATCTCTATTCAGGTTGAATTGTAAATAAGATATCCAGCCATTCATTTTCCTACTGTTGAAGGTCAGGATTAAGCAGGACATGCCACAATGTATCCGCAAAGTATTCTCCAGAGAATAATTCAAAAAAGGTAAATAGTAACATGTACACTGTAGCTTATTTAATAGAACCATTTTTGTGTCACATACACCGATTTCCATGTTTGAAGATGGGAAAACACTTGCATTTAATTGAAACTTGAAGAAAAGCTGATTAACATGATTGTCACAAAGATGCTGAATTATAGGATCTTCAGAGAAATTGTATACTGAGTGTTATGTACACTGAGAACACAGAAATTTAAGAGATTTAAATTTCAGTGTGGGCTTGGTGTGAGCTATAAGTGAGAATTCAAAGTAACTTATTACAGTATTTCCTGTTTTTCATACTCTTCAATAAATGTTAACATGTACCTGGTGGTTCTGGTTCTATTCACCTGAGTTTATAACAAAAAAAATCATGGCAATCAAGCAGGTCATTGCAGAAACTTGCAGTAATTTGCTGTGCCCCAGATTTCAACCAGGGTCGCTGTGGCCACAGCACAGAGTGCTCAGTACTATACAATCACAGCAGACCCTTTTGTAGTGATAAGGTTCTGGGCATAAGATATTGGGCAGGGATGAAGGGTGGATAAGAAAATAACTAAGGATGAATATGTAAAAAAAAATAACCAGGTTTATTTATGAATTAATTTTCATTTATGTTATGACAAAACATTGCATCCCTTGAATCGGGTTGATGTGACAGTTGGGTTGAAATCATAGGCCTGGTATGTGGACTCTGTGTCTAGATTGTTTCATAGACACTTGGGTCACATCAGACAAACATACAAAACTTGCGGATCCATGTATAATGATTATTCATAGTGTAGTGTCTGACACTCTGGCATTGCAGCAGTGAAAAATGAGGCTTGCTTGAAGGAGAAAAGAGAATGTTCTTTTGTTAAGCCCTTAAAAAGACAAACACAGGCACCAAACAAGCACTGGAGGCCACACATGCTGAGGAAAAGCAGGGAGGTCAGACACCGAACAATAAGATACACATATGGTGGGTAATTTACACAATAACTAGAGACACGTGGGGATCAGACAGGGTTTCACACAAGACAGGCAAAACGCACACGACAATTAAAAACACAAGTATAAACAATGACCAAAACAGAGGGATATTTACAATTACCCAGCATGCTCAGCGCATTTACAGTAGTATAGTTTGAGGATCATGCCAATTATGAGAATTTTCCAGGTGAAAACAACAAAACGAGGACACTGGGAGATGGCCTTGTAATACAGGAGAAACCAGGGAAAAACTGGAATGTTGGCAGGTATGGCATTAGGGTTAAACATGCAGTCCTTAAGGACACAGATCTAACAGTTGTAAGGTTGCAGTATAAAATAAATGTACTAAATGAAAAATTGTTCTATGTGAACATTATTAATAATTTTATTTCTCACTGAATGAATGGACCCCTGGGAAGACATAACCTTCTGAGACCCCACCCATTCATTTATGTCCATTGTAGTGGACATTTTGTTTTTGCATCTATCTTTTCACTGATGTAAGGAAACGTATTTATTCCTGTTGTACACTAAAGAAGACATGCTGTGAAATTAAAAATAAAAATAAATTTGAAAAACTCTAAATTGTAAGATGTCTTATTTCCTCCAAAGACAAATAACCTAAAATTGAAGGAGACTTTTTTCCTTGGGTCTCTGGAAGATATGGTCATTCGGCAGTTAACATTTGATACCCTTAACACGATTACTCAAAAGGGTTTTGATGGATCTTTATCAAACTTTGCAGCATATTGTAGAGGTGACAAACTGAAAGTGATCAAATTTTGAGACAGATCACCCCAAAAACTCACCCATAGTGATAAAACAAAAAAGGGTCTAGTTTCAAACATTTGATCCCGTAACCAAGATAACTCAAAAAGTGTTTGACAGATCTTTTTCATCCAATGCAGACATCTGCATAGCAATAACAAAAACAAGGCCAGATCAGATAGCATAATTTAAAAAATTATTGGTTGACCTTTTCCAAACGTTGCAGAAATATTGTATGGGTGAAGACCTGGACAACCTTAGATTTTGAGACAAATGGCATCAAAATTTAAGCAACTGTGCTTAGTGACAGCAAAGAGAAGAATAAGAATGATTGGAAGCATATCCTTGTGAACTGGATCAAATTTTTGTCATTATTACTATACTTTTATGGGTCTTTTTACCACATCTACACCTAAAAATGTGCACTTGATCACATTTTTAACTTTAAGGACAGAAGCCAAAATTGGAACTGCCAGCAGAGGGCAGCCAAGAGCAAAAATAAAGCCTGCAGCTGCCATCTTGTGAACACAGCCATCTGCCATCTAAATAAATTCCTTGAATTTTCAGCAAACTTCCCAGGAACATTGTATAGGTCTGTGGTTCTAAAACTGTAGGACACTAAATTACTTTTTGAATATTCTGTAATAAAGTTTGACAAACTTTATCCCTATCAGTCTGATAGCCAGCTGGGGAAATGTATTTTAAAATAATTTAATTATGTCAGTTTTTTAAAACATGGGGAAAGTGTGTAATAATGGCTAAATTTCAATATGCGTACTTGACCGTACTTGTGTTCTCGTGTACCTGTTTTACATCATCTTCCATTGCCGAAGACCAGTTCCAATACTAAGAACACCAGAAGATGAGGATGGTAAAAATCCCTGAATGTTGGTCTTGCTCTGCCCCAAATATCAAGGATACTTCAGTTGCATACTCCCCAACAAGAGCAATCCCATGATTCACTTCACCCCAAGTTCATTCTTGGAAGACAAGTTCGCCATAACGGTATTGCCAATACCACAAGTATAGTTTTGGTATTGAGATTCGCCTAATATTTTCTTTAGACTACAGCACAGGTGGATCCTGGCAAGGGGAATATCAGCAATTGCCCAGGGCAGCAGCATGTTCTGAGGGTATGCCGACTTAACAAACCGTGGGTGACAAATTGCTCCATTACCCTCTTGATAATTTTACCTTCGCCAGCCCCATAGTACTTCATTTGCTGGTTAGGAGGGGGTGGGGATGGCTGGCAAATGGGGGTGAAGCCTAGGGTGCCACATAGGATTGTGCTGCCACTGGACTACAGTATTCTCATTCAGCAAAGACATGAAGTACTCTAGGCTCGCCCTTTTTCAACCATTATGTATAGTAAGGTTCATAAGAATCAACGAGTAGCATTTGTGAAATGGCAAAAAAAAAAAATTGGTGTGCGTCATTGTCTCTGTACTGGACATCACAATTCTGTCATTAAAAACTGCCTAACATGCTTCTGTTAAAAACATTAAAGCTGGAAAACGGAATATCGAATATGAAGCTAACTTAACCACCGCATTTTCCAAGTCAAAAAGTCAGTGAGATCTCTTTATTTCTAGTAAAATTTTGCTTTCTAACGCTTGTGCTCCTTCCCGTGTAATATATATATGCAATAGCTCTAGACGTGCCATTGTAATATACGTTGCAATTAGTGCACACTCAGTCACATAAGTAGGCACCCCAATTCACTTAAGGTGCATGTCCAGTCACATTGGTTACTTGTAGAAGGTTGGATGATTTATTTGTGAACTTTGTATGGAGGAGCAAAACTCATTTGATTAAAAAAGTGTTATTATTGCAGATGAAGCTGCTGGTGGTTTTAATTTGTTAAACTTTTCTTCATTGCACCATTCTGTTAAGTTTAAATGGGTAAACTCCTTTTCAAAGAAGTCATTATCCATCTGGAATATTATACCTAGTTATGTTTTCAATTCTGTTGGTAGCCCAGACCTGCCAAGTCTCACACATATTTGTTTCACCCTAAAATGTAGGTCTCTTTCTTATGGTGGAGTCATGAGCAGGCAAGTGAGGCCTGCAGGTCTTTAGATATCGTTCTGGGGTCTTTTATGACCTCTTGGATGAGTCGTCACTGCTCTCTTGAGGTAATTATGATTGGCCGGCCACTCGTGGGAAGGTTCACCACTATTCCATGTTTTCGTCATTTGTGAGCAATGACTCTCACTGCGGTTCGCTGAAGTCCTTAATTTAAAAAACTGCATTTTGTCTTTACTTGTATCATCTTTGTCTAATATTTAAATTTGTTTGGTGATCTAAAACATGGTGGTTCAGTGGTTAGCACTGTTGCCTCACACCTCTGGGACCTGGGTTTGAGTCTCCGCCTGGGTTACACGTGTGTGGAGTTTGCATGTTCTCCCCGTGTCATTGTGGGGTTTCCTCTGGGTACTGCAGTTACCCCCCACAGTCCAAAGATAGATTTGAATTCCTAAATTGCCCATAGGTGTTAATGTGCCATGTGATTGGCTGGCTATGCGATGAAAAATTAAGGCAGTTCTAAAGGCAAAAGGGGGTCCAAACTGGTACTAGCAAGGTGCATCTAATAAAGTGACCAGTAAGTGTGTATGTAACAGGCTCAACTGCTGATGGCATGCAAACAGATTTAGACCTGTAAAATAGCAGAAATATCCGCATCTGGTCAACCTTATGACACCTAGCGGTTGTGGGTCGCAGTATAATGGGTTATCTCATTACAGCACGTGTTCTGCTGCTTGTAATAATATACATACTGTATTATTATTGTTGTTGTTGTTGTTGTGATGTGATTTAAGCAAAACATTGGAAGACTTAGTTAAATCATTATTTCCTGGATATAAACAGTGTTAGCCAATCTCGGGGGGTTTGGAGATAGCAGCAATGTGGGGTATGTGAGGAGTGGGTAAAAGGAGAAGCGGCAGGCTCCGCACAACCCTATATATATTATGGAACATTAATTGTTGCTTGTTTTTCTTTCTTGGTTCTACGCTGCATCCTGTTCCTTTTTGTGAGTTTCACGTGGGCTCATGTTGTACAAGGTCCATTAAAGTGCTCGTTCGTGTTACGCCTGTTGCGTGGTCATATAATATAATATATAATACTTGGTATACAAAAAAAACACACATAATGTATCTCATCACATAATTTAAAGTTTTTTACTGAGTTTTCATTCCAACCACCCCTACCCTTCATTAAAATGGTATAGTCTAAACTCTCGCTCCAGTGGGCAGGCACGAAGTGTATAGCTGTTGTATGGCTTTGTTTTTATGCTCGTTAAATGCTTATGGCCTCCACTGAATGACAGAGGAATAAATGTGTATAAGTCCTTGCATAACGTCTGAAACTGAATGGGGAAATTGTATTTATTATTTGAAATTTGTCGTAAAAACTTATCTGTGTAAATAAAAAGTAAAGGCAGTTCTAGAAAGCCATACTTTGTTTTTATTACTGTTTTATTGTATTACGGTTGTAAACATATTGTTTGTCTTACTGAGGTAAGCATATCATGTCATCCCTGTCAGTCATACTTATTTTCTATTCGAGATGGTGAATATGTAGTTGTCAGTTTTGACATATTATATTAAGCAAAATCTTTATATTCCTGACTAAAATACTGCATTGTTGTCTGCCAAAGTCTGTGATATATCCATCCATTTTCAATACCTTCTTGTCTAGGCTGATTCATACTTCTCCTTACGCGTACTAGCAGACATGTTCGCTCCAACGTTAATGACAAGTTTGACGTCATTGTGCGCTTCCGCGGACGAATGCTTACTGCACTCGCGCAGTGATGTACGCACAGCTCTGTACACGTTGTATGTGATTGATTTGCTAGTGTCTGCTTTAAATACCCACATGGAAGATTTTAACGAGTGTTAGGGTAGTTTGCAAACTATACAGAATATTTACAAGGTAATAAAACTGTTACATACATGTAAATGCGTGTGTACGTGTGTGCAGACTTGTCTCGAATTGAAATTCTCACGCCAGGCAGCTGACCAAAGTTGCTAACCCCGGCAGCTTTAATCTAATATATGTAAGCGTAATGAATACATTTTATGGGATACTGTTTGACATTAATAAAAGGTTTTATAATTACTACTATATGTTAAAAACTTATTGTTTCATAGAGCCCGGATAGCTCAGTCGGTAGAGCATCAGACTTTTAATCTGAGGGTCCAGGGTTCAAGTCCCTGTTCGGGCGAACAATTTTTTTTTTGCTTCCTGTACTGCTCTTAATACGCATAAATGTTTTAATTTTAATACATTGTTTAAATGTATGTAATTTATTTAATATAATATTTAAATGTGTTATCTTTAATATAACGCGTGGTATAAAGACCCGTAGGTTCTCACGCACAGCTGTTTGTAGGCTATATTTAAAAGTTAAAAGCTTTGAATTTGCAACAATCCTATGGATTTTCCACCAAGCGTTTATCCTGCTCTCTGGGTTCTTCAAGAATTGGGGGTTAGGGTATTTTCATTTAATTTTGACGCAGATGTATTTGGGGGTGGCTATGTAAAAACGTTCGGTATGGAAAATTTGCTGTAGGCTGTCCCTGATGAAATTTAGCATGTAATGAGCTTCCTGTCTACTGCGGTGTAGAGTGATTTTGTCTTCGCTTCACAGTAAAAAAAATATGTTTGGCTCTTTTTTTGCCGTCTCTCGAATGGTGTTTGATGCTTACTTTATGTAAGAAACGATGTAACGATATAAAGAAAATGTGAAAAAATAAAAATCATTGAAAGGCTCCGATGAGCACTAATAAAAGCTGGAGACTGTAACGACTTTTAGGTGATATACATCCCTGGATCAAGTCACGCGCCTGTGAGCTGCTGTGACACAAGTACCGTGGTACAGAACTTACGGCTTTAAATGGCTCAACTGCGTTCACAAAATCTTTTTTTTAAGGTCGACGTGATTGTATACCTGAATAGCGCAGAGCACATTAAACTGCGGTTACAGAACGTTACAGTTAAACATTAAACATCCGCCGTATGTAGTCAGAGATAAAATAAGCCGTTAAAGGCTTTAATGTAAGCAATGACCCTTTTTCTACAAATTAGATAACATGTGTGTGCTGTCTACGTTAATTTCATGCCATGCCTAAGAAGTGTTATGCGTTGTGTGTAAATATATATGTTTTGTATTATTCTTATATTTTTATCGTTTTGAAAATGTTTCATATTACTACTTCCTGAAAATAATTTGTGGGTTTCAGTCTACATTTACAGGCATTTACTGTAAGAAACCTTAATTCAATTTATCTGTAGCTACATTTTTCCTGTTTTCTTTGATCCATGACGCGATCTTAATGGTCCCTGCCTTTCTCACTGCTTTCTGGTCTCATCTACCGAGCTCAAGCCCCCCCTCCCCACACACACACATAGACGAACGCACGCACACACAACACACTCTGTCCTCAGACCACACCCCCTCCTCCTGCCTGTATCTGCCCATCTCCATCTGCCTTGCTAACACTTCTCTCTCTGTCTGAACTGGGGCAGCCTCATTCTCTCCTCCAGGATGTCGGGCCCTCTGACCAGCGCAGCTTTCCTCCTGCTCCAGCTTGCCCTCCTGCTCGCCCCAGCGCAACGCCTGGAAGCCAAGGTAAGGAGGGACTGCGCTGGGATCCATGCACGCCGACACGCTCTGCTTACCCAGATGTCTCTGTCATAAGGGCACAAAGGTGGCGTGACAACAATGCGCAGCTGATGGGGAGAGATCCAGCCCTTTTTGCTGTCGGTGAAAATACTTCCCTGGTGTTACGTGGGATGAGAATGGTGTGAGAGGAAGCAGAACTGTATTTCTGCAGTAGATGAAAACTGCCATAAGCATTTAATAGACAGTTTAGTCATCCTGTCTGTTTCTGTCTGTTTGCGCAGCTACTATAGACCAGGGCTGAAAAAAAGAGATTGGTAGCATAATTGGTAGCATAGTTGGTTTTGTTGTCATGTAAATACAGGCACATAAAATGAGCATATGTTGAAAAACCGGACTTACTTCATTTACTGTCATTCAAATGCATGAAAGGGGCGCAGTATATATAAAAATGGGGAACATGTTCCATTTTGTGACCATGTTATGGGTCTGTCTGGTACAGAGCAGTGGGGAGACTGTTTTATGGAGGTTGGTGCACCCATTGCTATTGCCAGGCAACAACAGATTTGACAAATGACAAGAGTGGGGTGGACTTTGACCAGAATATTAGTGTTATGAGAGTCAGCGCTGATTAAACAGAGGAAGCAGCACAGGTGATTGTGCATGTGTGTGTGCATATCTAGGTTGGAGTAGGGATGTAACTATACTGGGGAAAGGTGAGATGCAGAAGTAGAGCCTAAATAAAGCTATATGTCGGTTTATGTATTGATACATTCATTGCATGGAGAGATTAAGGACCATCTGGTAAATATGCGTACTCAACTTGAGCAATGGGTCACACTTAAAAAGGGCAAAGCCTCAGCCATATGAACACTCTCATGCACATAATGGCCACTAGGGACAGTGCCGTGTTTGTTCTTTTCCCGAACCCCCTTGGCAGCCTTGTATTGTGCCTAAAGAGAAAGGTTTCACTTGAGTAGCTGCTCACACCACATGAAATCCATGCCAATGTGACATTCATGTGTGTGTGTGTGTCATGTAATGCACTGTTCTGATTAAATTACCGTCTTATAGGTCTGTCAATCGATGACATCACATGAGCGGAGAGAATGCATTTTAGAGGCCTGGCTGCAGAATACGGCTCATGGTGTTGAGATTATTTAATGTTAATCATGTAATAGTCATTGTTGCATCTCTCTGTTTGTGTATATTTATATTTTTTGCAAGCATTTGTTTTCACATCTGCCAAATATCTGCTCCTGGAGTAAGATCTGTTTGCTGTGCAACATGTGCTACAAAAAACAAAAAAAAACAAGGGAGGGACAGAGAGGCAGATGTGTGTTTCTTTCACAAGAGGGGGTGGGGGTGGAGAGGAAGTCATGGCGGGCGTCTGACTTTGCAGTCAGCTCACGCCCAGCTCTTCTCTCCCTGTGACTCTGTGTCCCCTGCATCTTGTCATGGCTGATGGTCTTCACCCCATTATGGCTTCTGACTCTGGCAGGTTCCCAAAGAACAAAAAACCTCTTTCATCTTCCGTGCATTTCTGTGTTATACTATTTTCCCCAGAAATTGCAGTATAGTACATTTAGTATCTTTCATTTTTGAGACAGTCATTTTCAATTTACAATCAACAATATACTTCTTGGGGCTCGTTATACATCAGTATGGTGCAGCATTGTATAGTCCCTATGAGACTCATAACTAATATGCCCATAAATAGGAGATATTTTATTTGTTTTTAGTGAATAGCAGGACTAATGGTCACTTAACTCAGATTGTCTTTTTCAGGACCACGGACAGTTACTTACATTCCTACACAGCAACAAATACATAGCAGATACACAGCAATCCATTGCATGTCATGCTGTATTCTTATGAACACATCCGTTTTGTGCTGTTGTTGCAGATTTAAGACTGTCAGAGCATGTGCTGTGGGCCAATAATGCTCAGCCAGCTGCCAGCGTTTTCCAAATGTAGCATAAAGCTTGGTGTTTGGAACTCAAGGTTCTGTGAAATCAATACCTGAGGCAGCACTATTCAATTAGCGAGGGACGCACTGCTGGGAACTGGAGGGGAACGCTGCCATGGCAACCTGCTTCCGAGGCCGACCATCGCCATCAACATCGGCACACCTTCTGCTCTCAGAGGTCCCACTCCAGCAGCATCCAGACCTGAGCTGTGCAAAGGCAGGACATTATCCATGGCTCTGCATCCACTGGGGGAAATCTTATCTCCGTCAGTCTACATATTTATGATCATATTATGTTGTCTTTACAGTGCTTGAACTCGCTTTCAGGAACCTTTGACAGTGCAGCAAGTAGCCTCTGCATATGAATACATCTGAAATTAGAAACAGTTCTTCGTTTCTTGTGAGTTTAACATGAATGCTTCCCTACTTCTGACAATGAGCAACTAATTATAATTAGCCTGTAGGAAATCATGCTGCTACTCCAGGGAAAGAAAATATACTCCACAGTAGTATTTAGGCTGCTATTCTCAGGCAGGTGCTGCCTTATACAGCGCATTAAGGAAGCCACTCCCAGCCATGATGAATTGCAGGAGGGAGGATTGTTCTTAGACAGCTATTTTTTACTCTTGACTGATGGGAAAGTAGGCTATAATCAGCAAGCCAGAGTCTCCGACCCATGCTGGTTAAGCGGGAACTAATGCACCAATAAAGACATTAATAAACGTCGACTCATAAAGATCAAGGCACATTTCAGCCACACAAAGCAATGTCATTGGAAAAATTAGCGCATGCAATATTAATAGATGCCAGAGGAGAATGAGGTCTAATGGATAAAATACATATAGAGTAATTTGTCCCTTAGGAACAGCAATTACAAATGAATTTAATTAGTCTAATTCAAAAGCCAAAAATCTGTAACTGTATGGGCAGGTTGATTGCTGTGTCTCAAGGCCATTAGAAAACTCCATCTTTCAGGAAATGTTTACCCATTTGTACAACTTCCATGACCAGTCTGCATTAATTCAATGTCCCCTTACTGTGTTCCGCTGTCACGAAATGTCCCTTAAGTGGGAGGAACATTAGTAGCCCATGAAGTCCAATACGAATGAGCTGCACATAGCCCAAAGGAGAGCAGCCTGCCTAATGGAAAAGGTGGCATATCTTAGTGTTTGGGAGCATGTGGACAGGCCCCCGTATCACCTCAGCGGGGGTGTGACTGGGGGCGTTTGGGGGGCGGCAGAGGGCCGAGGCTGCTGCCTGACTAAGGTGGACAGTCCACACGCACGACGGCCACATGCTAGGATGCGCTGGGGCTTCCACGTCATAGTGCGCCACGATGACTCAGCGGCTCACTGACTCACACACACACACACACGCACGCACACACACACACGCACACAGACGCAGCACACTCTATTCCTCCACTCGTACATGTCAGCCATTATTAAGCACCTACAACTGGATCCCCCTTAACTACCCGCGTGCAAAACTCCACCCAATGATTGCGATGGGCTTATTGTGGGACGGACTGGGGGATGTCAGTCACTCCCAGTGCAGAGAGTTGGCAGAAAAAAATACAGAGGACAGACAGAAGCATCACAGCTGTATAATAACCTCACATACCCGAGCCGGAAAGGTCTGATAGACAAAGGATGACATGCAGCGTGAAGCTGGCCGCAGCTGCACATGCGGGGGGCGGCACGGAGACACTAGTGAATGTGAAACCCAAGTCAGATCAATGTCACCACACCGCGAGTCACCCGCCCTCCTTTGTACATTTGCCAATTAGTCTTGGCTTTTTATGGTCTTCTTTTGTTGAGAAAGACCTTTCCCTGTGAGGGACTGGTGTGCCTGCTCATTACGTAACAGGGGGCTTGTTGGAGTCGTGCTCCTTGCCCCCCTTAATTAATCTGAAAAGGCCACTTGGGGATTAGTAGAGAGGAGGTTCCAGGAGGGCCACTTGGTATCTGCTACCTGTCCTGTGCTTTGGGGGCTCCGCCTTTGGCTTTCAGATCTTTACTCCTCATTGGCCATTTTCCCAGAGCTCTGGTTCCAGGTGCTCCCATCCTGAACCACCAGCTTCAGCCAATTGCTTGCCTGCATCACAATCGCCTGTTCGCTCCATTTTTTTCCCCCTGCGCGCCGCAGCTCCCTTGCAGTCGGCGTCTGCTCCTCTCTTCTCTGCGTCTCCTTCAGACGCTCACCTCAGCCTCACGGCTGAAGACAGCCAGCTTGTGTTAATTCACAAATGCCAGCGAGTGACAGAATGAGTCACCATTAGGGGTCCTGTTAGACAAATACTGGCAGAGATCCCCTGTGTCTGCAGTCATGTGAATGATTAGGCATCTTCTGACTCACTCTGCGGTGAAGAGGATACGTTCCTTATTGTGTATATGCACGTGTAAGAAAACGCACGCCAGTTTTTATACCTTTTTTCTAACTTGATGTGTTGATGAAGATCGTACCAGTGATAGTGAGGGCAGTGACAGTAGGGGCTGTCTAGATCTGTAAATCTGTCTAATGAATCTCCCACCTCTGAATCCTCCAAGGCTTACACCCCCTCCGCCATTATGTATGTGGTTTTTCACTTAAACTGACTGAGCTGCCCAGGAAAGTCTATGATGTCGCATGTAGGCCAGTTGCCCAGAGGGCCAGGTTTGCCCTGAGTGCCCCCCCCTCCTTGACCAGCACAGAGCCATGGCCACGGGCTGTAGCCCCACCGCCTTGATCCCGTCCTCCTGGGATAGAAAAGCAGCCCAGATAGGCTTACGAAACTTCCTCCTGGAGATGAGAAGTGGATTGAGACCGAAGGACGTTATTAGTGCTGTGAAGAGAGACTTTGAAGAGACAGTTCGCTACAGCAGTAGGAGGTCTGAGATGGACGTGGAGGTGGTTAGATGGCGGAAGGCTTCACTCATTGTTCACAAAACTGTTTATAAGCAGAGCCATTGACAGGCAGGTTGGAGCGCACAGACACACAAAGCGGTCACCAAACAAGGACTCTGCATTATTAATATAAGGCTAAAAATATCCCCCTTTATCTGTGTTTTCAGCTAATAGTATATAGCAATGTCACACTTCGTCAGCTGTGAACCATGTAATTAGTGGAGCTGTACCACAGGTCCAAATAACAAGACTGATAAGCACTGCTGCTCATGACCCACATAGATCCAGGAGAGCCAGCTACTAAGCATCTCAAGGTGCACTCGGAATAACATATATGTGTTGTGTGTGTGTGTGTGTGTGTGTGTTTCTGTGCACGTGGGGCCTTTGTAAGTGACTTGTTTACAAACACGCGGGGGTAGTGTCACTGCCAGACTTCACACTGGGACACATTTAAAGAGGTCAGTGCTGAGGGATATCCGCAGTCTGTGGGCCAGACAGTGACACCAGCTATTCAGGACACTGCACTCAGACTTAATGAAGCCATAAGGCAGGTGAGCCTTTGAGTGCAATGCTGCAGTTTACTTCAGTTTGGGCAGTAGGCTGTAGTACAGTCTGTCTTCAAGCTTAACCGCAGGCTCAGTTGATTTATATGGGTGATGCATGTGTGTTGAGGTCACACTAAATGTTCCATACGTATAAGCCGTAGTCACATACAAGCCACATTGTACTTACAATATTCTGCCATCCAAGTAGAAACCTTCTCACCTTCTGATTTCCTAATCCTAAAATGAACTTTCCAGTAATGAAAATATAGATGTTCATTGTTCATGATCATTATTTTCCATCTGGATTGTGGCTGTTTGGACGAACAGTGCTGTCAGTAAAAAACCAGCCGGTTTCTTTTGGCGTTTTGTTAATCCCGTTTGAAAGGGAGCTGTTTGCTTTGTATCAAGCCTGGTCTTCTGCACCTCTTGTGACGCTAATGCACAAGTCTCACTCTCTCACTCTTTGTCTCAGCCACTCTCTAGCACACATGGGGGGCGAAATCTGGATGGTTCAGCTGGGGTCCTGCGCCTCCGTCGTGAGCTTCGTGATTCTCTGCCTTACGAAGCCCAGATGATGTCATATCCACCGGGGGCTGGTATGGAGGGCCAAGGCAACGAGCTCCTCTACCAGCCAGATGGCTGGCGAGGGCAAAGCTTAGGGCAGGCCCTACAGCGATTGGTGGAGGATGACCGACGGCAGGACCAGGAGGCGGCGTATCTGGCCGGCTTGCTCCGCCTCCTCAGTGAAAGTGAAGGTAATGCCCAGAGAGCTGGAAAAGGGGGAGAGGAAGAGGACGAAGAAGGCGGGGATCTCCAGGGACCCTACCCACCTGACTATGATGAGACAGAGCCGAGCATGAGCATGACTAAGCCCCAAGCGTCTTGGCAAGGCCCCCTGGACCCTCAGCTGACTCAGGCTCTGCTGAACCGTTACCGGCAGGAGAGGCTGCTGCAGGCTGGGCTCACTCCCAGCGGGAACAAACTGCAGGAGAGCCGCGGAGAGGCAGGAATGGAGGAGAGAGAGGAAGAGGCCCTCAGGTACAGAGACACATTCCTCTGAGGCCCTTTGTACAGTAATACATCGACTGTAAGAACAACATGCAGTGCTTTTTGATTATTGAATCAGGAAGTGTCTCTATATCAAATAGTCTAATCACTCTCAGTTGTTAAACCATTAAGTCAGTATACTTTTAACTCTTCCTATAGCTCCACTAATGCCTAAATTATATCCTGACCTGAGGATTGGCCGGATTACAAATATCATGTAATTACCTTCCTAAAGTCTTTTTAAATTTGAAATCTAATAAGAGAATGAGGAACCAAGAGGATTTGATACTAGGTGTTATTGTCATGATGTCATGTGGCAGAATAACAATGGCCGAAGCCTCAATGCTCTTTACCAGCTTGTAGTCTGGTAAAAAAAAAAAAAAAAAAAAGAAAAGGCAACCGGGCAGTTTGTGGGTGACAGTGAATCATTACTTGTCGCAAGACAGTCAGCGGTGAATTTTTATTCTTTTTACGTGAAATTAAAGGGGATCCCTGAACTGCATATAATTTTCCCGCATCCACAACCATGTCTGGTAGGCATGTTTCTTTATAATGTTGCATGCTGGGAAATGTGTGACTTTTTGTGTCGTTCGATATCAGTGCAAATTCCCGTTTTGTTTTTCATTTTTTTATCCAGATATCTCGTTGGAAGAGTCCTGTCCACTCTTGCGTCCGAAGCCCCGCAGGGCGGCCCTGCCCGCCTCGCCAAGCGGGACCTGGCGGCTGTGAGTGGGGGGGCCGCTGGGGGCGTGGCCCCAAAACGATCCCGCCGCTCAGTCGACTCCATGCCACTGCAGCCCCCGAACTCGGAACCGTCGCTGCTCCGAGTGAAGAGGCTGGAGGACCAGGAGGACAAGATGGCGTCGGGCGCCGCCGGGGCAGCGTCACGGGGCCTGCAGAGGATGAAGCGAATCGACCTGCCGCAGGTGAAACACAGCCGCAAGAGGCGAGCCCTGACCTATGACCCAAACGTGCTGGCCCAGCGCATCCTACAGTACCTGCCAGAGTAAAGCGGATGTGGGAGACGCGGGAGAAATGGGAGACGCGGACGCGTGCGGCTAATGTAACACCACACACACATACACAGTACACCGACATCCGCACACAAAGTGTCAGCTTACAAGCAGACAGTCAAAGCTGTCTGCTCCAGGATAAGTTAGCCTCTGCATTTGTTGTGTGTTCTTCTTTTTATTTATCTGAGAATAAATTCACCTGACAATATCCATTGCAGTCTAAAATCAGTAAACAGCTCAGAAGGAAATGAACTGCCTGACTTTGAAGGGAAAACTGGCCAGTGATATCGAGAGGTCCTTGAGTGATCCTTGGAAATAATCAAGCTTTTATTATCATTACATTAAATGTGTGAAATTCAGTTGTGTAATGTGCTGCAGGTCCCTTGTTAGATTTATCCATATGATCCATCAAGCTGAGCCCCAAGCAGGTATGATATGATGTTGAAGGGCAGTTGAGATAAATTAGTTTTTGTTATCTAAATGGTTATCTAAAAACTAAAATTCCATCCAAAATGCCCATTTATGTCCCTCACCATTAATGACCTTGAGAAAAAAAAAAGAGTCAAACTATCTGACAATCCTGGCACCTGTTCCACTAGAAGATCTCTCAGCAGCAAGTGAGGTGAGTGTCACATTTGTCTCTCCCTGCGCTAAACACACTCTGCAGGTCCATCTTAGTGGCCCCACCATGGCAGAATGGGATTGTGGGATGCAATGTCCTTTGCAGGCTCTCCACCATGACTCAGTTTAGTCTGGACATTGTGCTTGTCCTCAGTTCCTATGGAATTTACAGTGCAGGCTCAGGCCAGTGCTGTTTCAATTACTGATTATTGCAGCACATGCAAGTTTGTTTCTCATGAGCCTAAAGGTTATTTCAATTGATTTTTGTCATGCTATTAAATCACCATAGAATATTCTACTGTATTAATGTGGGAATATAACACAGGATCAGATCTCTTGTTGTGCATGTGGTACTGACAAGTCCTTACAATTAGAACCAAGTGTTCTCCCCTGTTTTTACCTGGCCTTCACTGCACAGCGGTGAGATTTCATGTCAAATTGAACTTCTCGATTTTCACACTCTAGCCAGGAAATAGTAATGAGATACAGATATTAAATGGTCCAGTCAAGAAGAACACACCGAACCCATTACAGTCAACACACCGCATCCAATATACCGTCAGACAGCAGAATAATCTCAAGCAGATGGCAACATGGGAGCCATTGTAACACGTGCTTCTTTTGCTGATCGCTTAAAGGTTTCCAGAAAGTTCTCAGCGAGATAGGTAATGAAAATCCTTGTAAGGCGGAATTAACATGAAGAAGGTTTCCTCCAGTTACACTGCAGACCCAAGAATTTATTGAGTCTAACCTGGCCTGCGCTGTTCTCCCGAAACGCCGAACTGCTTTGTCGCACAGTTACCAATGCTACATCTATATTGCAACTTTAATTTGGAGAGCTGTCCGTGTCCATCCTACACAGATCCCCTTCTCCTCATTCTGCTGTAGTAGTTTTGTGGACAGAAAGTCAATGGTTCCAGTTATTGTGGCTGTTTAAAATAACTGTGCATTCTGAAGTTTTGGAGGAAAATAAATATTTCATAAACTCTCCACAGACTGGATCACAGTATATTGTGATGACGTGCTATTTATGCCTTTCCATTTGCTGTTCTTGATCCAATTTGCTTTTAACTGACACTGCTGTTTTCTGTTAAATGTGAGGTAAATAAATGGCCTTTAATTGCAAGCATGCTGATTCTGCAGAGTGATGATGTTATTGCACAAAAACAAGGAAAATAAATGCCGGACAAATTATGTGTTTTCACCTGTTTTAATGGCAACATGGCCGATATTTACAGAATCATTCTTACAACACGGTCCCTTCAAATTTTACAGGTGCCACAAATCAGAAAAATAATGAATATTTACATATTGAAATGTCTGCATATAAACATGACACACAGGGTAAAATGTATACAAACATGGCAAGAACAGTATAAGCAGATGTCTAAAGACCTTACAACCAATAACTCAATAATAATGATAATGATCCATGATCACTGTCCATGCTTCACTGGTGCTGTACACCCATCACTGAAAAGGCCATGACAATACATACGACTGTACTATAATTCTATAATGACATCGAAATTGGGTTGAATAGTTCGAATAGCAAACATAAACACAATATCAAACAAAATGACTGCCAAGATCAACAGAATCTATGTCTCCTTTCATCAGACAGAGAGTAATTACACTATGATTACATTCTATGGTATCTTTTTGTTTATATCCCTATAATTAGTGAGCTGAGTTTAACCTGTTAAAATACATCCAGTAATTAAACATCCATTGTGCAAACTAATTACATACTCTTTTATCCTTGTCGTATTAAACAATGACAAGGATCGAGTTGTGACATACAAAGTACAACAGCAATCATTTAATTTCAAGTAAGTTACATATCAGAAGACATGAAATAATGAAAATCACAACAGCTGCACAAAAAAATGCAGTATCCTTCATACAAAAACAACTTAAGCTGAATAGACAAGACACTCAGTATGAAAATATATATCCATAACTTACGCCAGCGGTCTCCAACTCCGGTCCTGGAGAGCTACTTTCCAGTCAGTTTTCAATCCTACCTGGCTTCTGATGAGTCACACCTGTTCTCAGGTAAATACCAGAGCCAGGTGTCTCATCAGAAGCCAAGTAGGATAGAAAACCGACTGGATAGTAGCTCTCCAGGACCGGAGTTGGAGACCCCTGACTTAGACCAAAGAATGTGTGTCTGCTGTTTTGGCTGATTTGTTGTGCACATCCTAAAAAAAGATTAACATTAAAAGAAACAAAACAACAATCAATTTACTCTTGGTAAACAGGAGGGTTGATGATAATGTTCTACTCTGCAGGGTGCAAACAAACCACAGCAGGCCATAAAACTCAAGAAATACGCCTGTCTCTCAGCCCGAGAAAAAAGAGATGCTGTTACCAAGCAACAGTATCCATTCTGAGAAATTATATAACTAGATAATACAGATGATGTCATGCTTCGGGGGATGAGGTTATAGTACTATTTCTCCTCTTGTTTCTCCAAGTAAAGAATTGAGTGACGTCAACAGTGAGCCTCCATCTGAAAAATGGAGAATGGTGACACTCAGGGGGAATTAAGAGGCAGCAGAGCTGCAGAGGAGTGTCATGGAGACAGATAGCAAGGTCAGCAGCATGTCAAGGATTTGCTCATTCAAAGTGGAATAGAAATGACACTGACACATAGTTATGTAATAAGCAACCTAATAATACCTTATGCAAGCAGCAGTACTACACACCCATGAAATTCTAGCCGTAAATCGACCAAGAAACAGCTGCTTATTTTAAATTTAATTGCTTTCATTATTAAAAAATTAAAAGTGCATTCATAGAGACCTCATTCTGGGCAATCAATATTTTACTAGCTAAATATTCAAAATTATAAAATAACATTCCCCAGTTCTATAAACTCCAAACACTCAATTCTAATAAATGGAAAGCTTTACTGCCTTACTGTAATGCATTCATTATGCATTCATAGAACATTCAGTGCACCTTCGTAATGCATTCATAGAACATTCATAAGCAGCATGTAAGTATATCTTAACGTCCTAACATATTTTAAGAGCTGTAATATATATTAATAATAAACATTATAATATAATGTGAATTATAGTGTTTGTTCACAATGTACACTAAATATTCTCCAAATACATTATAAAGGCATTATGGATGTACAGTTAATGTAAAACTTTACCTAATATTTCCTACTTATTTTGAAAGGTATAGATCTGATAAATCAATATTAATCAATACCACTTAACTTCTGAGTAAAAAGGATAATCCACTGTTGAAAATTTCACGGCTCTCTTAAAGAAAGCACCGGGAATAAATATCCTTGCCATTTTTATGTGAGACACTACATTTCAGAATCCAGTCATATTATGAAACTTCACGGAAGTACAATGTAAATCTTGAGCATCGGAGCATTAGCTTTCTGTGAATTTATTTGGCTTCGGCCTTGACAATGGAACATAAGCACCGAACCTTTGACCTGTCAAACACTTCAAGTCCCAGGACTGAAATCTGATTGGTTGCTGGTCTGTCACACTGTTTGTTTCCAGTGTATTATTGCTTTCCCTTCCAGACAAGGATCTAAGATTAATTTTACCAGTAAGAATATTTTTTATGAATAAAGCGTAACCTGCGGTTTCTGTAAGAGAGCCGACATGCTAAGTCACAGTCTTACCTGGGCTCTGCAAGGGCCCTCAGCTCTCACCGTGGCAACAGAAGCCCTGTCACTGGAGAAACAAAGAGAACAAGTGTTACAGACTTGCTCACACTCAGAGGGCAATAGGAGGTCGGCAGAATGCGCCAAATTTCATCCACGAGTCTATCTCCCAGCTGGCTGGGTGTTTACGCTCAGAGCTCTCTTCTGGGGCCCGAGCAGAGCCCCGTCCCTTGGCATGTGGATCCCGAGCCCAGATGAGGTTTGCTGGGGCCCTCACCATCCTTGCCATACTGGGGCAGCAGTGCATCCTGGCGATTTCCGAGCACGAAGGCCAGGGTGGCCAGTATGGCGGCGTCCAACACTCCCAGCATGGCCAGCACGAAGGCCCAATGCACAGTACAGTTCCCAGGCGAGAAGCTGGCCACCCCCTCCCCGCACAAGCCTCGCATCTCTGAACAGTCCCAGGAGTCGGGGAAGAGCACACAAGCCAGAGCGAGGCAGAAACCTGAGGGAGAGAGAGGAAGGAGGGTATTATTCGGCAAAAAAACTGAGGAAAAATTACAGATTTAGTGCTGAAATCAGAATATGGCAGTTTACTATATCTATGGAAAATTGCACAAACTGTTATTTTTTTTTTAAATTAACAAACCATAATTTGTACCCTGTGATTCCTGGGATAGACTCAGCACAGCCCTGGATAAGCAGTAAGAGATCAGCAGTGAGGGCAGATGGATGGACAATGGATGGGTGGGAGGAGTACTACACATTTAACCTATACAAACTGGCAACCACCCCCTCCCCAGCCAAAGTGATCGTAGACCCACAAATGAGTGATCCCAAAGCGACCCCCAATGCGATCCCCATAGCAACTCCCAAAGCGACCCCCAAAGCGATCCCCATAGCGACTCCCAAAGCGATCCCCATAGCGACTTCCAAAGCGAACCCCCAGTGCGATACCCATAGCGATTCCCAAAGCGACCCCCAGTGCGATCCCAATTGCGAGTCCCAAAGCGACCACCAGTGCGTTCGCCATGGGGGGTCGCAGGGGGAGCGCCAGGGCGGGGGCGGGTGGGGGGGGGGGGGCGGGGG
>JABFEA020000110.1:12194642-12205430 GCA_019775915.2 Cyphomyrus plagiostoma | reverse complement strand
AACCCCCCCCCCCCAACTTTTTTGTGCTGCATATAAAAACCCTTTTACCTTTATTAAACTGGGTGCGAATTATTTAATTTGCAATACCTGGCCCGGGTGGGGGGGGGGGGGGGGGAATTCTGTTGTAACCGTCTTTGCTTCCACACCCTTAACAGCCACACACAGACAGACACAGCCCTAAGTCATCCCACTGACCAAAAAAAGGAAAATGGTTTGATCTCTCGGGTCTGAAAACATCACCACACACTCAAACCTCCCGTAGCATTGAGCCATGTGCACAGGCTAGACTGCTATCTCTATGTGTGGTAATACTGTGAAGACAAGAAACTGCCCTTTCATCAAAGGTTCCAGAAATCTCTGGGTTTATGGGGATGGAAAATAATGCCCCTCTGAATCAACTATCCTTGAACTACTGTGGTAGAGCAGTCAGATATTGCTCTAGCCAGATATCAATGGAACCTTTTCCTGGACATCCCCGTTCCTGAATGCGCCACCAGTCTTTTCAGTGGATGATTCATAGACAGCCTTGACATAGAGTAATTACAGTGGAATGATCACTAAGCTATTTCAGAGTACAGAAAACAAAGACACTGGCCACTGTCACTGATCCACTGTAGTGTGGAGAGTGTTGGCACATTCAAAACAAGAGACAGCGCCAAGCTTCTACGTTGGCGTCTGTGGGGAACCTGAAATAGGAACGTTCAGAAAAAGTCTCTGAAACACCACGCTCAAACTTCTCTGGTGATTACAGCCATCAGTCTGTGAAATATGCAATAAGATCACATACATATATATCGCCAGCCAAACTTGAATGGTTCTTTTTTATTAGTATTTTTATTGGTGACACACCGACGATGGTCGTACATTCTACACCCGAGGTGGATCACCAATAAATAAGAACATAAGTCACCCGAGTTTGAAGCCTGAAATAATAAGCATACATCCAATAAATATCTTGTTTAAAATAAAATTGCTGACAGTAAAATGGGGAGGGAAATCTTAGCAGGTAATCACTTCTACCTATATATTAAAATTTAATCAAGAACAACAACGATAATAATACATTTAGAAATAAATACTGGTGGGTGGGAGGGGTCAGAAACAGCCCCATGCATGACCTTGGAGGAGAGCTGGATCTATCACACTCTCATGAAGAGGCCGGTCCACAGAAAACTCATGAGGAGGCTGCAGGCGCTGGTGACAGCGATTCCCCCCATGCTGAGGAATAGGAAGCTCAGAGTGGTGGGCAGGCAATGGATCTGTGAAGAAGTAAGGGTGGAGGAGAGCCTGGAGAATGACAAGAAAACAGGGCTGTTTTGGTCAGTTTCAGGAACTTACATTAATAAGTTACTATTTGCAACTGGATAAGCCTATCCTGGAAGTTATGGGTGCAAGGCAGGGAATAACGCTGAATGGGGTACCAACTCATCGCAGGGCACACTCACACCTCCAACTCACCACCAATTCAGCATGTATTTGGACTGTTGGAAGAACTCTGAGAACCTGGAGGAAATCCCATGACAACACGGGGAGAGCGTGTGACCTCCACATACGTAGAGCCGGGCGACGGTGCAAGGCTAATCACTGAGTGACTGTGCTGGCCCAGAACACACAATGACAATAAACCATTCGGACATCATCAACCAGACAACACCCTGTTCTCCACACAGCTCTCCAAATATACCCTTTAGGACCGAAGCTGATGGCTGACCTGGCTCGCTCTGATGCGCTGTTTGGAGGGATAGACCAAAAACTTCTTAAGCAGGTCCACAGCCTGAGCAGAAGTGTCAGGCACAATCTCCTCCAGTGGAATGGGAGGGTTTTCTTTGAAGGTGATCTTGTTGTAATCTGGCAGCTCTGTAATCTCCTGCGCCACGAAAGCAAGAACCTTACTTAGATTTAGAATACTTCTAGGCCCTATAACTCCACAATGAACTGGGGCGGACTTGGCCAGAGTCGTTCTCTCCAATGCTGCAGTGAACAATGGTGTGGTGCATCGCGACGACTGAAGCTCACCGGCCAGACATGCTGGTTGGGCGTTCCAAGAACCCTCAGTACACAACAGAGCTGCTCGATGTCATTCTCACCAGGGAACAAAGGGGAGTTATTTAGCAGCTCGCCAAAAATGCAGCCCACTGCCCTGGTGTACACAATACAGGACTGGGATTAGTAATGAAAGGCACATACAGATGTAAGCAAAAATATAGCAGGCACTGGCCAAACTATAGATTTCTTTTAATGTCAAAGAAAGAGGAAGTTAATATAAGTTCTGCACCATCCAAGCTGAAGTGTGATTTACATCTGCAGGTTTTAATGCACAGCTGCTATTTCCAACCAACAATGTTCTAACCCCTTATCCTGGTCAGGGATTTGGGGGCCTGGAGCCAATCCCAAGCAGCCAGGACACAAGGCTGGGGTGTAGCCTGGAGGGGACCCCAGGCCATCACAGACCTCACATACACACACAATCATTCACTAGGGGCAACCTTGACGTGTCAGTTAGACTAACTGCATGCCTCAGGACTGCAGGAGGAAATAGGAAATACCAGGTGTAATCCCACATGGTGCCAGCAGAACATACAAACTCTCAATCCGCCAGCTGGGGAGGTGAGGCAACAGTGTTACCCAATGTGCCACTGAAATTAAGGATTGAAAAAGAAATAAAATAACAGATATGTAACATTTACAATAGTGTGGACACCCTATGAATCAGTATTAATCACTTTGTATCACTGCCTTTGGCAGATATTACAGCTTCAAAATCGTTCTGGTATCCAAGAAAAGTCTACTAAAGTATTTTTACCTTAAGATTTTTTTTGCACTCTTCCTTCAATGACTTTTCTAGCCAAGAAAGATTCTTGGATCATCTTGTATGTGCTGCAGATTTACTTCATTGATGCTCTTGATGGGTTTCAGATAATCGTCTTACTAAAATGTCTTTCTACTTTAATTTTTTTCAGTGACTTTGGGACATTATTTTTTGAAGACTTCTGGGTATTAAGTTGAATCCATTCTTCCTTCCATTCACACCATATTATATGCTATACAATGGTTATGCATAACATGCTTGGCAATGGTTCAATTTTTGCACAGTACTTTGTTTTAAAAGGTTCCCAGTGTTTTTTCCAGTTATAACAGACTTTTGGGGATACCTGTTTCATGCACATATGTTTTCAGTAGGCAACACTTTAAAGTAGACCTGTTAGCTAGAGTCCCGTTACACAAGTCTTTTGCATATTTAATACTTACATTATATGTCTGACCAATTTATGTGAAATTCTGTGAATTTATTTTTAGATCTAGCTTTAATTTCAACATTGCCCCTTAAATTTAATTTTTAACGATGTTTCTAACAATGCATATTCCATGCTGGAAGCAATTAAATCTTTTTAACTTCCCCTGTTTTGCAACAGTCAGTTATCTTTATTTTCAAAGCTCCGGCCAGCTGCTCGTTGGGGCCGATGGAAGCTGAGAGAAGGTGCAACATCTTGAGGTTAGAGGGGTCAGAGTATTTATTCAACCAAGGAAGTGTGGATCAGCAGGACAGGCGGCCAAACTTTTCCACGTTCTAGCTACAATTTCCCCCCCACAACCGCTTCAAGTCAGCAAATTAAAATAGCAAAAGTACTTTGAATTTTGGACCCTGCAGAGGTTACATTAACTTCTTCTCACTAAGGAACTGACTGAATCAAGTCAGACTTTTACATACAACTGTGGACACATAGTTTTGAATATATAGGGTTTTGAATATTATATAGTTTTTTCAAATACATTCAAATTTGTGATCCTCGCTGGTATTTGCCAGTGACTCACAGGGTCAGGGTAAGTGCACTGTCACCCCCTGCTGCAGCACAGAAAGCAAACAATGGTCCTACTTTCACTTACAAGTCATGAGGCTATCCTTATGAAATTATATAAAACTAAGTGAAAGAACAAGCGGAGCTGTCCAACTTACAATCATCCCCTAACATTTGTTTACCACATTACCTAATATCAACAGATGGCTCCATCTCATAGTCTCCTTTCGTTCCGTGTCAATTCCGCTCTCTGCTACTCATCTTATTGCTAACTCAAGTAAAGAAACATCACAATAGACACTGACTCCAAGACTTATTTTATAGGCAAGCCTGCAGGAACATACCAGAGATCCACCCCCTCATCGTACTTCCGGGCGCCGTAGAGGAGCTCCGGTGCTCGGTACCATCTGAGGAGCAGGGGAAGGATGGGAATCAGTTCTGCTTCTTTATTAGAGGCATTTAACCGTAAAAAATACACATACACTTCCAGACAATTGACATGTTTTGTCATATATTTTGCATATCCTGTTGTACGGCAGGATCATACAAATAATGTTGTTTTTAAAGAGATTGTAACTCATTATCCATTAAAAATATAGCATCGCACATGAAGCAAAAAGATCAACTAGCAGGCAAAGGTCCCCTAAACCATGGTGCTTGTATACCTGGTGGCCACCTGGTGACTGTAGAGCCGCTCGTCATCTTTGGAGAAGAGTCTGGCCAGGCCAAAGTCTGCAATCTTGAGGTGGCCAGTGGAACTGATGAGAAGGTTAGCTGGCTTCAGATCCTGCAAGGAGAAGGCTGTACTTATACTAGGCGATGTGTACCATGCCTGAGCACGTTTGACCCCCCAAGTCCAGCTTATTTGACAAGTGTGATCGGTCTGTACTGTACCATGGCATGAAAGGCTTACTTCACAACCCAAAAGACCTATGAGTCTTCTTAAGGCTCTCTTAGATTTTGTTTATGTACCTAACTTCCATCCATCCATTTCTGAAATCACTTGTCCTATTCAGGGTTGTGGGTGGTCTGAAGCCTATCACGGAGGCTATGGGCGCAAAGGAGGGAACAACTCAGGTTGAGCACCAGCCCATCACAGGGCACACTCACGCACCAGTCAGTCACACAGGCAATATGGTAACTCCGATTAGCCTCTGCATGTTTTTGGACCGTGGTGGGAAACCAGAGTACCTTGAGGAAACCCCATTATACCATTGGGGGAACATGCAGAGCTCCAGACACATGTAGCGATGGCAGAGACGCGAACCCTGGTCTTAGTGGTGTGAGTGCTAACCACTGCACCAGCACTGAGTTAATACTGTTAAATAAACAAATAAAACACAGGCATAATTAATGCATTAGGTAAATTTAAAGCATGTATAAAAATGACACATTTCAGAGTTAGTCTCACCCGGTGCATGATAGAATTCTCATGGCAAAAAGCCACCCCCTTCAGAAGCATCAGCATATAACCTTTGACCTGGGACTCAGCGAGGGGTTCCTGGGAGTTACGAATGACCTCAGAAAGGTCTGACAGCATGTACTCAAATACTAAGACAAAGCCTGTGCCGTGAGGGAACACATTTTTCAGCTTGACCACCTGAGAGGAAAGAAGGAAAGCCGGGTTGACCAAAACTACCTCATGAATCACTGAATAATGAATATTTCTTCGAATTGGAATAAAAATTCACATATTGGTTGTCTTCAATTTCTTGCAAAGCCTTGATCTCACGGAGAGCCTGGTTAGGGATTCCATCTTCAAGCTTTCGAAGGGCCACTTTCTTCAAGGCTACAGTTTCTCCTGTCTACAGAAACAGTTAAAAAGTTATCTTTTTCCTTGAGTCTACTTTGCCTCAAGGTAGGAGAAACATATTTAACTCTCTGTGAAATGCAGTCATTTTAAAATATTTTTTTCACTTAATTCACTAGGAACCTTTATTTTTCTTACGATGAATATGCGAACCATATAAATGGTACGTTTGATTTAGTACTGTATTGGATTATCTATTATAATGATCTTAGTTAGGCAAATTATTCAAGGGTTTAAACACATGAATTAGTGTTACTGCAAAAGTGCGCCTTGATTGTTACGTTTTGAAAGCATACAGTTAAATCCGAAACATTTTAGCAATACGGCAATTTAATTGTACTCAGTACTTGTTCTAGTACAAATCACAATAAACATTTTGAATCCTTTCTATACTGCTAGCAAACTTTTGCTTCATTACGCTAACGTTTCGGGAAGATGCAACACGGCGTTACGTCACAACTGCTATGAGATAGAAAACATCTCCCGGCTTTGTTGAGTCCTCATTTTAGCGATCTAAAGTAACAGGGTCGCAGCAAAGGCCGCGCTAGTATGGTTACATTAGCTAAGAGACAGGGGATTTAAGGAGGATCGCTTAAGCGTCGTGTTGCTGGTGACCTTAACTTTCGCAGGTAATTTGTCAATGTATTCGTTACCTCGATGTGCTTCGCCTTAAAAACAATTCCATGGGCTCCTTCTCCAATCCTCCCCAAAATACTGTACTGGTCCATCATTAAATAGATAGCTAAGCGGCTAATATCCACCTTCAAACCTCAAGCATAATTAGCTACGCCAAGCATAGCTTTGCTATTCGTAATGTTAGCGTGTTACCTACGGAGGCCTAGATGCCGTTTCCATAGTTACATCTACTTACGAACAAACCTTTCCTATTCTTCTATTTATGACTTAAGTGAACCATTCGGCTTGGATTCTTCCTCTACGCTTATCGGTTACAAGCGCTTACATCTATTTGCTCAGTGCTACCACCTACCGTGCAATTATAGCTAACTGGATACGCCGTAATAGTTATCAGGTTTAAACAAACTCAGCATTGCTCGGTTAAGTACTGTGCACCTATTACACACACAGTTGCGATTCGTTATGAAACCAGGCACAGTAGCAAATCTGACTACTCAGACCCCACACCAAATTTAGATTTAGCGTTTTCTTTTTTTAAAAAAAAAAAACGTATCTCTTTGCGCAACTGGGTGCTAACATCTTTATCTGTTCATATACAATACACGTAAATCTGTATTTAAAAATAATCAAACCAGGATATTGAGATGCAGGAGGGAGGAGTGCTATGAAACTGTATTAGTTTAGTTTCCATTTGAAGGATTTTTATGAAATTCCTTGTCAGTCTTAACTGGATCACGACTTTTGCCTACCTGTGTAGCAGTACTGGATAGGTGTTGTATGCTCTTTCCTAACTATTCAATGTGGCATAATTTAAGAAGCAAACCCCTCAGGATTTCACTGGGCAGCTGCCAGTGAGTACTCACTGCACAGCCGTCGGTTGTTGCTCCAATTAGGAGTATCACTTCATCACAGCGGTGACAGTATGAAGATGCTCCATCAGCTGGAGTATGTCTTCAGATCCTCTGTGGGAACTGCCCCAGATCCATAAGCCATACCTCTTACAAGTCATTCATATAAAAATGTTTTAACATGCAATTCAAACTTCCGCACCACGTCTTACAACACAGGGTTAATGGATACGTCAGTATGTGTGATATAGAATACATCTATCAAGCTAATGTGATGATACCGGAGGCGGCAGGAACATAAATTAGGAACACTTATACAAGAACACTTGAATATTGTTTGAAATACACTATAAACCAAAAACATAGATCCCAAACCAAAGGCCAAGAAAGAACAGTTTACAAGGGGCACCCAATGACCCCAACACTCCTCCATACTTGTTTTAAGTTAAGTTGGCAGTGACATTTCGCTTCCTAGCTATTCTACCACATATGCAGTAGCCCACCACTAGCAGCAGGAGAGGAAAGAAAGCACAGGAAACACATTCAGTGTTGGCTGTTTTTATTAATCCATTGTATTTATACAAATTCCGTATACCAGACACATTTTAAACAAACTACCTTCACACGAGAACCAAACTTTTTTTGACATTTGATAACATCTCTGCCAACTTAACTTATGTACACTACAGGGCAGGGATTACATAGCTGACGACTGACAAGCTGCAAAAACACTGACCATTCAAAGTCGGGGGGAAAAGGACACTTCTGTAGCACAGCACAGGAACAAAATGGGCCTACGTTTATGGTTTTATTCATCCTTCAGTTAAATCAGAAATGTTCAGGTGTCAGTACCATAACTTTATGCTTGAACCCAAGTCCCTACTTTCAGCTGGAATGACACAAAAAAAAACAAGATGAGAGACAAGGGCACAAACACATAGATTCTAACTGCGGAATTAACTTTCATTGGCCAATGGTGAGAGGTTCTAAAGATGAAGATAAATTACTGTCAACAGGCATTAACAGATAACACCTTTCCTCCACTCCTGGATTTGAAAACTGCAAATTAGCCATCAAGAAATTATATATATTAATGACTTTAGCAGAAATTCAAAAATCAGTGAAAGCAAATACTGATATTTTATAAAATTAAGTCATAACAAAATGGCCCTCTCAACACATTCACCTACACTGGAAATAAAATTCAAAAATGATAGGCGTAACTGAGAGAGAATACATTTCTGCTTTTTATGTCAAGACAAAAGCGATCGAGATGACCAACATGTAAAAACGTCTTACAGATAACTGTATATAAAAAAGCCAAAATGTTCTTGCTGTATGAAGCAACTAATTTACAAGCGAGTCCAGAGTCCGGGCAAGTCAAAAAACTTTTAATCCCCCTTTCATACTGCCAAAAAATCTTTCTGGAGACATTTTTATAAACTTTACCCCTTCTAATTACCTGTAAGAGAAACTCCTACATGCATTCTGCATTTCCAGAGGTCATTGTTTTAATTAATTTTGGGAAAAGACAAAAAATGTAAGAAAATTTTAAAGAAAAAAAAAAATCCCCTACTGAAGCCATTATCAAGTGGGAAACCGCATGAAAGGAAGAAAAAATATGTATGATTTTTCCTGCGAGTCCTTTCATGTCATTTGTTTACACGCAAATAGGATACTTTTGCAATGTTCTTAAAGTAAACAAGAACTCTCGCCTCTCCCTCTGGGTTTTCAGATGCGTGTCTTTTGTACTCTTTGAAATGAATTAAACATATGCCCCATTACATTGTATACAACAAGACTAACAATGGATCAAACCAGGATTTTAAAAAAAGTATATTATATATATATATAATTTTGTGACTCCTTCAGTTCAGCCTTGTCAGCTCCTACACACACATGGAGTATATAGACCATTGGGGAACAAAACGGTAAAAGAAAGAATGGGATTTAAAACTGCTCTCTGAAACACACAGAAAAAGTACTTAAAAAAAATACAAAAATAAACACGCAGAACATCTGCATCACTGCTTGCTAATTTTGATTTTTTCCACTCTTTTTCTTTTTAATTTTTTTTTTTTTTTTTTTTTTTTTTTTTTACAAGATTTGCTTCACACTGTAGGTC
The DNA here is from genome assembly GCA_019775915.2 of Cyphomyrus plagiostoma. NCBI lineage: Eukaryota > Metazoa > Chordata > Actinopteri > Osteoglossiformes > Mormyridae > Cyphomyrus > Cyphomyrus plagiostoma. The sequence continues at coordinate 12,196,214 of JABFEA020000110.1, read as the reverse complement.
TAAGCATAGACCAAGTCCATCTCCTCAAAAGCACCACAGTTCATTTCTCTTCCATGTCTTAAGATCACCCCCAGTCTGCGCTTTGCATTCTGTAAGGTACAAGCACACAGTGATGCAAAAGAACGAGTGGATGTGAGTCCAGGTTCATGTCAATCCTTTCAAGATGAAGCTTTTGTCCCCTTTGAGAGCAAGTGCCATCTGTGTTCTGGTTTATCTATATACCACTTTAAGATTACGTCCCACACATCTTCCTTAAATCTTTAGTCACAATCTCCCAGTTAAAATTGGCTTTTTGAAAAAGACTAAACGGACTACAGAGAGTTATTGTTTCTATTCATTGTTCTTTAAAACAAAGATGGGGGAAGGAGAGGCAACAAAATGGGTAAAAAGCAACTAAATACCTGCCTGAATGCTGCATTTTCGGTTTAGCAGGATGCCAGCGGAAAAAAAGCAGAAAAGTAAATGTGCTTTTCTTTTGTTTCACTCAAGTAGGAGCATCAATAATGGAATAAAAAATATATACACAGATTGAGATAAGGCGTTCATGGCACCACCGAGCTGTGACTGGGTCGTTTTTTTTTCCCCCAAAGATTTTATTGTGTTTTTTTTTTCCCCGTTGTAGTCTGACCCCAGTGATGTGGTCCTGTCTCATTTCAGTAAAGGGTGTGGTGCAGGGGGCCTGGTGGAGGATGATCAAAAGGTGACTTCAATCTTATTACTGGTCAGGAAGAAGAGGACGGGCATAGGAGCTCACTGGTCTGACCTGGCCTTCTTTGGACCAGCACCTTTCCTGTGGTGAAAGATGGAATCACATGAGTGAGAGGTAAAGCCAGAAAGCTGCTGAGCTCTACTTAACTGAATCTGTAATTAGTCGCTGTAGGAGCAGCCAAAGGGGGTGGCACATGCTTACTTCGCAAATTATATTTCTAAAAGATGAGCGATTCCAAGGGACTCACATGTCAGATGAGACCGGCCTTTTCGTGGCAGGTTTAGCAGAAGCAGCATCTTTACTGGACTCTGAAGAAATGAGAGCAAATAGAGAAATTGGGATATTTGTAGGGTGACCAGTTAATCCATGGCAGGGAAGACACTGAGCTAGGACAAGAAGTGTGAACTACCATTTCAATTAAGACGACCAGGATTTCACTTAAACCCAGTTCTTGCTGTGTGTTGATTGGTCAGTTTCCTATAACCATGTAAGTGTCACTAATGTTAATGTGAAACACCTGGATGAGCCTCTGAATCAAGGAAACTGCAGTTGATGTGCTTTGACTGGTTTATTTAGCCAAGCACCGGAGCCTTTCAGTTTTAGAGTAGTTTGTCGTTTGACATAGCTTATCCGGTCACCCTAGATATATGTATAGCAGTGGTTCTTAACCTGGGTTCGATCGAACCCTAGGGGTTCGGCGAGTCGGTCTCAGGGTTTGGCAGAGCCTCCACCGTGGATTCCTGATGGCACCCCCGCTTGGCCATCACTGGCTGCAGATGATCATGCTACACTGCTTGGCCAATCAGTGCTGTGTGGAATTTAGCGCGCTCAGTAGTCAACGTGTGACTGTCGTGGTAGTACTT
>JABFEA020000110.1:12168197-12190740 GCA_019775915.2 Cyphomyrus plagiostoma | reverse complement strand
CGTCTCGTGGGTTTCACAGGGGGGGTTGGAGCATACCCTCTGCACCGTGCCAGTCTGGTTGGCACCCATGCTGGCAGCAGCAGTGGTGGCCGTGTTGGTGGTGCCCGTCTCGTGGGTTTCACAGGGAGGGTTAGAGCATACCCTCTGTACCGTGCCAGTCTGGTTGGCACCCATGCTGGCAGCAGCAGTGGTGGCCGTGTTGGTAGTGCCAGTCTCGTGGGTCTCACAGGGAGGGTTAGAGCATACCTTCTGCACTGTCTGGCCACTACCCATGCTAGAGTCCTCCTGGGTGGTAGTGTTGGTACCCGTTTCATGCGTCTCACAAGGGGGATTGGAACAAACTTCTTGCTCTTTCTCAGAGGGCGTCTGTGAGATGGGACATGAGGCACTGCTGATGGACCTGCGGTTCTCCAGTGAAGACTGAGAGCTCTGCACGGTGCCTGTCTGATCAGAGCCCATGTTGGCATGCGCCGTGGTGGAAGTGTTTGTGGTGCCAGTACGCAGATTCTCTGGGTGCAAAACACCAGGGCCAGTGCCAGCTTCGGGGGTGGGAGAGGTCTGAGGAGACGCTGCATTGGCAGGGGGACACTGGGACCCCGACTGACTCGGCACAGTACCCATCTTGTCAGAGCCCATGTTGGAACTGGCTGTAGTGGCCGTGTTGGTGGTGCCAGTCTCATGGGTCTCTGAAGGGGGGTTGGAGCACACCTGGTGGACCCCGCCCATGCTGGCAGAAGCAGTAGTGGCCGTGTTGGTGGTGCCAGTCTCGTGGGTCTCACAGGGAGGGTTAGAGCATACCCTCTGCACCGTGCCAGTCTGGTTGGCACCCATGCTGGCAGAAGCAGTCGTGGCCGTGTTGGTGGTGCCAGTCTCATGGGTCTCACAGGGGGGGTTGGAGCATACCCTCTGCACCGTGCCAGTCTGGTTGGCACCCATGCTGGCAGAAGCAGTTGTGGCCGTGTTGGTGGTGCCAGTCTCATGTGTCTCACAGGGGGGGTTGGAACAGACCAGGGTAACGGTACCGGGCATATCACCCCCAGCCTCAGCAGCACTGGGCTGCTCAGAGGTGGGGGAAGCCAGGATGGAGACAGGCAGCTCCTGTATAGGCTGAGCCTCCACCCCACTAGGTGTAGTTATCAAGGTTACCTGGGTCGGCTGATTCACTGACTGCAAGGAAGACAGGAACAAAAACAGGCTGGAGTTCTATAGATTTCACCACTTTAGACATTTAGTGTACCGAGAACGCAGGGCTAGTGTTTTATAGCCGACTCATACCAGAGAACACAAATATAGTATCATCTAATAGCATATGCTGTTAAAGGCAAGAAAATGACAGAGAAACTTAATGTCAAATTTAACAGGCATAAAGATAAATGTTAGAATCCTTAACTAAAAAACCTTTACTCAAGAACTTGTGTGACCAGTTCAGGATACTATGAAGCCATTCAACCAACAGAGCACATGGAATTAAGTGGAAACTACCATCAGTTTGGCTCTAACAAGGGATGCGAGTCAACTACAGATTGAACCACCATTGTACAATGCATCGCTTAAATTTATAATCTCAGATTGCATCTCCGACATTTTCAAAAGAGAATAAAAATAAGCAACAATAAGGAGTCGTACCTGCATGGTGATGGTTGGGGTGGGCAGTGGGGTCGCTGTGGTCAAGCTGGTCTGAGCAGCGGACACAGTGATGGCAGCCGGATTAATGACCTGGCTGGACAGCGTGGCAATAGTGCCTAGAGTGGTGATGGGCGTGGCAAGGGATGAATTGGCACTAGCGACACTGCCGCCCGCTAGGGAAGTGGAAACCGTGCCTGTCACTGTCCCGAGAGTCGTCACACCTAAAAGGCCAAGGGGGATGGAACCACGTTTATAGCTGAACTCCCAGACTCCTCTAACAAATATAAAAACAAGCTTCAGAGCAGCAAAAGCTCTCCATAGACATACCATATCAAAATCACTTTAAAAGTATTTTTATCCCCATTGTGATGCGATTTATTTGGTTGAGTAAAAACAGAATCTTTACCAGTCGTTCCCTTGACGACAAGTGTGGTTACAGTTGGCTTGACAGCAGATACAGTTACAGGGGTTACAAGACGGACCCCGCCCATCGGCACAGTTCGAAGAATAGTGCCTGGCTGCCCTGGAGGACCCTTCAAAACCACCTGAAAGTAGAAGGGGACACATTAAAAGTCAAACTAGGGAGGTTTACAAAGGCTGATCATGAATCACTGCAATGTACAAGTTAAGCAGCATATAGGAAGATAATGAGATACATCTTCTAGATAAGAGACTGAAGTGTCACTGGAGAAAATACAACATTTGTAACAGCTAGCAGGAAATGACGCATGTTCACCGAGGCACGGAGATACGATTCCATTTCGGTGATGCCGTTTCTGAAGGGAGCTTTGGTGAAACCCAGAAAGCAGTAAAGAAACCAAAGCATGAAGTCATGCAGGATACTTTGCTTTTTGTAAATACATATCATATAAATGAGTTTAAAACACTCATTTTAACAAATTCCAAAGTACACTGGATTGATATTTCAATACCACAAATCTCCAGAACTCCTTTTGTGGCATAACTTACGCAATTTGGCCTATTTCCTTTACAAAGAGAAGATGGCAAATTTGGGTACAAGTGTAATGTGAAATTTAAAATTATTATTAAAAGAGAGGTAGCTCAGGGGGAAGAATCATTGTTTCACATCTCCAGGATGGGAAGGTTAAACCCCACCTCACTGCCTTGTGTGGAGCGTTTCCTCCCACTGTCCAAAGGCATGAGTGACTAGCTAACTGGGGTTTCTAACACTGCAGTATGTATGTGCCCTGTGATAAACTGGCATCCCATCCAGGGTCAAAGACAAAGATAGGCTCCGGGGCCCACATGACCCCATACTGGATGTTGGAATATGGATGTATTTTAAGTACCTGCGTCACCCCCTGCTGGCCAGGCCCAGTTCCCAGCTTCGGCATGGCAGTGATGATCTTTCCAGGAGTCCCAGTGCCAGCAGTCATCATCTTGGTGGTGATAATCGTGATGGGTGACTTGATCCCAGTGCTGCTAGTTACTCCGGCTGAAGGAGAGAAGCAGCTTTTAACCTTAAGCCAGGAACCCCTGTAAATATGCACTATGGAAACAGTGAGTCATCGAGCAGCAGCGCTCACCTGTCGCGCCTGGCTGGGTCATGATGGCCGACATAGGAATGGTCTTAATGATGGTGGTGGTGCCTGGCTTGGTGGTGGTAGTGGGGGAGACGCTGCTGATCCCCAGAATGGTGGGCTTGCTCCCAGTACCACCGGCTTGCGTGGTGGTGATGATGGTAGTGGGCTTGCCGTCTGCTGAGGTCACCAGCTTGAGGATGGTTCCGGCTGGCAGAGGGCCCTTTGTCTGAGCGGAGGGAAGAACAGGGTCAGAGTTCAAGGATGGAGGTCAAGACGTAGTGCCTCACCCAGGCTGACTAGTCCCAATGACAGGAACATAAACAGCACAGCGCGACCTCAGCAGTGTGTGAGGTCCCTGTAATGAATGGGGAAGGTGCCAAAAGGGAGACTGGCAGTCAGACAGCTACATTAATGTTCCTGGATCACTTTGTGTTAAAACTCTCTCCATTTGCCAGCGAGCTTTGTAAACAATTTTACTTTTAACGGCAGGTTAATCAGAAATATGCTTACCTGTATAATCTGAGTCACAGGGCTGGTAGAAGCCTGACCAGTCACAGCTGAGGTCTGCACCGGCTTTGTCTGCACCATGGACATCACTTTTCCAATGTTAGAGATCTGCAAGAAGAAAACGAGGCAGGAGGGGTCATTAGCAGCAGCATCCAACCCAGCGCTGCGCCAGCTTCCAGTCCTGCGCTCTACGTACCAGAGTCCCACCTCCTCCCATGGTGAGAGGGCTCTTCACCAGAGTGATGGTCTTGGTGACGCCACCCACCACAGTGGTGACGACCTGGGCTTGCTGGGCGACAGTGACAGTTCCAGACTTGTGAACGGTGATTATTGGGCGCGTGGGTGTGTTGGGCGTGGAGACCGCAGAGGTGCCAACCTGAGCGGCAGCGGTCTTCAGCATCCGGGTGGCGGGGTTGCTCACCTGGGGGACGCGCATCGCATACATGGGCCTGATCACAGCTATTTATACATCCCGGGGGAAAAAAATCCAGCTGCTATTTTTAAAACCAAAACATGTGTTCGGCAAATATGGAGAACCATTTGCTGGGGTTTATTTAAGACGCTTGTAATCCGCTCGGCAATATTTTCAGCTCAATACATCTATTTCTGATATTCTGCTGTTACTTGACACCACAGCCAGAGACACTTGAGCCAGTTTAGTGGCACATGCAACGGAAAGCCAGACTCCGCCCCTCACTCTGCCTTAACATTCAGTCATCTTACAAAACTGCTCTGCTGTGTCCCTGTGCATTACACAGCAGACCGTCACACACAGAATATGCAGTAATCTGCTCAAGTCAGCAGGAAGCCCCACTTTCTCATTGTGATGATGAGTGGATATCTTTGGCTTGCTCATCGGGGGGGTCTTTACGTGGCAGAAATGTAAAGCGCATTGAGACAACGTAATGTTGTGATAATGCGCTATATAAATAAAATTGCATTGCATTGCATATGGCTTACAGCATGTTTTTTTTTTTAACCGACATCAACTGTCCGGCACAACCTCCGTAGTTTCTGGTAGCAAGTAATAAGGCCAGTAGTCCCAGAGCATGCCAAAACACGCGTGTAGGTAACACGGGACTAACACACTTACCATGACAGGTGAGGCCACTTTGACAGTGGCTGGCAGTGTGGTAGATCCCGGGGTCACCGCCACCGTTTTGACAATGGTGGTGCCAGCTGGCACATTAAGCATGGTGGGTGCTGAGGAGGGCGGGATCTTCTGGGTGGCGGCCGCCGCTGCAGCGAGGGCAGCCATGCCACTCATCTGGGGACTGCTCCCAATTGGCTGGAAAAAAGGGCGACACAGACCGAATCACATACGTAGGACTCAGACTGCCAATCATGATATGTTGCAGCGGTTCAAAGACAGCCTCTAAGCAAAAGAAAATACTGAGCCGCAACCCCGTCCTCTTTCAGTACAGAAATCAGAAATACAAGCAGGTAGTGCTGGGTGGGTATACTGGTTCATATCAAAAGCAGTTCTTTTATTGTTAAGATATTACATTTTTCCTATACCCCAATACCGGTTTAAATAGCCTACGCAACGTCTGGAAAGTGGCACAGCTGGAAACTGTTTAAGGGGGGGGACCTTTTTCACTGCTGCACCGCTAAAAATGTATCGCGTGAGATCAGAAACGGAAGACATAGCTGACGCTGGAGTTGTCAAAAAAAAATAAAAAGATTCTCAGATACTAATTGATATTAAAAATTAATATCTGATTAGATACTCATTTTCACCATTATTGATACCAACAGTGCAGATTTCACCTCATTCACCACACTTCACACAGCACCACTACAGTGCAGGTACATGTGCGCGCACGCACAGCCCCTCCCCTCCTCTGAATGCATTTGCGCTGGTTAACACAGACACACCAAGTTGGACGAATATTGCATACGCTGCAGTTGAAGGCACTTCGCAAGCTACTGTAGTTTAAAAAAAAAAAAACAGTAGTGCCGTTTGGAGGCATCCGTGCGCCGTGACACCGATATGATATACTGTGATATCAATTTTTGGTCATACCGCCCAGCTCTACAAGGAGGACACTGGCCGTCGCCACGAAAGGTTGTGAAAAAGCATTAGTTAAAACAGGAAAAAGTGCATTTCAAAAATGCAAGTACTGCATACCGTTCCTTGAGTACTCTGTGCAGGAACAACCATGCGGACACCAGCGGGGAGCGATGTCACAGTGACAGGAGATTTGCCAGCCTGACTGGCAGGTCGCACAGTGACAATAGAAGTTCCAGCACTGGAGTGTGGTGCCGCAACCTTCAGGATGGCTGAGGAGCACAAGACAAGCAAAGGGGGAGCAGGTTTAATCAGGTCACGCAGGCCCAAAACCATCTTATGAGGAGCTGGAAGAGAAGGGGGCACATACCGGGGCCACGGGCCGTGGAGGCAGCCAAGGGGCTGCCTGGCATGGAGCTCGTGGGTGAAGCCACCTGAGGCACGAGCGTGATGCCGGTGAGCGGGAGGTTCTGTGAGGAGGGAGCGGCGGCGGCCGGCGCAGGACTCTTGGGGGAGTTACTGGGCAGAGACGGCGTGGGCGTGAGGGTCGGCGACGTGGCAGCCGCGGCAGCTGGGATGTCGTACTTCTGCAGCTGCAGCAGGTAGGTGTCGGCCGTGGACACGGGGCCCCAGCTCACCTCCAGGGAGTTGGTGTTAGCGCGGACAAGCTGCACACGCGAGGGCGCCGGGGGCTTCTCTGTGACAGACACGAGCACAGCCCTTGTTGGTGCCTTTCGGACCCAGGTTTCACTCTTCCGCTAGTGCAACCGTAAAACTCACCAGTCTCCAAGTACCAGAGGTCCTTGCAGCAGACCTGGTTGTTCCAGGCCTTGCGGTAGCCGTCGCGGCCACTCCACACATACAGCCGGGAGTTGATAGCGACAGAACAGTGTCCCGCGCGGGCCCTTGGAATGTTGTCCTCAAGAGTGTCCATCAAAACAGTCTCCCAGCACATAGAGTCTGGAAATCCAGAGCATATAAATCATCTTTATGTGATATACAAGATATCCCATGAAATTTGTTGAGCATAGTGTTATCTGGAGACTGTAGCTTTTGGATCGCTCTAAACCGTCTAAAGTGCGTTTGTACTAAATATTTTTTTAAATTAGGCAAACAAACATTTCAGCTGGAAATACAACCGTAAGAAAACCACTGTGCCAAAACTGATAAGCATTTCCAGTGATTTGTGATCTAGCACATCAACTCCTAGACTAACATCTATGATTTTAAACTGAAGGAGAGGAGTGCACAGCGAGAGATAGATAGACACTGAGAGGGAGAGAGAGATAGAGAGGGATAGACAGCGAGAGAAAGAGTGTTACCCAGATTCAGGCAGGCCAGTGTATTAGTGCACTTCCACTCCTTTTCATGTGTGGCCACTTTTACGTCGTCCATGACCAGGGGCACCCAGCCCCCAAACACATACATTCTGCAGGGACAGAAGAAATAGCTGAAATCCTTCCATGGGGCCGCCCTTCCAGGGGAACCCCAGCTGGGAGAAAACACTCACTTGTTGGTGATGGTGGTGGCCGAGTGCAAGCTGCGGGGCAGGGGAGCCGTACCATTCACTGAGGGCTTGTTCCAGGTGAGTGTGTCTGAAATAAACGCAAGACGTGTGTAAACAGTAGCTAAACATCAGAGGGCATATGAAGAAGGGATTTAAAATGTTTATTCCCTAATATAAACCATTTCAGAACGCCACGTGGAAGGATTTAGCAAATTTCCATGAGAACCATTTTGCAGAGTCGTTGTATAAACTTCCTCTGACAGCCACTTGACTTGGAATGTAACAAGAAATCCAGAGAAAGTATCTTATGGGCCTATATAGGGCACATCACACTTTAGTCAGTCATGTTTTGAGCTTGTCCTATTTTCCACTTTCCAAAAAATCCTCCAAGATTCATATTTCCTCCCCTCAGTCTAACATTACATAAGAATATGACCAACTGCTGTAGATTCCACTGGGAGGGCTTAGCAAAGAGCAGAACATAAAAAAAAAAACGGGTGTACTTTTAAAATAATAGTTTACCTGTCATTAGGCTTTATGACTTAACCTCTAAGCTACATGCTGCTGTACCTGGCAACGTGCATAATCAAATAACAATGACTCCATATGCAGGTCCCAGAATTTTCCATTTTAGGGGTGGCGGGGGCCTCGTTAAGTTGATAAGCTTTCAGTGTTGACTATCAAGATGGCTAGAAAACCTGAAGTTCCCTTTCATGCTGTCCTAGCCTCCTACACCTCTCCAGAGTTAAAATGTCAACCCACCGCCTTTATCAGTCCCCTCACCTATGTCAAGGGTCCAAAGATCCCCCAGGCGGCAGCCACTCATGCCGCCGTAGATGACCAATCGAGACTTCTTGTTGCTTCTGTCTGTGTAGACCACAGCAGTGTGGCTCTCACGTGGAGGCGGCAACACACCATAGGTGATGGGAATATCCCACCCGGCCACGTTAGAGCCTGGCCGCAGCTCCAGAATATACAGGTCGTTCAGATACCTGGGTATACGAGAAGGTCAGTGACTCTGCCATTTTAATACTAAGAGGAAGTCGCAACAGTTAAGAACATGACTCTCTTTGTTATACCCCCCACCCCCACCCTTGTCCTACATCACCTAGGAATGTTGTTTTTGGGATCCTCACTGTCATTGGCCAGCCCACCAAAAAGGTAGCACTTGTTTCCCACCAGTGAGAAGCTGTGTCCAAGACGGGGGCATGGAGGGGGGCCATTTTTGGGAGCTTTAGGCTTCAGTTTTTTCCACTCCCAACGACTGGCCTAGTCATGGGTAGAGTAGGAAGAGACATATTTTCCAAACTAACCATCAAACAGCCAAATTTATACACGTAAACACATTTTCTTACCATAAAAAAAATAATTGAGAATGACATTAATGAAAAGAGTTAATATGAATTCTCAATGTTACCAATGACTTCTGAGTCATGGCCATTATCCTTTCAGTATGACTTTGCATCCCACTAATCAGACTACAAATGCTCAGTGTTGGGGGTTCTAAAAATAAATAAATACTACATTAGATCTCTTGTCTCTACCACTTTTCCAAAACATACAGGAGACAATGTTGTGGCACAGCTGTAATATACAGAGTTATCCCAGATCACAATAGTCTGGCATTTACTTGCATCAATTATAAAAAATAAATTACAAAGGAGCTTTAAACTCTTACCTGTAGCTCATAGAGATCGTTGCTGTACTTGCCATATTCCACCATTCCTCCAAACACCAGCAGCCGTGTTCCATCGCACACAAATCCATAAGCAGCGCAGCCTGGTGGGATGTCACCACGCACTGCTGGTATGAACCACTGGTTTGTGGCTATAGAGGACAGAGAAAGTGATTTTAGGACATCGGTATACACACCTCACAACACTAGAGAACATAAGAGATGCACATAACCAAATTGATCCGGGGTAATTTGATTGGGGCTTAAAATTGACTGTAGAACCAGCATTAAGTTCAAGACTTCAAATTAACAAAAAGTGTATCCATAATATGCAACTGTGTTAACACTGGGGCCAAACACAGGAAACTAGGCTTAAATACATTTTTGAGATCATCTTTGCAGCAGCAAATGCAAGGACCGGGCCAAGTAGTAACATACCAAGCTAAGAATAATTCTTCTTATAACAGTGCTCCCGTTAAACAACAAAGATAATATACTGCAGTGGAGCAGCTGAATGTGCATTAGTGATTTCATTTCTAGTTTAGAAATGTTTTTTTTTCTTTCCTCAAAGGAAAAAATGGACAGCAGTCTCTTTTGAGCTGTGAGATGATTAAAGAAAATTAAAGGCAAATACAGTATTGTAAATGAATGTTAATGTAATCTCACAGTGCCCCTTACCATTTTCTTAGCATCAGCAATTTAATTGTAGAAGAAAGCAGCCTTTAAATGTCACCAACTAGACGGTTTGGCGCGCACAACTACTTTCACACTCAGACTGAATTATAATTTGAAGTAGTACACGGAGGTGAGTATTCTCCATGCCAGGAGAGTCCCGCCTGACTATCATTTTCAGGCTTTCGCGCCCACCACCTTCACATGGTATTAGTAAACAAACCGCGTGCGTCGCGCGTGCACCTTAACTGAACGCCTTTGTAAAAAGCTCACGGCGGCGTCCGCAACTTCCTACGTAACAACGACGTCAAAGTTCAATTCAAATCGTACTAATCTCCTCCACGAGAAGAGGGTCTTCGTAATAAACCTTTCTAAAACGTTTAAACATACCAATGCAGAAATATTCTAGATCCCGCTCATCCTATCAGTTACATATTGCGATTCGGCTATTAAACATCGTAAATAAATACTATAGTATACTGAAAAAGATGACCTGTGATATTTAGTTGAACACGGTGCTATAGAATTTAGCTTTGAAATGAGATGGCCTTCAAGACCGACCCTATACTTTAAACTACTGCTGCATTTTAACAGTTCAATACAGGCATCTCTCTGGTCGTTCTGTAATATGCTTGCTTGTGCGTAACAGTTTTACCTTGTAAATTGTCTATACGGTTTGCAAACTACCCCAACGCGTTTGATGCAGCTAATTCTTGGTTTATAATGGAATAATGTACATGTGCCATAAGATTTCTTCGTGAGCGCGAGGGTGACAGCGTATCACGCCAAATACGTGTGTTGGCAACCTTGGTAATATGTTAGAATATCTTTACGTGATGTCTGAAAATAATTATCGTTTTATGCGTCATATCCACCCGACCGTTATTGTAATGTTTAAAGTTTCAGGGAATTTGAATACGTTATAACCGATATTTAAAAGTCGTAAAATGACGTTTACGATGAATAAGTAAATGTATAAACTTTCATTCATCAATTCACAGCCCTATTCTATTCAACTTGGCTAAACCCTAAACTACAGTCGAGGCATGATTAATCCTAATTAAAATTACTCATCTATAATCAATAATTGGCAGATGTTATAGTTTATTAGGTTACTGGAAATTGTAATAAACAAACTGCTTTGTACGGGGCAAAGCAGTGAACGCCGATGTCGCCCATTTTATTTTAACCCGCCATTTTTCTTTGTATTTCCCCCCAGTTACGAACAGCCCTAGGGTCCCTCGTGTTACGGGTAAACACAGTTTAACAAATTCAATACTTCTAACAGTGGGTGCAGAACATCCAGAGACAGCATATCATCTGGAATGACGGACTCAGCCGTCGGCGGAACTCGGCGGTCCACGCGCCGCGGGTCCGAATAGCGCCGAACCGTCAGCCAATAGCGGCCTCGGCTTTGTTTCGAGGCATAGCCAGCTGATACCGCTGCGCGCATTTGGAGTCTACCGATCGGGAGCGCCGGGCAGGCTCAACGCGCGCCCAGTCCGCCGGAGCGCGCGGGCTACACCACAAGGCGGGCTCGGTTTGTGCGTGACTGATGACAGCATTGAGTAAAAGGCTCGCAGAAACATGGGCTACATATATACGGCACCGCTGATAAACACATATAGCTGATGGTATAACAAGTGCCCGCACTGGCTATCTAACTCGTTTAAAGCTTAAATATTAATCGCCATTAACAAAAAATCCAGTCTTACCTGTGTTATAGACGTGCAGCTCGTCCACGATCCCTTCATTGCCTCCCCCGAAAACAACCATCAGTTCCTTAATAGCGACAGCTCTATGGCCGTGTCGGGGTCGAGGGACGGGGCCAGACCAGCCCAACACCCGCTTCCATCGTGGCTGCAGAACCGAGCCAGTGGTCCCAGACACCGTGGAACCAGGTGAAGACATTTCGGCTTAAAAAAGAAAAAAAAACTCCGGTGCTAAAAGGTTTCAAATAGCAGACGTTTAGAAGAATGATACCGTTAGCTAGTTAGCACTCTAGCCTGAGGAGCAAATTTCACTGTAGCGAACCAACAAAACCGGAGAAAATAAGATCAAGTTCAGCTGTCGCTTTTACTCCATGCAAAAACAAAACGCAGATACTAGGTAGCTAGAAGTGGTTTTGTGCATAACAGTGCAGCGTACTATCTTGATGTGGTAAATATCAATACGTCCAATCCCATTCAGGAATATGTAAAATCCATGGATGCCGCCATTTTATTCAGCAGTAGACGCTTTGCAAGAGAGAGAAAAAGCCGGCTAGTGAAGAAGTAAGATCCAGGCTCATTGGTTGATAGAATCATAAACATCTGGTGCCACTGTCGGTCAGCGAAGTCTATGTTTTCTCTTGTCTTCAAAAAAGCCGCCTGATCATTTTATCATTCAGTTAGAGCCCACCAGAAGCAAAGCAGTGCCACTCCATGGGAGCCGCCATCTTGTAACAACCAAACAAACCTGCGCCAGGCTAAAAAATGGCGGAGCTAAATGATGTAAAAAAATTCAAAACCTTTCGTGGCTTCATTTGTACACCAATGTTTAAAAATCGTAGCGACCACGCACCGAAATTGCAAATACGACTGACGATTGGCGGTTATGTGATGTGAAGGGTTTACAGCGCAGTCAACAGCTCCAAAAACAACCCACTTAATTTTACTAGGTGCCTAGCCTAGCTAGCTGCCGCAGAAGGCGATTTTCATGCCTGTCTGGGAGTCGCCATATTGCCAAACAATCCACAACACACAATCCCCTCCTCTCAGAGCAAGAGGGCTTAGCTAACAGTGGGCGGTCTCCCTGTTGTTCAAAGATACCTAGCTAGCATACATTTTCCCAATGCAAAGTGCCGTCATATACTATCAAGCAATACCATAAATCTATGGTCATTCCTGCTACGACCGTTACTAGCTACCTAACAATCTTTGAAAAATTGTGAAAACCAACAATTCAAGCTAACTAAGCTGTTACAAAGTGCTACTCGCTAGCATCATACAGCCACTTAACAGTATAAGGGCATCAGTGATACATACACGCATCGTGCAAAAGAGCAGTTTTATATTTGTGTGATATGGTCAGCGATTTAATGACATCGACACATTAGTAAGCACTGACTGCATGCCGGAATGAAGCCAAGGCTTAAAATATGTTCTATTCATGCTCTTTCGATGGAAGCAGCCATCTTGCGGACTACTTCTCCCTCAAAAAAAATGGCGGACGTAACGTTTTCCGTAACAAAAAGGCGTAAAATGACAAAACGTGTAGTTGCCACAGCGCAAGATACTTACTCTTTTGCCTTGTATTTTAGCAAAATATCTCGCGGGTTGGACTTTGTGAAATTAACCCCGGTGATTTTGGTTTGGTTGGGAGAAGCTAAGCCCTCTCATGCCTTCCAGGAAGCCACCATCTTCTTGAAACAAAAAATGGCTGGTTAGCTACATTAGCTTAGCACCCACTGTCGCCGTAGCCCTCAACGCAAATGGTGGACGAATAGTGCCGCCGTATAGCTTACGTTAACTTCAATAGTTACGACAACTTTGGTCGCTCTGTTGCAACAGTATTACTTGCAGAAATATTATCTGGATGCCAAATTCTGTGGAAGAGATTATCTTGTAAAATGTGCTATAGTTACTTTAAACAAATACAAATGGTTTCCAAATAAAAATGACAAAAGGCCCTTTTTATACTTATATTTTCATTGTGACTGTTTGTAGTCGATAGTCTGTTTTTATCTTTCAAAAATGTTTTTTCCAAATTGTAAATGTAAATTTAATGCAACATGGTATTTTATATTAAATATTCCGACATAAACAGATTTTTTTGGGGGTTAACGACCGGTCAATAACCCTCATAATATTATAAATTGCTTAACAATATCAGCGTTTGAAAACCGCGTTTAATTAATCGCATTCAGAACTTATGTTGACGTAGTTAATTTTCGTTTTTATAACAATTTGATATACGTTATATTAGAGATAATTTCTCTTATTTGCACTTGGAAAATTAAACTGTAACAGGTGCTACGGGGAATTTGCAACCAGGGAATTTAACCAATTAACTTTTCTTTCAAGTTGTAAGGGAACACATACTATATGGGAAACCATATATTTCCCTGAAACAATTTTATTGGGTTGTGATTGTTACAAAATTTAGTTATTTTACCTATTAAAAATTATGTTTCTTTAGTGGTGGGTTCGTGGTTAGCGCTGTGACCTCATACTTCCAGGGACTGAAATCTTACCTCTGCTCAGTGTGCAGCTTTTGCATGTTCTTCCTTTATTTCCAGTTTCTCCCTAAAGTCCAAAGGCGTGCAGTTACGCTAATTAGCGTCTCTAAATTCTTATTAGCGTGTGTATCGTGCATCTACATACCACTACTCTGGAGCTTCATACTATTCACTCTGTGCTGCCTGGTATGAGCTCCTGGCACCCTTTCCAGAATTAACAGTCAGAAGATGAATGTTTATTGCCAGTGTATTTAAGTCTGACGTACAGTATCTTTTTTTAAGTTTTATTAACACAAACACTTCGAAAAACAAAAATCTCCAGTACCTGCAATATGTAGAATTCAGACAAGAAATGTGATCAATCATACATGAAACAAGGCTGCAAACTAGCTGATTTTAAAAATGAATTAGTTTCACAGAAACAGGATTGGCATATTGAATACATTCTATATATGACAGAAATGGACAATTCTAAGATCTAGAACGATATGATTAACATGAGTTATCTAACCTTTTTTAAAATACATTTTAAAAATGGTCATTGTGCTATTTCTACATTAGAGATATATGAAAGCTCCTTCAGTACACTTAAACATTTGACATGACCCAAAAAGTTGCACTGATCTTGCATACATCCATAGCTCAGCTACCTTAAATAGCAAATCATTTCCTTGTTTACTACTTTTGCTTTGAGAAATTAATGATCTATGTGGGTACACTATCAAAATCAGTATCATGCTTTTGAGAAACATACTGATAGAGTAAACAAGGTTCAAGACAGTGGTATGGAATTTAAAAGCTATTTTAATGTATCTGCTTTTGTACTGCCGATATCAATGGATGTGGAATGCTAACACTAAGGGAATTTAAAACGATCTTATTTTAACAGCTTCTACTATGATCATTAAGAATGTTTAATCAAGTGTGACTGTTGCACAAATAAAAAGATTCCATATAAAGTATCCCTCGTACAGCACTGTAATTTTTGGTCAACTAGAGGAAACATGTTCTGGTTCGGTAGCAATACTACACACCTTCCCAGATATCAAAGGAAAGGTAACCTGAGTTTCCTGCAGCCCTTCATGGACCACTGCTTCTAACACCTGACATGTATTACAGGTTTAAATAACAATCCAACATATTACATTGATTACTAAATGCAGTGCATTCATATGCAAAATACTACCAATTTAGTGCCATATAGAAACATGGCTCATGCAATATAATATCCTGTAAACAATTCCAGTAATGAGAACTTCGCCTGAAGAGAGATCTTCAATCATACTTATACAGATTTATCATTGAACTTACAGATATGTAAATAAAAACTACTTGCAAAGGTACTGCAGTTTTGAATACAAATAAGTGGAAAAGATTAAAAATAAAAATAAAAAACTGTAAAAAGTCACTTGTTTCAAAAATGCATTTTCAAAATGTTATAATGAAATACATTTCACATAAAGACAAATCAAAAAGATCTAAATCGGGAGACAGAACCTATTCTTACTACTTACCGATCACAGTAACATGTTTAACTGTCGGGACATATTTAGAAGTAGCCCCACTGTTTAACTTAGAAAGGCAAATCTGAAAGAGCACTTTCATGTACGGTAATTGTCCACATTTAAAAAGGACCATTTTCAGGTGGTCGACCGGCCTCCGCATACGAACTTTCAAACTCATCACTCTCCTCTGGTCCTCGGCTCTGCCCGCGCGTGCCATCTGTGAAGGGGACAGGAATGTGATTAACAGAATACCAAATACGGTGACCATCAGCTAATGACAAGCCAAAAGGTATGTAAAATATTCCTGTGCCGTTGAAAGAATGGATATGTCACATGAAATATCCAAAGTTAGGTTAAATGTTTAACTTTTTTTTTTTTTTACTTCAAAAACAAAAGCGCAGGTTTTTCTTTGGGAGACACAAAACTTCATACCTCAGAATGCTGTAATGTTTTGAAAAAAATGTACCATGCACATCTTTACAGCAGTGGTTCAACCCAGGCTACAGGCCTGCTGCCAGACCACATTTTAAATCTGTTCCACCATCTGTGCATCCAACTGCACTAGTTTACTACTCATCAAGCACCAGGCTACGTAGGCCACCATCCATTTATAGCACTTCAGTGTTAGAGGGAATATAAAATGCCAAGGAAACAAGCAAATTATCAAAGCCATATTTTGGAAGGAATAGTTCAGATTTGATTTACTGGCATGACAACTACTTCCTTTCACGCATTCATCTATACATGTGCAGCTTAGCTTTGCAATACGATTTATTTGAAGTATCCCTATGAGGTCTGAAAGTGCCCAACAGCCAGAGGTAGAAAAGTATCAACTTGCCCAATTTTCTTTTGTTATTTTGTTAGTAGTAATAAAATGAGCATTAAATGGTCACTGGTAGGACACACAAGTTTACAGATTTTGTTCCATTTGCGATTTTGATCCATTAATGACAATTCAGATTTTTAACATACCTCTTAGCTGCGGACCATTGTATGAATTTTACTTACATTGTAGGAATTTTCCTGAATTCAAGCAGTCTCCAAAATAAAACTGTTAGAGTGTGCCTTGCATCTGTTCTGATTTGAACACTGTATATTTATGCAGAAAACAGTCTTACCATCAGATGAAAGGAGGTTAGACACTGGAATCTTTCCCTCCTCATAGAGTGCCATCTTCTGGACAAGACGTTGTTTGACAGGATTTACAACAATCCTTTTACTGTCATTGCCTGGAGAAGGGGCGGGTGGGTGGGGGGGGTGGACACTCTTCAAAAGGTTGCCAACCAGTAATTTATATATTATAAGATATACAGACATGCTTCTCTTCTACCTGTCAGAGATCTTGCTTGTGCAGCACTAGCCTGGGTGGACCTCAATAAGCTCCCAGCTTCCAGCTGACAGTCCTGGCAAAGAGAAGACTGGACAGCTCTGCTCTGACAAAATGATGCCTGAGCAAAGGCGCTGTACTGTGAGTAGCCTTGACTCTCATCAGACTCACAAGGGACCTGAAAGGAGGGTGGCCGAGGTCCCCAACTTTCACTGGCCATCCCTGACGTTTGTCCCTGTGAGCAAAGTGTTTTAGGCTGAGGCAGGCCAGAGTGTTGATTTGAGAGGCAGTGATAAGTGTCTTCTTGGGGTCCCAACTTCAGTTTTTGTTTGGTGAGGGATGCCAGGGATTGGTCAACAGAAGCGGAGGGAGGGGCAGCAGGAGGAGAGTGATGTCTGGGGATTGAGTGGATGCAAGGTTTGGGAGACCTCTGTGTGGCCACCTCTAGTACTGTACTAATTTCTTGAATCCTTTCAAATACCTGAAGAACAAAACAAGCAATGCAGAAATAAATTACGTATAATAATTAATAATAAAGTAGGAAAGACAAAGAATAGCAATAAGACGCTGATATATTTACACCAACAAAGATAAACATCAGACTTCATCATGCTTCTTTTCCAAATCTTCTCCATATAAAAATTTAACTTGAGTGATTTATGAAATAGTGTTGTGTAGCTGCTCATATCCAACATATTTCAGTAAACAATATACAGTAAGGCTTCTGCTCAAGATACAAGAGCTCATCTAATCATTTATCTGGCCTGACAGTTCCTTACTCACTTCGGCCATCGGGGGGCGCTTCTTTTTCCTACGGTCCAGACAGCGGCATGCCAACGATGAGAGGTCCAAAGCCTCCAATGGGCCTGGCTTATCCGCAGGTGCAATTTGGGGATCCAAGTGTTTTTTCCAGATGTGTGTTGCAGCTTCTCCCTCTTCCTCACACTCCATAACCAAATCTCTCTGTTGAGGAAAACGAACAATGTGCTGCATGAAACCATAATATACCACACTGCTTCACTCTTCATGAAGTGCAAATTTTACACCAGTAGCTTTAAAAACAAACATGTAGAGGACAAACAAGCTTGTTATCATCTGAAATAGCCAGGGGCACTGTAATGCACGGCTTTCCTGAGCTGACGCCTACTAGCTACTGCTAAAAAGCCCCCCTTTTTCATCACTCCTCACCTCACCTACCCCCCACCCCACCACCACACACACACACAGATCTGCACTCGTATCTTTGTGGGGACCGTCCATTCATTTCTATGGGCAAAACCCCAATCCCAACAATGACAACCTTAACCCCTACGCAGCCCTACCCTTAAACATAAGTAACTCAACAGAGACTTTTGGCATTTTTAGTTTTTTGATTGAAGTCACAGATTTTTGGAAAATTGAACGTTCGGTCCCCACAATGTAATGTATACCTGGATCACACATACACACCCCCCCACTATAGCAGAATATAGTAGGGGGTGCTTCTGATAATTCAAATAGCTCAGGGGTTTCTGGAAATAGCAGTCACATAGTGAACCTAATTTTCTCATTACCAGATACAAGGTTCGAGACTGGCTGTCTACTTCCATTGCCCTGCGACCAGTCAGTACTTCCAGTAAAACCTAAGGAGTAGAAGAAGCAGAATATATATGCAGGCCTCCAGTTTAACATTCTCCAGAGACTGACTGGTTTCACTGGAATTTGCGTTTTCGTTCTCACCACGCCAAAGCTGTAGGTGTCGATCCAGAGTCCCAGCTCACCCCCTTTGACATACTCATCCGGCAGGTAAGCCAGTGTTCCGCGCACTGTTTTGGTTTGAGCCACAGTGGTGGTTCTGATGGATTTCCCATGTGGACTATGGCAGAACCGAGCCAATCCAAAATCCCCCAGCTTTGCCTCAAGATGCTCCCCTAAGAGGATATTTGAGCTGTGAAGAGGAAACCAGGAGATAAAATGCTCTGCGTGAGAAGACAGGAGTCACTCAACTGTAACACCAATCATGTTGTGTACCTTAAGGTGAAATTTAAACCTCACAATAAATAAAGAACTGTGAGAAATCAATAACAAGCAAGATATATGCAAACATATTGTTTCCAAGGCTTCTATTAGTTGTTTAGACAGAAATTTGAGAATACTGAGTGATCACCAATCTGCACTTGTTAAAGACAAAGAACATCTTTTCCCCTCTGGGGGGCAGGTATTCCAGTGTTAAACTCATTCCTCTTATCCTAAGCCCTGGGATATTACTCAACAGCTAGCTGTCCAAAGAATGAGTCACCTCTTAATATCTCCATGAATGAGCTGTGGTCTGCTGTTGTGTAAGAACTGGATGGCTTTAGCTGACCCAAGCAGCACATTGACACGCTGTGGCCAGGAGAGGGCAGCACTATTCTGGGAAAAAAACACACACACATCTGCATTCAATAAACATTTGAACAACAAAATGAAAAAATATATTTTATTTAAAAAATATATTAAAAGACAGCAATGGTGAATTAATTCAGATGGCACTGAACACAAGTAATATGTAAATCAGTCTGAGGGAATTACATCCGCTGGTATAATCCCTGTAATCTACTGCCCGTTTTGCTCATTAATGATAGTGAGAACTTGGCGTTTACCTTCCTGTGAAGCCAGTCTTCCAGGGAGCCATTGGGCATGAAAACATAGAGTAAACAGTGTGTCCCTCCTCCCACACAATATCCCGCGAAATCCACAATGTTAGGATGCCGGTATCTGTAGGCAGAAATGCATAAACGAATAAAACAACACAACCTACAGCACAGGGCTTGGGAGCACAAGGACATTTTTCATTTACCTCATAAATAAACGGACTCAATCAACCAATTAGTAAATAATGTACACTGCACCACACAAAAGCAAATCACTGTGGTCTTTAACACTACAAATACAGGTCAACTGGTACCAGAAAACGTTTTTTTTTTTTGCTCAGTAAATGGTTACAGTATTTGTAACACTACATATGTACTTGAGTGTAAAAAATCTAAATGTTAATGGATTTGTCTGCTGTATGCATGTGGGGGGGGGGGGCTCTGCTGAGTCAATAATTCAAGTAAAATTTACATTGTTAAGTAAAAATTTATGCAATATGAACATTCACTGGACTCTTCTGGTCCAACAAAGATTTAACACAACTGTAGAATACATATCGCCAACCTTGTACTTAGTTCTAGAACATGATTAAAGGCCAGGGTCCATCTATCCATCCTTCAGTTGTCCTGGACAGGCTCAGAGAGGCCCAAAGCCTCTCGCAGGCAGGGATTAATTACACAATTTCTCATTTTATTAATGACTAAAGTTCCTACTAGATTCTTGTGTTTAGCTTTCTGATGTTAGGTTCGGACTGTGGTTGAACAAAAGAAGAATGTAAGAAATTTACAAACGAGAGGAGGTCATTCGGTCCATCAAGCTCATTTGGGAAGAACTTGACCAATAGCGCAGAGTTGTTATAATCTTATCTAGCTCTGATTTAAAGGAACCCAGGGTTTTAGCTTGCGCTACACTAACAGTAAAACTATTCCATACTGTAACTACACGCTGTGTAAAGAAGTGCTTCCTCAAATCTATCTGAAAATGTTCTACTGCTAATTTCAATTTATGGCCACAGGTTCTAGTATTTAAACTAATACTGAAGTAGCCATTAACAGCTAGAACTGTTTAGATCTTAGATACCTGGATCATGTCCCCCCTTAGTCTCCTTTGCTTAGCTCTCGTTCCCATAATAATGCTACACGTTTGTCTGGTCACTACTCAGCATAGTGCCACTCGCACCAGATGTGGCTCCTCCCCAGCTGTGATGCATCATCTGCCTCACTGGTATGTAGCTTTGGACAAAGGCATCTGATAAATAAATGAATGTAAATTCCAGCTGAAGTGCATGGTTTTCTTAATACTTCGTTAAGTTCCACAGTTTCATTGTGGCACAGATTATGATGCTAAATTGAAATTTAAATGGTTAATTAAAGATAAAGAACAAAGCCTGACACTTTCAAGCTGATCGACCACTCGACATTACAAATATATTACTGTTGTTGCTGCTGCTAAAAATACCATCAGCTACAAAGTAAGGTATCGTTTTGAAACAGTTTGTTTTGAGCAGCAGATTTAGTGATATTTACACTTGCATCACACCCACGGTGTTTGTATCTGTGCTCTTTGCTTAAGACAGCCTCCATGCTCAGCGGATGAATGAACAGATGAATGGTTCAAGAAATTAGCAAAGTTAGGCATTATTGTTATGGACGATAACATGAATATTGGCTACATTTTAATTGATGCACTTAACTACATTGCCAATAGCAGAGTAAAGAATTAAAATACTGAAACTAACCACTACAGACTTTTTGATATGGTGATGTACACATCTGAAGTATATATAAAGATTAAACTGAAAAAGGCACTAAATATAGCAACAACTAATGCGCAAAACACGATACACTCCACTGATCCAAGGTTACGGAGAATATGTGGACAGACAATAGCTAGAATATTTGAATGGTGGGCATTCTCATATTTTACCTATTAAATGGTACTGAAAGATATCCTTGAATATGATTTATCACAGAATGTGTCTTTTAATAATAATACTGCATGTAAGAAACAGATATTTAATATATTTCTGGTTGCTAGCCACAAAATCAATTACCCATTGGTGGTATCAACAAAATCTACCATTTAGAGAAACCACAGCACACAGTGGAGAAACTGACATACAGTACTGTGCAAAAGTCTTAGGAAGTCAAAGAAAATGATGTTTAAATGATTGTGTAAAACTATATGTCTGTCAATCACACCAACATGTTTAGCAACCATCCAATACACTAATGTATTTTTCGACAATTAACAGACTATGACCAATCAATACCTTATTCAGTCATTTAATTCCATCCCATCATTTCATCCAATCAAATCAATTAATCACTCAATCAACCAACCAATGGCTGGAGTGTTCAACAACAAACAATAATAAATAAATAAACAAACAAATAAATGAATAAGTAAATGAATAAAATAAAAACTATAAAAACAATAAAAAACAAACAACTAATAATAAAAATAATAATACTATCATTATTATTATTCTTACAAAAGTTATCACCAATTTAGCTAATATATTCTTATGTTTTAAAGTAGCCTGTCTATACAATAGTATAGGTAATGTTACATAAATCACCTCATACTCAATGGGACTGTATCAATGTAATTTTAGTAGTAAAATTTAGTTAGTAATCCCAACAAACCACCTGCACCACATAATGCGCAATTCTGATATTCAATAAAATGGGAGAAATTAAAGAACAAGAAGTTAAAATAAAGAAGGAAGGCATGAAAATCCACTGCAAATTGCTAGAGCAGGAGACATGGCCATGTTTAAAAGCTAGATATCGGTGCCTTACTGTGACAGTTTCTCCACCTCAGTCTTGAAACTTTCCTTCACAAATTTCCAGTTTAGTCGAGAGTCCTGCTGAGAAGACCAGCATGGATTACTCCTGTACACCCAGCAAACACCCTCATCAGAGAGTCACTGCTTTTAGTAATGTACACAGCCTTACAACTATTTCTTGACAAAGCCAAAAAATATTTTCAGATACGCAAGTTAGGCATTCAGTAAAATCTAGCTTTTACAAGACACTTAACAGTCCCAAAAAGATCCATATACAGTGGTACCTCGGTTCTCGAACTTAATCTGTTCTGGACTCCGGATCGAATCCTAAAGCAAAAGCCTCCCAAAATTACACCTAAATATGTTTTTTTTTTAAGCATTTAAACACAAATGATAAAACAAGAGCATTTTTTTCTTAATGGCTTCCAAAACGATAATGATCTTATCCCAACATTACCCCTGTCCTGCACCAATCGTCCACTCCTTCCGTGTGCCACGCCCCCTCGTTAACCTCGTGTGGGATCCCCATGTGATCAGCTGTTTCTG
>JABFEA020000110.1:12138211-12153200 GCA_019775915.2 Cyphomyrus plagiostoma | reverse complement strand
AAAAAATCGCCCTCCCTCATCACTTGTTTCTGATTGAAAGGATGATAAACTAATAATTATTTTTACTGGGCCTAATACCGAATAAATTTTTGTGCCATACCAAAAACCGCTTAACTGCAGCGCTGGGGTATGAATGTGAAAACAAAATAAAAAACAATAAGGATCCAGCAGCTTCGCTGCTTGGACCCTTAAATAGAACAACTATACGCAAAAGAGTTGGTGTTTTAAATTATGTGAATACTTGTACTTTACGCGTAAACTATGTCATTACTTGAGCTTTACGCTGAAGTATACGTTAAAACAACTGAATCGAGACAAGAGTCAAATAAAGGATATGAACGAGTTATACGTTTAGTAAGGAAAAACTCGATTCATCGTCAAACACATACGAGAAAACAGGTTCTTCGCTATAGTAGCCCTTATATAAAATGATAGCGCAGTGTTTTTTTTTTTTTTTTTTTGGGGGGGGGACCACACCAAACGTTCAGTGCAAGCTGACGCTAACGAAATGTCATCTGAGTTTAATGATTCTCCTTCCAAATTTAAATGTAGCTTACAGAGATAAGATGTGCGATTGTGCAGTTAACCAAGCAAACGGGGCTGCACTAGGAAAACCAGTCTGGTTTTCTGACATTTGCCGAAATGTGGAGTACGATGCGGAACATCGCTTCACAAGCAGGGAATATGTGGCCTCGCGACCGCTTCTCCAGTTATTTACTGTAGGCTACAGAAATAGCCACCAGTTATTTTATGTGTTTAGAGGTGATCAGAGCATAGAGTAGCTATTAACTGAGAAGCTAATACTCTCCGGTCATCGGCCAGGGGTGTCACAATTACCGGTAGGTCGCGGAGTATGTTAGTTTTCCATGCCAAATTAGGTCTTTATCTGTTTTAAAGTAATCGAAAAATGCAAATCAATAAAGATCTCCGTTTATCCATTACTCTACAGCAATAGGGTAGTTTGCTTAAAATATTAGATATATTGTACAAGTGCAGCTGTCATACAAAAATAAGTCCGATTAACACGGCTATGACTTTAGTATTATTCTGTACGAAAACGACACGGTAGGACGTACTGCCTTTTTTCCCGCAGCCTATTTTAGTGCCTGAATACTACTTGATACTTGTCTCATATTTAAACAAGTGTAACTTAAATTTGTCATTATTTTATCTTTTAGATTCTGTTGCCAATTGCGGTTTTAATTATAAATTCAGAGTAATCAGAATATATTTTGAGTATGTATGCCTATGTCCAGCACTGTCAAAGTGCTAAGTCATCAACTTTTATTAAAAAAAGATTTCGAACACACTAAACAGAAATCCAGAATTAGGATACATTTTCTAAACTCATACATGCATCAAAAATCATAAACCAGTTATCTTATTGCACATTTTAAATTATTACAGTTGACTTTATAACATGATGTATATTATGAAATGTCGTACAAATATTACAAATGTATACATTAATGGAACTTAAATGTAATGCTCAAAATACATATTTTGAGGTAATAGTTTGATGATAAAGAAATATTTTACAGCTTCTAATGATACATCCTCAGAGGAAAACTAGGTCTAGGTCGTACTGAATTACGATTTCCTGTCGTCTACTGTCCAAATCAATAGTCAAGGCTGTAATTCCTACTATTTTCATAGGTGTCTGGAAGTCAGCTTCGTGATGGCGGAGTTTTTTTTTTTTTTTTTACTCTGTCTAGTTATCCCTAGGCACTTAGATGTCATTTTCTTTTGATTCGATCTACTAATCGGTTGTCCCAACATTAGCAGGAAACGGGAGTCCAGAGATTACCGAAGCAAATAAAAAAATATCCGCAAGGGGATTAAAACGTTATATTTATTTTCCCCTCTATATATAGGGAATTACCCTACACGCTCTATTTCCTTTTCCACAGTGATTTCTTTTAGAATTAGAAATTAGTAACATTCACGTCAGTTTCATTTGCCTCCTGGGGCATCTCCATCACTCGCAATATTATAACCACTACTCACAAGTATTATAAGATGGGAATCTTACTGGCATGTTCACCATTCTAAGGCTTCAAGCCCAATCTAACAGTCAAGGCCTTCAAACAGTAACACCAATGCAAGACACCACTGCTCTAATAAGTATTGTAAATTAAGATACCTGATTGTAAGCAGTAATGACTACTTCAAAAAGTCCCACTGCTTTGTGAGTACATTTTACCTTAAGATATGACAGGAAATGAGCCCTACAGATTCATTACCTTTTCAGCTTTTAAATGTACAAGAAATTTGTCTATACCTATGATGTTTTTTTTCTTCATTTTCCCCCAAATAAGTTCAAACGGCAGTTACAACTTTTTCATTTTGGAGGTCATGAAATAGTCTGATGCATCCTCATCACCAGTCATCATACTTCCTTTTTACCCATGTACACTGTTTAGAGAGGTGTGTAAGCACAGGTGTACGTGTGTATGTCAAACACAATGCACAATATTAATGTGGATTTAGCAGTATGTGTTCATGTAAAATTCTTAAATATTATGTTACGGTAAAAAGCAGTTTGTGTTTTTTTTTTTTTGTTTTTGTGATAAAAAATATGCATTATCAATAGTTATGGGAACAGCAAAATACATTGCTCATTAGTTCCATGGCTTTCTTCTTTGATTTTGACTCCTTATTAATGTAATTTGTAACTTTTAGCTATAGCTATTTGTTTTCATGTTATATTTGTGAATTACGTTAATTAAAATCATAGCATTTAAATGGCTCTTCACCAAATTCCAGGAATATTGGCCTGTGAATGGATCATACAAGTGCAAATGAAAGAATACATGGAAAGCGGGATTGAGAGGGGTTTACTTTTACTGAGGGAGATAAGACAAAGGAGGACACAGTCTCAGATTCATCATATATTTTAGCAATACACTATTCAATAATAATTACAATTACAATTTAAGCTATTGTTTAGTTTCAGCTTTTAATATCAGAACAATTATTTTACAAAAATAAACATATGACCTCATAAAAATTTTTCAAGGTATGCAAATATTCTTTGAATCATCATTTACCACTTTAGAGACACCATTTACAGGTATCGTTTATGAGAAAAATAATTGATACTTTATTAATCTGAAAATTTTAAGAAGCAACCTGTTTTTATTTGATTTCACTATCTAGGGACCCACAACCATTTTATTCATCCATTAAACAACTGCTTGTGATTGAAAAAGTCCTGTGATTCACCCAGTGATTTTAGAGCAGTTTTTTGGGCTCTTTGGGTCAGTGACATAATCTTCTTACTTCTGGGGCCTTGTGTATGTGCGAGAGCAAGAAACAGTGAGAGTGAGGGATTCTGTCTGTTAAAGCAACACAGTGAACAGGAGTAGGCCCCCTGAACTTCTTCATAAAGGTCACTGGATCAGATTCAATTATGCTGCACAGGAGAAGCATTACACAATGCAGTGGTGACATTCAGTCACATACAGCTGTTCTCCTTGGTGTAAGCATGTATCCAATAGCAGTGTGGTGTGGGTGCAAAATAGTTCAACAACTAAAAAGGAAGTAATGCAGTACTGAAAACATTCAAATTGAGAAGGTGTTCACAGAGCAACCGATGGATTTCACAGATATTCATTAATTGATGTGTTAACATTAGGTGAGTCGCGCTGGAAACGTTATGTGAAAGCCTGCCAATAGTATCCTTGGAAAAACTGCAAAAAGTTCACGAGAAACCAGTTAGAGAAGTCCATTACACATTTGGAAGTTGGGTATATTCTGTGTAACATACATTTTTCAGAAGCTCACAGTGGTAAAAATAACAGAGTAAAGAACAGTATGGATGTAACTCCAGAAATGTTCAGATTTCTAATTATTATTGGTTTGCAACTATACAAAAATATGAATTTGCATGCTTTTACTGAGCCTTTGCACATATTTAGCAGCATGTTTGAATAAATAGTAAATAAATATGAAATGCAAACATACCAATTTACAGATCCCTAAAAAGCAGGAAAAATGTATAATTACCACATTGCACTGGAAGTTTTTGGTATAAATTCCTTTCAAAGATCAAGGATATAACATAGTGGTGATAAGATATGGCAAACATATATGTAATTTAATGAAAAGCTCAAAGTAGGAAGGATGGTTTTTAGCAAATATATAAATAAACGGGAGTGTTATGTATTATCTGGATGGTTCCGACTTGCCCACTCACCAGACATTAGTGCCTTTTAAAAAATATTTTTATCAATTTACATTCTTTTAGAATATGGATCAGTTTTACAGATTTTAGGACAATTTACAGCATTCAAGAGAAACTTTGTGTAATTTGTTGTTTCAACAGAGGCAGCAAATTTTTAGATGTGCGTTTTATATACTAAAGGCTAAAGCCTGGGGTGATTTCTTTGCTTGATTTGTACTGTACAGTAAAAGCATTTTACAGAATGTCGTAATTCATAGCAATTTTTAAAAACTTTTTGAACGTTTGCATTGTTAACCCAAAACATAACTGTGTAAATGGATCCCTTTTAAGTTTCAAAACAAAACACATACAGATTATCAAACCTTCGAGAGGCAAACAAGCCCTTGGAAAAAGAACCATAACCATGAAAATACGAAAATGAACAACATCGGAGACATTCATCCCCAGAATGATGTAAATGGTGGTGTGATGCACAGCTGCATGTCCAGAGCAATATTTGTAGTTCATATTTAGCTTGGCAGCCAGAGGCAGCAAAATCAAAATCTGAAGGAAAAACCTAAAGTCTTACAGGGGATTTAACAGCACAATATTTAAAAATATAGACCTCAGCCTTCAGTAAGATAACATTAATACAGTATATACCTATGTATATATTGTATAATTAAATATTCAATCAGGTTAGCCACACTAAACTATATATATATATATCTATATATATATATATATAGCATGAAGAAATTAAAATATTTAAAAAGCTGAAAGAACAACGAATACATTAATACACAATTTTCATCTATAAAAGTGCAAATATTCTACTGAACAGCAAGACAAAAAAGTTAAAAGACAAAACTTGTTTGACTAAAACAACATAATGAATGTCTGAGAGACATTGGTATGCATGTACAGTATGTATATACAGCCAGTGGATGTCGCTTCTGTTTCTGCTGCGTTTGAAGTGGCTGAGAGAATCACGCTTCTGTGTATGAGTCTCCTGCCAGGCAGTACATGCCAGGTTACAGCGTCTGCTGCCAGTCTGAATCTCTCTTAGCCCGACAGCCAATCAACCTCCTTTACTTCAGTAGAAAAACGCCAGAGAGCCAGGCAGGGTTCTGCAGCCCTGCCCTGCAGATGCATTAAAATATGTCTGCAGTAATATGTGCCCAGGGCACAGCATGAATGTGTTGAACTGAACAGGTGTCCAAAGCCAGACAGAGGCCTCGAACCAGAAACACTACACTCTGCAAGACCATTCAACCTAAACTTCAGGAAAAGGGAGATTATTAAGATGTACGTTGGAGAGCTTAACACCTAGAAATGCTAAAGAAATAATTACTAAAAATAATGTTTTAATTCATTTTTCCTTAGCTGACATAACATATCAAAGGATCTATAATGATTACTCAAATAAACGTCTTTCACTTTTAATTCTGAAAATGTTGTAGAAATTAATATGGTTTATTATTGTTATAAATAGACTTTTTCTCATACAAGTTAAGCATCTGTGCCCCATCATTTGATACACTTTATACAATCAATCATTTTAAAAATGTACATCATACTCACAGTTCCTATATTCACAAATGGGTGAAATGTCTTTATATCATCCATATTAATTTGCTCATAGTGGGCTTCTTCCCATCGCTACTCACAGATCTAGTTGTGTTTTGGTATCAAAAATACAAATTGAATTATCACCTGGGCTTTCGAGTTGTAAACTGACTGTATATTTTGTGAAATCTTGGTCTTTATTATTTGGAACTAAAGTGGCATAAAAAGTAGGACAGTTGGTGGTAATTTTCTGCTGACAAAGGAGTACCATTGTAATATCATGATGTAAAGACAAATTACACCACAGCAAATTTCAAATGACAGTTACAAAGAGGAAAATGTTTCTTGATCAGGATCATTTATGGACCTCATTCCAAACTTAACCAAACTCTGGTTGTGTTACACTTCAGCAAAGACTTATTCACTTATTTCAGAATATACAACTTTTCAAATGAATGGAGGGATAGTAACAGTGATCACAATTGTTACAGCCATCGTTTCAAGCTCCCCAATGTGTATGGCACAGATGCAAAGCGCCGTTTGCTGGAATAATACTTTTGAGTAATGACACCCTCTGCTGAGGTCACTCTGGGTGTCAAAGGGAAGTTCTGTGGAGCTTTCAGATGCTGGAACAAAGATGTTGAACTAGGACATACAATGGGATGCAGAAACATTTCATTGAAAGAACTAGATACAGGAAACTGACAGTTTAGTGCTAGGTGTTATGGGCAAAAAAAAAAAGCCGATGAGAATATTGAAACACAACAGAGCATAATGTGTTGCAGCCCGGTCTTGAACGTGCAAGCTATAATAAGCCAGCTCAGCTCCTCTGCTTTCCATACTCACGCTGGCCACGCTGCCCACTCAGGATGTAGACACCCACTTCAGCCTTGGGAGGAAAACTAATCTTTTCATTTTCAGCTAACGACGCTCCAAAGATCACTCAGTCACCAATGCTGCTATGTGCGCACGTGTATCCTCTCACTGCAGATATCGCTGAAGCAGAGAGGGGGCTCTCCAGCACACTGCCGTACAGTCCCACAGTCTTGTGTGCCCGCGACCCTGGAGATGCTACTGAAAGTGATGTCCGACCAGAAGGGGTATACTGGAACTGGAAGCACAGGGACACCTTTTCTTCTTCCCTTGCACTAATCTAGAACATTCTGTGCCCAAGCAGTCTTTATTTATCCCCAGACGTGCCATCGCAACACACTGTCCAGCAGGGTCTGTATCCTGGCTGTCGAACAACTTTAGTCTTGTTAATCCCCCTGGTACATAGGCCTAACCCACCCCAAAATCCCCTCTTTCCATAATTCCGATGCAGAGGTCAAAAAACAGGTAAGGCCAGGTGACAGAGGAGCTACATCATGTCAACATCGTTATGTTTGTGCGTCTTACTCCTGCTGGATGACAGCTACATGTAACCCCTACTTTCATATGCACCGGGTGTCATCATTCCCTAAACCAAAAGGGATACAAAAGATTAGTCTTCCTTGCTACAAAAAATATATATGGTATGAGTGGCACATTTGTTTTTTCTTCTTATTTAAAAAAAAATTGTAGCTATGTATAGTGAAACGATTCACTTGTTTAGCATTTTTGTAATATAGGGAAAACACAACGAACAACACAGCAAATCGATATAAAAGCAGACAAACTATGGATTTCAGTTTCAGGAAGGCAAGGGCTTGGCTGGGCAAATGACAAGTGACCTTTGACATCCAAATTTAATAATTGTTTTAATAATTGTTAAAATGGTTTTTGCAGATACACAGACTTCCCCCATCCCTTTTGTTGTTAACTTATAATAAAAATAATACAAAAAATAAAAAAAAGCCTACTTTGGAAGATAAAAACACATACAAAAGGTGGGTGTCTTGCCAGGCAACATGTTATAAAGTGCAAATTTACCTTTATTTTTTTCCCTTCTGGATGAACTGGCCACAGTCAAGACATTCAGTATTTCATAGGATGTAAAGTTATGGTAAGAAAGAATAAAGCAGACTAATAACCAGGAATCAGTGGTGTTTGAAAATTACAATGAAGAACAATTCTCTTGCTAACAAATTCCTCCAAATTCATACAAACATCTGGTAAACCAGGGGCACTTTAAGGAGAATCAGTAATCAACATGAGACCTTGGTCTTGACATATTCATTATTGCCATTTAGAAGCTTTTCAAACAGATGTTTCCCCAATGCACTTGCCTGTCTGACTGCAGGCAATGTTCAAGCTCCAGCAACTTGTTATATATTCAATTCCCCCAGAAACACTCAAAGTTAAAATGCCCAAAGGAAAAGCTTGGAAAAAGCTTCAAAGTATTATCATAGTAACTTCAAGGCACAATACTATTCTATAAAGACATAACAGACCTAAATTTCAAACGAAATGGATTTAACAGTCATCATTCTATGTCAATGTCATTAATGACTGGGAAATATTTAATTAGGACTTGTTAAGCCTAAATTTGTATCTAGCAAATCGTTTAAAATTATTTGTAGCTGTAAATTTTTATTTACATTTTTTTTAATGCTTCAAATAACCATAACAAATGAATACGACTGTAGCAGCAGAGCTCATGCTAAAAGCAGCATTAGCGCGGAGCTGCCAGGGTGCAGCCAGGAGACACACTGAGAGGAGGGGCGAGCAGCTGCTCTCCTGGCTGCAGCAGGCGGAGCCACTCGCCCCGACCGCGGCCTGGGCTGAATGCTTGCAATCTGCCTGACAGGGGCAAACGACGAGTCAGACGGCGTCTGAGGAGACGACAGCCAGAGTACTGTCAGCACAAGCCCCATTCAGCCTGTTTGAGGGAAAGAGGCGCAGTGTTTGCCTGCTGTAAATACAAACAAGCCTGGCATTCTCTCTGGCAGCACTCTTTTTTAGCTGCTGTAAACTGATCTCAACTTGACACAGAAAGATCTTTTTTAACAGTTGGAACAAAATACTTCAGCAAATATATGTCCTGGACAATTTCCTCCAGCTGTGTCACAGCAATTTAAATTTACCAAATTACTCATAGGAAATAATATTTGGCAATCAACTGCTCTGAATTAAAACACGATACTTGATGTGGTGAGATGTATGTTTTTGTTAGTTTGTAAGTTACCACGTATATGCAAAACATGTTTCAAAATAATAATAATAAATAAATAATAAGAATAATAATACAAGCAACACCATTAGAACCTAATAGGGAAAATATTTAATCAGCCCACCTTAGACTTTTCGTTTACTTTATTTGGAAAGAGATTATAGCTTTAATCAAAGGCCACTTCTATCACCCAAGTCAATCTCCAAAGCAAGGCACTATCCCTTCTGCGGCAGCCAGGCTGTTCGCACTTTTCGTACAGATTACTTCTCATAATCGAAGCCACATGGCATCAACATTCATGCCTGGAGGTTTCAGTTTGTTTGTTTAACTCATTAATTTGTTAATATTGGTTCCACCTTCTGTGTAGCATTGTCCACTACAGGCCATGGTTGCCCTACTTGGATGGGTTAGTTTTGCCCTTGTATTGCTCCAGCTCATCGTGTCAGCGTCCTTCCCAGCTTCTCCTCCTCAGGCCCCCGCTTCACAAAATCCAGATCAGGGGCGCAATCCCCTGGGGAGTGCGCCCCCGGGTAACCAAGTGCTCGAAATGATGCTCTGCAAAATGGTACGTTTGGAGTCACCGGGGAAACCAGTGAGACGCAGACAGCACTTGCTCAGTGAGCCACATGCAAGAGGGAGATGCAGTGTGGCAGTGCCGCGCTCACAGACACTGGCGCCTCGCTTTTCCGGGTGCTGCTTTTTTTTCCATTCAGATTTGAAAATGTTACGTAGCCCTTTTCGAGCAAGATTGCTCTTTTCCTATGAGCCCTGACCTGAGACTGCCACAGTCGGGGCAGAAGGGAGGCGAGGGGAGGAGAGCAGGACACGCTCACACTGCTCAGTTCAGCTCTCTGCGTTGTCCCGTTACGTTAAGGGATCTGTTTCGTTGCTGTGAGGATACGTTAATGAGGAGTTCAAATAAGTTCTGGATTGCACTGAAAGATCTCAACTACTTGCTTCTTTGATTGTCAGTGTTATGTTCTTTCTTAAACTAAGACAGATACCAGAACAAGAAAATAGGATGAAAAGAAGATGCCACTAGATAATTAGTCTAAGATACTGGTCTGTGACAGTGAAACATTGCTGAAATTAAGCCTTCAAAACTTTCCTAATAAATAGAGCTGTGTGCAGTTGCCATGCAAGTGTGAATCTCTACTTTTTTTTATAAAAAAAAGGTGTGTAGAGCCTTAAAACACAGTATTTCTCTATTTCTAGTGTATACAAGCTGTCTAATAGCAGCTTTAATCTTTTAATCAATGTCTTCCATTGTGATTGTGGTGGATTTACCCTATATCTCAGGTGATGCATCTGCGTATTAACATATCTGAGCCAGTTATTTTCTTACGCAGTTTGTGGAGTCTTCGGAGCACACTGGACTTACTTCCTCTGATAAGATACTCCAATGTAAGCACTTATATATAGTCTGTCCTGTCTTTGTGTGATATCCAGCACGTTGTCTTTTTGTTTTCTTTTACGTCTACCAAAAACAGACGGGGGGCATTTAAAACAGCAGCACTCTGACACGCTATATCTGGCATCACCCCGCTGTCTCTCTGGAGGTTTGGTCACATTGTGGCTGGCTTAGTCCTCCGAATGTGTGTACGGGCCTTTCACCTCACAGGACTCTACATTATGCAGCAATGTGTGGGTCCACGCTTGCGTCCTAACTCTCCTGCCATTTTTATTCCACAGAGACAGGCATAAGGCACAATGAATTTTGGGGGAAAAAATGTTTATGTTACACCAGCATTAGTGGATTAGAATACAGAAAGCGGTTGTGGTATCGTTTGCCTCATCGTCCGGCACGAAATCCAGCATGCTGTTATTTAGACGACAGTTCATGCTCATTGGAAGCTGATTTTAAGCGTGGGAGGACTGTCACAGCACAATTAAGACACAGCTTTCCAGGTGCTATGGAATCTTCCATTATAAAGGGGGCATTATCTGATTAATTATTTTTTTCTGAAGACTTGGATATGAATAAACATCAGTGAAGAATGGACGACTGGATCTGATGCTGACTATCCTTTCTTCTCTCTCAGCCTACTTCTTCCTACCGGTCCACAACACAAATGTCTTTTTACTGTAATTCATCAATGCAGAATTAGCATTATACAACCAATTATGTCAAGCAACTAAATGCACTTAGAAGTCTATATTAAAAATGTGACAGACATCAATATCTCACACTTTAATATCCCACAGTAATAGAATATCATTTGATATTCTGTAGTCACTTTAGAAATAGCCTGGGAAACTTACTGCCTGGATTGTATTGTCATGGAACAGCCTGAGACCAGTCTAAACCAAATGTAACCTATTGTTATGTACGTCCCAAAACAGATCAGACCAAATGAAGGCAAGATGAAGCAACTAGGCAGGTTCTCCATTGAATTCATATTGATTTTTCTAAACAAGATTGATTGATAAATCCACAAATAGTTCTTCAGCACTTTTCATCTATTTTAAAACCAGACTTGCTTTATAACTGCTCTACTATTTATTTTTTTTTGGTTATTTTTACTGGATCTACTGAAATAATCCATAAACTCCGTAATCCCAAGCCCAAGGTTTCAGTTGTGGGCCTGCAGGACAATATTAGTATCAGACATTGATCTGAAACAGTTGTGCTTGCAATATGACCCTACAATTATTAAATTCAATTAGATGTTTGTTCAACCAAAGAATTGTGACAAGGCAATAAATCCTGCCATTTCTAAATCTGGAGACAAGCTGTTTAAATCGGTTTAATAACCATGACACAAGATGCCTTTATCTTAGCTCTAAGTAGCTTACCTGTCTTTTCCTGTTACCCCGTCCCGTCTTCTGATTTATATAAGTATTTACACATTGCTGTTTTTTATACAAAAACCATCAAGACAGAATATATAACTCCCAGCAAGTCACTGTTCCACAGCTACACAAAAATACATGTACAATCTTCTAGAGTGCAATCATAAAAAGAGAATGATGAACACTCCAATGAACCAGAAGTCCTGCCCCTTGCTGTTCACTGACTCTCCACAATGAGCCCTCGTACTTTAAGCTGCAGCCAGATAAAGGGTAGGTTTTTAGATCAAGACAGACCAAGACAGAAGGTAGACAGAGAACAATGAGAAGGCCAAATCCGTACTTTCATTACATGCCTTGCACGACTTGGAAGTTCAGTGTCTGCTGAACTCTCTTTTCATTTTTAGGTCTCTTCCAGATCTTTGAGAGTGTAAATGGGCCTGAAACTGAACCTGACCATCGGTCTCACATGTGCACACACACATACACGCACTAGGTTAGTGTCTTGCAGATGGAAGTCACCGTACAGTCGTCTGTGCATGTACACGTGCATGTAAATCTAAACTATGCTCCAAAACCTACCATTTGAATATGTATTGTCCTATCTGAATATGTATGGGATGCAGGACGCATCACAGCTGTGAAACCAAAAGCTGCTTTTGGTTTATATGTCAACTGCACAATGCTGCACAATGATCCCTATTCCGGTAAGGAATTACATATACTCATTGTCTCGGAATGGACTGTGGTATCAACAAAGCAATTCCATAATTGTAGCATGCATAACCATTTTGTGCTACATATCTTGCTTTTTAACCCACAGTTTGGGATTACTACTCAAAACTAAACCTATTTATTTCCTAATAGCCAACTCCACAATGAAACGGAGAAATAATCAGAATGCGAGAGCATGCAAACAGAGAGTACTGAAATATTGTACAGGTCTCAACCTCCGGACATGAAACATAAATCATTGCGTTTGGTGAATCAACAGCTTGTCTGCTGAAAACAGGAAAGGGCCTAAAAGATTTCAGGTACTATCATTCTTCCTTGTCATATTTTGTATGATAACGCGATTCATTTAACAAAAGGTGCTTCACCACTTGCAACGAAGGTAACAGTTTTTTTTTTTTTTTTTTAAACATTTTGTAAATCATTTCATAAATACATATGACACAAGAACTTCCTCGAGTGGATTCAGGTACTTAAAATGATGTCTTTGGAATAATGCAGAATTTAAATATCCCAGCTGTTCATTATTACAGACGTATGTAATTGTGGTACATATACCAATTACAGTTGATTTTTACGTTAAGTACATTGCCAGCAAGCTTAAAACAACAAGATGACACTTATTATGGGCATTTAAAACATATTACTACTAAATAATTTTATTTGAATAATCACACTTATCCAAATAATTTCCTTATTCAAACAAGAAGGGCACTGATAGTATGGGCAAAAAACAAAACAAGAGA
Organism: Cyphomyrus plagiostoma; assembly: GCA_019775915.2. Taxonomy (NCBI): domain Eukaryota; kingdom Metazoa; phylum Chordata; class Actinopteri; order Osteoglossiformes; family Mormyridae; genus Cyphomyrus; species Cyphomyrus plagiostoma. The sequence goes on along the minus strand of JABFEA020000110.1, from coordinate 12,140,107 downwards.
TAAAATAAATAAATAAATAAAAGATTCTTTGGTAGCCTTTAATTTGAAGCAAACATGATTTTTTATCTAACATAATTCTGTTGCAAAAAAAAAAATGCTGGATGGAGTAATGTTGGCAAACAAGGGCGCTGAGGACCAAGTCGGAGGTGATGCTGTATCCTAAGTACATGGAACGGCTGAGCCTGGGTACCAGGAGTAGCGGCTCTTAATTAATGTTGTGCTTGTGACGTCTCCTCTGCCCCCTGCGTGTCTCAGTGCAAACTGCCCTTCATGTATCAACTAGTGACAGAGAGAAACCGTCAGGGGCACATAATGTTGAAGGTGATAACACACTGCCGTTTTATTTATACACATAGAAAAGAATGTCAGCCTATTAAATATTTAAAAATGAAACTGAGTAAAGTTAGCATTGTATCGTAGTATTTCAAACAGGAGATTCATACATTGGTCTTCAATATATGCTTCCCTAAATAAGGACTGAGATTACCTGGAGCTTATCCCAAAAAATGCAGAGGTACAACCTGCATGGGTTTCCACTATAACAGTCATACCTTATCAAACGGAGAGCTGATCAGCAGCCCCATGCCGGCTTCAGTAAAGGTATCTCGATTAAGTGTATGGGGACATTGTACAGTTAGCACTGGAGCAAGAATTTAAAAGCCCAAAACGGAAGCTCCTTAAAAGAATTTTAGTCTGAAAGGGTACAGACATCATTCCCCTTCACCAGCTGACAGGAAGTTCTTATTGGACTGTGGCAAAAAAAAACAAAACAAAACAACAATAATAAGAAAATGAAATCTCTATTCAAAGCTTCAGTGGAGATAGAACAGCACGAGGCACGTCACGTCACGCAGACTGTGGGACCCAAACCTAGCTGAAAAACTTCATACTACTGCTCTAACGGGAGCATCATAACAGCCCACAGTCCTCGTGCTATGCCGTATCAAACTGCAATGTAAGGGAGATGGAGACCTAAAACAGCGGAAAAAATATTCCGGATGTTAACTTGGGGGAAATTAAACAGGGTCATTTCTAATACATTTCAAACACTGGGTTGTAAAGTCTGTTAACCAGGCAAGTTTGTAATTTGCTTCTAGCAGAAAGCCAAGGTTTTCTGTGCATGTCGTCTCTCTCTCCCCCAGTAGCATACTGTAGAACAGTTCTTTCCAAACCAGTCCTCGAGAGCCCCTAAGATAGTCCATGTTTTTGCTTACAGTGAGCTGGGATGGGGGTCCTTGACGGCCGGGTTGGGAAACACTGCTATAGAATAGCACAGGAGAGTGACAGCATTTACTGAAGAAGGTTTTTTTCTAGTTAAATATTGAAAGTTTATGAGGTTTTAATAAGATTGATGCAGCACATAATAGACTTCTCTTATTTATGCTAGTTATACGAAATGTGCATAAAACAATGTGAAAATAATTTGTACTCTGGAGTGGGGAAAAAACACTTTACGTGCTGAGAAAAAACAAAAAAGACTGAGTGGCATTTCACCATCTGGGGGGGTTGGGGATCAAAGAAGCATATAGCCTTACAGATCTTCTACATCCCTGAAGCTTTGAAGGATTAACAATAAGAAGGGTTGTCTGATGGGATAAAAAAAAAACCTATGGTATATAAAATAATAATAATAATAATAATAATAATACTAAAGCTGAAAAAAGACTTGCAAATTTATCCGGAAGCAATCTGTTTTTTCTTTTGTCGTTATCATTGTTGGTTAAACAGCCCAACCCACAGAAAGAACAAGACAACAGCTGCCTTTGTTTTATCATATATATATATACACACATGTATATGTATGTATATAACATATACACATACATATATATATACATACATATATATATACATATATATATATATATATATACATACACACACACACACACATAT
>JABFEA020000110.1:12113132-12133372 GCA_019775915.2 Cyphomyrus plagiostoma | reverse complement strand
TCAATGAAAGGAGCCAGAAATAGTGACATGAGTTCAGTTTTTCTTATTTATTTATCCAACTGAATGTTGCAACTACAGAATTTAGTCATCTTCATGTAGCCAAGACTTTGGTGATCAGATATCTGGGATCAAAACAAACTGCCAGCGTTGCTTACCATGTATTTTTATAATGTGTCTGCAATTGTTCCAAACTGCAATTTGCAATGTCTACACTTTGATGTCAAATTACAAACTTAAATAAACCTGACATATTTACAAAGAACACTAAGATACAGATGAGTTTAATGCCAAAACAAATATATGAAGAAATAATTTGCCATGAATTAAGTTTACGATATTGAATGAAATGTGTGACCATGCCTCAGTCAGTGAAAGTGTGCTCCCTACCCCAAGACCCCAGAGAGAAAGTAAATCGCTTTGCTTTTGTCAAGCTCATCTGTGTGTCTGTTCATTCTGAACCCGAAATGCTGCCAGACCGCAGCTCTTAAAGTTACTGGCGTTTACAAAGCATCGCTAGTGTCCGACACCATGTTGTTAATACAGTTTTCCCCGGTGAACTTTAACATCACCGACTGTCGTGTCATTGAATTCACGATGTGTGTGATTAAAGTTATTAACCCTTTAACACCTAAGCCTCAAAATGCCCGTCTGGACTAGTTTAGCTGTAAAAAGGGCAGAAAATGTTAAAGGGTAAAATCGATCTTTGGCGAATCAATCTTTAGGAATTATTATGAGAATCGATTAAGAATCAGAGAATCGATTTTATCGACACAGCACTAACTGGAAGCCCTCTAAAATGAAATGCAGGCAGCTGGTGGCCCTGGCAGTGAGCGCCTTCGCATGCTTTTAAGGCTGCGTCAGCCGGCCGTGCCGCGCTTGGGGGCACCTGCTCGTGGCGAAACCCTGCGGGTGAAGCTGGCGCCGGGAGGTGGGCGGCGCTGTCATCTTTGATGCTTGGAGCCCACTGAAAGGGGCTGTGGGAGTTTCAGATCCTTATTCAAGCGCATGCTGCTTTGACCGGCGGCTGTTTCCTCAGTGGCCAAGATTCTGCCTCCGTAATGACCATTTTAATCACACAAATAATTTGATATATCACTTCAGTCGATTATTTATCCACATTCCTTTGTTTGTTTTTCGTTAGTCTTTGCTGCAGATCCGTGTGTTCGAAATACCTCATAATGTTAAATGATTGTTAGAAGCACAGAAAATACCAAAACAGCACTTCTCTGTCTTACTCTGATCAGTTACACGCTCAGACTGTGATTAAAACAGCCATGCTTTCTGTAGTAAAAAGCCTAGTGAGACTCAGTTTTCTAAAAGAGGGCTGAACGTCGACAAAAGGGTAACCCACAGGCTATGCTAGTTTACTCATGGTCTTACCCTCAGCTTAGCTCTGCCAGCAGTGCCTTTGTGCGAGACAGCCTGAATAAACAGGCAGCTTTATTAAAGCCTTAAAGTCATGCTGCTTAATCGCTGTCTTTTTTTGCAAAGTGGCATGTCACTCTGCCATGGCCCTTCCGGCTTGCATGAAGGCACTTCTTGGAAATGCTGAGTACACTGAGTATGCAGGCAACTGAGTATGCAGAGTGAGTCACCAGATTGATGTAGACATGGGGAAAATGAGAACAGACTATAGCCCAATTTAGGTTGCACATAGTACAAATTTCATAGTATTGCAATTAAAATGTGAATAAATAGATTATATGGATTATGCATGAATCACTATTGGTGGGTTTCCTGAAACCTTATTAGCGGTACGTTGTTTGTAAGTTGTATGTTAAAAGATAAAACTTAGGAACGATGTAGTGCTAAGCAGGCTTCGGGAAACTCATCCCAGGGCTCCAAATGACGGGCGTAAACATTTTTCCGGATGCTGGCTTTTCGGTACTATATGGACGTTTGTTTACTTAATTTGGTAATCAGATTAATAGTCTGGTCCACTAACCAAATTTAAAACACATAGGAATGTACCAACTTTTGGGTCCCACAAAATGCCAGTCATCTAAAGCTGTGGTGATTATTGCACATACGCCATGTGTATAATCACAACTATATAGCGATGTGATATCATACAGCTCTACTTTCGATTAACTCTTAAAGGGTGATAAAAGGTCCTGAGATTATTTTTATACCAAACTTTACAACCTTGATTCCAAGAGCAACCAGGTAGCCTAAAATCAGCAAGACTCCATGTTGATATTGTGGATTAATATTTTTGCACATCACATCAGAAGCACTGCCATGTAATCCTCGCTGCATGATGCACTTACTTTTGGAGCTTCTGCTGAATAAAACTGTAAACGCATTTGTTCCTTTAGAAGGAGTGTAAACAGACCAAACAGTGCTGGCACCATATTTGAAACATTCAGATTTTTCTGTTCTTTTTTTTCCCTCCCTCCAAGGAGTTAAATCTGCCTAAAAGGCTCCAGCAGAACAACAGAGCATGTGATGTCTGTGCAAAAAACGTAATCAAAAAGCCAAAAGTATGATCACTGAGATCACGACGGGTCACAGATAAACCCTGTGAAAAGAGGCCGGCTCACACTGAGCTGGAATCAGCCCTCACTCCAGAGCTAAAGCGACCGTGTGCAGGCGGCAGGGCCTGCTAACTGCTAAGAGCGGCGGCTTCACGCCAGTAGCTGCACTGGCCCTTATTTGTACAATGTGAGCGCATAGCAGTCAGGGGGGGCAAAAGGAGGTGCCTGACACAGACGTTCTGTGGATGAGCCAAGGCGGGATGTGTCTGACAGGGAAGCTGTCAGGCCTGCGCGCGGCTCGCCGATGACAGAACACACAGCTCTGACGTGGCACTTCCCGGAATCACACTCCTGCTCTCGCCAGCGAGCCTCCGCCACTGGGCGCTTCGCCACACAAGCCTGAGTCATACAGGAGCAGGAGAGCTGCTGGCCAGCCAGGGTTCACCGCGGAAATGCCCGACCGACGGCCGATAGGAAGCAGACCAGCGATGGCGGCTGCCTGACACAGCCGGCGCACGTTTCAAACGGTTGACCTCAGGCAGAGAGCAGCTCCTGCCAATAAGCTGACGCTTCTTAGGCTGCATTATACGAAACTCTGCATTGAAATTCTACAGATGAGACGCGGCCCTGAGAGCAGCGCCTGAAAGGATCTCATAGCGGCATACGGACCTGCTGGTGCTCGTCAGCCTGAACCTCCACTAAAGAGGATGAGAAAGAACTGTGTCTCAGTCTGCCATTAGGTGGGCTTTCGCGTGAATGAACTCGACACGTGCAGACGTGAAGGTCTCACACCGCAGTCCTGACGCTGCCCAGCTCACAAAGTCAGCAAAATCCCCCACTTACTAAGGGTCTCGGAAAAGGACGGACACACCGGGAACACAGATAAGGAGACAGCTGCAGGATTAAAGCACAAACCGAAAATGCACCAATACCACACGAGACACTTCAATGTCAGACCCAACATCATTCTGTAATTACACCTTCACGTGTGCCCTCAGAGGGAAGCTTAACTGATGCATACATCATAGAATGAGCCTGACTACCATAGTGCAGCAAAGCCCCTTGTCTCCTTCCATCGATTCTCAGGTCCCATCTGCTCCTAGACTAACTTCAGAAACTTCTGACTGGGACAGGGACAGCTCATAAGAAGCACACTGCATTTCAGCACACCTCCACTAGCATCTGGAGAGCCCTGTGTTTTGTCGTACACCTCTCCAACTTCCTACAGATTTTGATAGGAAAGAACGTCAATGGAAGCCATTCATCAAAAACTCTTCAGATAATTAAATGGTGCAGCTGAACGAAGGGCTGGAAATTCCAAGAATGTGTCTGAAGTATGTGAAGTTGCACCACTTGGGGGAAAAAACATTTACGTCCACTACATTTAATCTTACCCGCGAGGGGGAGGATTAGTTCTGAAATGAGTGGAATCACTGGAAAATATGACACACTGCAACTTATGATTCTCACTTTAAAACTAAATTTGCTTTACTCATTTAGAACTTTGTCTCACAGCCTGAAGTCAAAATGTAATACTTTTTGCAAGCATGCTTTACAATTTTGTGTAAAAGGGTCAATGTTTAAATTTTTTTCCCCATAATGACAAATTTGCATAGTTATGGTATAAAAAAAGGGAGCTAACCAACAAGTTTTACCCAAACTTGTCTAAAATGCATCGGCTCAGCAAATTGTCGTGACTAGATGGGAAGAAAAGAAGGACAAAGCAAGATCACCTTCTATAAAGCAAAAGGCTGTGGGCAAGGAACCCCACCTAGGCATGCTGGGCTCCACACAGCTGGACGCCACTTACTTTATCAGGTAGACGTCGTACTTCCCAGCCGAGCGACCGGACTTTCTCTGCTTCAGCCTCCGTGTCCAGCCCGGCGGCAGCGAGGGGTCATCATACAGCGGCCCACGGTCACGGATTATCGAACGCCGTTGCTTAGGAGAGCCTGAGGCTTCGGGGTTGGCCTCCTCGGCATGGGGAGATGGCGCCGTCCCGGACTCCGCTGCCGGCTTCTGCTCCTGTTGCTGCTCCCCTGGTGCAGGAGGCTGGCTGGACACTGTGGGCTCCTCCTGCTCTTCATCCCGCCGGTCCCGCTTCACCTTCTTCAACTTGAATGTCTTGTCCTTTGAGGCCTGCTGGTCGTGCTCCTCACTCTTCTCCTCACTGCAGGGGGTAGATCAGGGATCAGCGTTAAGACACGCATAAGAAACAATAGGCAGCTGAAATATCACTGATGAGCCTTCACCTAGCATGCATGCAAACACTTCCGGTGATAAATCAGATGAGGCACAGAAACTATTGTGCAGATGCAGATTTACCTTTCCATGCACATTTTTTTAAAGCCTGTCGCCCAAATATCATTAAACTGCTAAGATTTTTAATGAACACATTTGTCCTCAGTGCTGGCCAGTTCTACACAGGCACAACGAAAGGCGCATTTGGTTCATTCAACAGATGCTCATCTGACTCAGCTGAAAGAAACTCAACGTCTGTCTGACTAGTAGTTCTGAAAGCACCGTTATGCTGAGAAGGGACATCTGCGGGTGACTAAAGATATTTTGTCTCAAAAATTATTGGTCCACATATACTGTGTGAGAAATATCACTCATCTTTCTTTAGCTGCACCATATTTGTTCTTGATCTGATCAAGCAGACACTAAGATGACTAACCTATATCTAGAAAACAAAATTCTGCTGGGGCATTGCAAGGTTTGTTAGGCCTGTATAACGTGTGATGTTAATGTTACGCACATGCAACCGTCAACATTACAATAATGGTGATACTCAGCTTGGTTGAGTTCAAGATTCACAAAATCATTTTTACTCTGTCATACGAAACAAAACTTAGCAAGCATTGCAATTGTAATGATGTTCCTTTTCAAGACCATCTACTATATGTTTTTGAACTTTATGAACTTTGCATGTGCTGTCCAATCATTTTCGTCCTTGCTGTTGGACTCACTCTTGGACAGTGTGCCGCATTTGTGAGAAATTTTACAACAAATGAGCCAGGACGAGAAAAGCAAACAACTGGTCACTGAAAGCATTTTGGATTCCATAGAGCTGATATTGAGCAAACCGCATTGTGTCTGTTGGTACAAGTAGCAGCAACACCAACATATTTTCAGCTTTTTTTTTGTTTTTGAAATATGACAATACTTATAGCAAAAATTTCACATATTACAATGTGTATTCTGTCTAATATTGTGTTGCATTTGAGGGGTGAGACAGTGAGGACACTCATGTGCCCAACAATGTCCTTCCCATCTACACCACTCATTTAGGTACACCCACATAATCTAAACATGTACAAGCCATCAATCTGCAATATAGTTTATCAGGCAGGCTTCAACAAAATACACATTTTTTCCAACAAATATAAAACTGGATAATGCTTAAACGGAAAATATTACATGGAAGCACTGCAAAATGCAATGCGATAGCAGTGCATCCCCCCATGTCCAACACAGTCCTCTCTGCAGTTAAAAACTCACATTCCTTACATAACTAACAAAATAAGGCAACTTCTCAGCAGTGTCAGCTTTCGTTTAACAAAAATAATTTTACAGAGAATTGTGCATTTTTCCATGTTGATGTGCCCCCCAAAAGAGTATAATAAACTAAGCCAATTAACAACTGAAAGCCAGCCACCGAAACAAAACTGCAAATCTGCGGCATAATGCAGGACCACAGGCTTGTTTTATCAGCAGTAATGATGCAGAACTTAAGGAAGCTTAAATCAGTGTTTCAATAAAAAAAAAAAAAAAGCTGTTTGACCACTGAAAAGAGTAACAGTGGCCTGCAGCAGTGCTTTGGGCTCCTAAAAGCCATTCAACAAAGGGTCTTAGCAAAACAACAACTTACAAATCCTGTGTAAAATGACAACTTTCCTGGCTGTTAAAGTAAGTGAAGGCGCCACCCATGCTTCGGCTGCTCCATCAAGCACCCCATGAAAAGACCTCTCCGGCAGAAGAAAGAAAGCAGTCTGCATTTAGAAACAGCAGAACTATGGTACGCTTCTGGGAAACACATATGATGTCATATCTGTCTTTAAAAAAGAAGGCCTCTGTTCTAATATACAGAAGGAATATAACTTAAGGAAACCAAAGCTCATTCAGCACAATGGACACCCATGTAACAGCTTTAGGATTCAAAACTGGGCCATAAAAATCCCTTGGTACACTGTTGGATTCTTTTATAAATAACTAAATAGCAAAGGTCAAGTAAGACCGTATTTTTCCTTTTACTAGCCAACAATCTTAGGTTTTAACATCAATAATCTATTTTTAGTGATTAAAACATTCCAAGCCACCTTATCCTTTCAATCATCATGTAATATTAACTGATATAAATTACTGCAGCCCAATCAAATTAACTTGTTAAAAAATTTCATGATGCATCAATGCCGTTTACAATGAACTTTTAAACTGACACACTCCATAACCATGGATACAAATACTGCTTCAACTATATTACAACCGGTGAAAATTTGGGGCCAGAATGACCAAAATGATCTCAATTTCTCCAGTAAAAATCATTTCCACAAAATTGTTTCAACTATAAATCTTGGATCACAAAAAATATGAAATGATTCCTACTGAGATACTCAAGAAAAGGCGATGGTGGGCTGTAATATCAATAACATTCATTTATTTTTCAGTTGGCAATACATTTACCGCGTGACATGTCTTAGCTATTCAGCCAAGGTTTGTGCATTTACGGTGTATATTTTAGACCGTCTTGCAAGTTGGATAAAATAAACTAGCTAAGGAAGAATAACGTTTTTGTAATTTAATATGTATATGAACATAAGTTCATGTGTCTCTAATGAACTTGTTATAATACTGTTTTCACAAAATCATTTTTGAGCCGTCTCGTGTGTAATACACAGAAATCTCAGGATTCGACCACAACAGCAATTGTGCTGTTGTCAAACATGAAACGTTAAAAACACTTTCCCAAAGAGCATGAAATATATCCATCACAGAGGCTAGGCCAATTTGTCACTGCAGATTTAATAAAAAAAATTAAAAAAAAAAAAAAAAAATTGTTTTTACTCACTATCTATGTATCCACTTTCAGTAAAATGTCAAGAGCCTACCCCAAAAAGCACAGGCCACAAGCAAACAACAGCTCTTACAGACATGGACTGCCACCCTAAATTATCCAGAGGGGCAGTATGTGTGAATGCAAAGGCCTGAATTAGTCGTACCGGACATTAAAAGGACTTCGTCCTGCTTGCTAGTCCAGGTAATTTCTGATTGATCTGATGTGTGAATGGCGCAGGAAAATGTCTGGAGAATTCACTTTGAGCAAGTGGCATGTTGATGACGCTTATATTATGCAACAGGTATGAAAATGGAATACTACAAACCACAGAGAGGGGATGGTGAAGATGGGTCATACAGACAAACACCCCAATGGACATGGACATGATGAGAGTCAGGAACATCTGTCAGTAAGGGCCAAAGTGCTGTAAACAAAACACTGTGTACTTTTTATGTCTTGTCCTGCCTCCTGCTCTACCGAAGCACCACACCTCATCTAAACCAATCAGAGTATCTCTAGTAGGGTGTGAACATGTCTGACAGTTGTGTGCTACATATGAAAGGGCAACTCCAGAAAATATCTGGACCTGATTCTTTGGATGCTATGATACTAAAATAAAAACTATATACCTACTTTTGGCCCACCCTGTACATAAAATATTTTTAACAGCAATCCAAGGAAGTTAAAGATTTTTCCTTTTATTTTTAACTTTTTTAATGAAGTTCAATGAATGAGTAGCAGCTGAGGAATTTGGTTGCCATTTTCTAGTTTGTCATTCTTGACTCACGCTGAACATTAATATACTGAAACGGTGTTGTTTTACAGACCCAAAAACACATATGAACTTTGCATATGAATACAACATTGCCTTCTCACTGCAGTCTTGCCACTGGGGTTTCTGCTCATTGTCAGAAAGTGTAATAGTGCTGAGTAGGATGACTGATACGCTGCTAATATTAGACCAGTAGTGGCTGCTAATAAAGACAGCAGCTTCCATTTTAAAAGAACTGTCATCCCCCCTTTATTAAAATAACTCACACAGTCATTACTACAGGTTTATTTGCACTCTGTATGTGGGTCTGCTGACTTGAAAATATTCCACGCTGTAGTGTTGTGATATGATACAGTCCCGATCAAAAGTTTAAGACCACTTGAAAAATGGCAAAAAAAAAATCTAATTCTGCATGGTTGGATCTTAACAAGGTTCCAAGTAGAGCTTCAACATGCAACAAGAAGAAATGGGAGTGAGACAAAACATTTTGTTGAGCATGCAATTAATTGAAAACAACGCTTAAACTGAAACAGGCTGTTTCACAGCTGATCAAAAGTTTAGGACCTCATGCCTTTAAAAGGCCAAATCTGTGCAAAGATGTGGATTCATTGTCATTTTCTGTCAGGTAGTCACACTGTCATGACATTCTGATGGCAACGTGGTCGGGTTGTTGAACTGCATAAACAGGGTCTCTCTCTCGCAGCATGCCATCGCTGCTGAGGTGGGATGCAGTAAGACCGTCATTTGGAATTTCTTAAATGATCCTGAGGGTTATGGAACAAAAAAGTCAAGTGGAAGACCCAAAAAAATTTCACCAGCACTGAGCCGGAGGATCCAGTTGGCTGTCCGTCAAGACACTGGATGATCCTCGACCCAAATTAAGGCCGTCACAGGTGCTGACTGCAGCCCCATAACCATGAAACGGCATCTGAGACTGAAGGGCTTCAAAAACAAAAAACATCTTCAAAGGCCTCGTCTCCTTGAACGCCACAGAACAGCCCGTTTGGACTTTGCAAGAGAGCACCTCATGGAAACGCTTGCGTCAAGCACGCCGCAACAAATTTTTGAAGAGATCAACAATAATGGTGGAGCTACTCAGTACTGAGTTCATGTTTGGAAGTTTGATTTCTGTTTTGGGAGGGTTTATGGGTTCTTTTGGAGGTCTGGTCCTAAACTTCTGATCAGCTGTAAAACAGCCTGTTTCCAGTTTAAGCGTTGTTTTCAATAAATTGCATCCTCAAAATTTTTTTTGTCTCACTCCAGTTTCTTCTTGTTGCATGTTGAAGCTCTACTTGGAACCTTGTTGGGATCCAACCATGCAAAATATGATTTTTTATTTTTGTGCCATTTTTAAGTGGTCTTCAACTTTTCATCAGCTGTGTGTATAAAAAAAGACACCACCTTGTTCATTCTAAGTATGCAACAGATTGCTTGGACAAATGTGTTCAATTTCATTCTATATGGATTTCATTTGAAGTATATGCCACCTTTAGACTGCGCCACCAAAAAAGTCTGAAAGATGTCTACACCTTGACTTTTTCTCATCTCATCTATCTAAACTCATCTGTCATCAATGGGGTCTGGGGGAAGCCATGGCATAATCATGGGGGGAGGTGAAAGCTGCATATTTTCACACTCATTAGCTCAAATCATGCTGTTGTCAAAAGTTACATTGGTCTCAAAAAATACAATTCACTGAATGTAGGCCAAACTTTCAAATATGTTTCTTGGTTTGTGATTTTTTTTCTCCCATTACAACTCTTGACCAAGCCCTGACACAGTAACCTAGAGACGTTTAGAGACCTTCTTGTGTTAGAATAAACAAATAATTTGTGTAAACAAGTACTTTAACATCCATAAAGACAGATTGTTATCTTATTCACATCATACCTTCTCCTACTCTCCTACTATTGTGCATTTATGGTTGCAAACTGTATGATCTGGTGAATTTGGGGGAAGCTTGCAGTACAATCATAGGTGGCATTGAGATACAGTTATTACTATGCCTCGCCTCAGTTGCCTGAACTCTCCTCTCTGCCCTGCACTCACTGATAGCAAGTGTGCCTGCTGTTCAGATTCCAGAAGCCAGTCTACTCATTTTTGCGACAGCTAAACACAATACGGCACACTATAAATACCACTGATCTGCTGCACAAAACAGGGTGCAGCACAGCAGTATGAAAGCAGGTGAGTCACAGCAGAGGAGCCCCATAACAGGAACCAGCTCTTCGCTGTAGCCCAGCTGGTCATATGGTCAGGCAAGCGAGGCCAGCTACATATTCTGACACTGAGCAGCTGATTAAGAACGCTGAGCAAGAACGAAAACAGACTTTGCTAATCAAAGCAGAATAGCACATGGCTTGCAAGAAAACCAGAAATTAATATGCTATACTGTTTAAAAGCAAGCTTCTCACATAAAGTCACATAAATATGGACCCATGCACAGGGTTAAATACTGCTCACTATCAATTATATTAAAATATTCTGAAAGAGTAGATTATAGGGCACCCTTCTTACACCGAAACAAAAACTGAGCTCAGGAAAAGCATTAAACTTGCCTACAACGTTTTTCCGACCAGCCTTCATAGATGCACGTCACAGTGACACAGAGCAGGGCATTCAGGACTCCTAACTACTTTGAGTTCATGGCCAGCAGTTCAAAAAATTAATCAAATTAACTGGCCGACTGGAACATTAAAAGAAAGGTGAGCATTATATTCTAAGGACGCAAGTCTGAAAGCCCTCCCTAAAAGGTCAGAATTACATTTAAGACCAAAATAAATGTTTCCTTAAAACACGAAACAGACTGTAATCAAAGCAATAAACAAAAAGCACTCTATACTAAAATATCTTTAGACTGTTTAGCAAACCTTAATGGTGGTTCATGTTATTTTGATAATTACAATTGGTAACTGTCCTTTTTTTATGAGAACACAAATGCATTTTTCACACTAAAGCCTAAACTGAAATATTAACTCCATGTGAACCCAAAATTAAACATGGTTGCAGTGTTACAAGGTTAGCTAGTTATCAGCCTTATGGACAGTAATTAGGAATTATTCAAGGAACAGGGTATTTCTTTCCATGCAAATGTGATTTATAACATTAATGGACTGGATTCACCAAGTGAATATATGCAATTAAATTCCTTATAAATTTGCAGGCACATTTTGATTTAAGGATTAACTGACAGTGGTAGTGTAACTTTTTATGGATTGTCCATAAATTAGCACATGACTGACAGCTCAGCCTGATTAATCCAAGATAAACATGCGCTGCACACACAACCATTTGTCTCACTGCAAAGTGCAATACCGATTCTCACACATCCTCTAATGCAGGAAGACAGCAGTTTTCTTGTGGGGTGGGGGCGGGTAGAGAAGGGAAGTCAACGGCCAATATAGGACACACTAGCATGCAGACATTAATACCAGTTATTTGAAGCCACTTCACTCATTTTAAATCAAGCCAATAATGACATGCTAGCAAATGGAACAAGATCTGAGTATCTGTTACACAAAAAAGAAACACCACACTGGCAATTCATATATAAAAACTATTTTGTGTTGTAATACCACACAAGGCTTGTTACATACATGTTGTACAATTTATATTCATGTTTACCAAAAAATGTCATGCTTATTCCAAATCTGACTGGTTAATCCATGCCAGTGGAAATAACCACCAAATTTAAATTCATGGATAAACAAATATTAAAAGCTAAAATGATACCAACAAACAATTACATGACAACCATATCTGCGATGAATGTTTTAATGCATGGGTTAGCCTGTTACTGCTGTGGACCGAAGGCATAATCAGTTATGGCTGTTTATGTCACTTCCTTCCGTGTTTTTCAGACACCATACATTTAGATGCACTTCTGTCTTCGTCGCAGCAAATCTCAAAATCAGCACACAGGACTAAAAACATGGGGCCAAGAGCAAGCAGGCATATTTGCTTTCTCTGTATTTGCATGGTTTCCGCAGATGTGCCATTCCGATGAAGAGGTGACTAACCCGCCTGTGTCACACTGGTGTGTGCTGTGACTGTCTCCAGTTGCTAACTGGACAAGCAGTTATGAATAATGGGCTAAAGGATGAAAAGTTCTGGTAAATATGGAGAAATAAAACTGATTTTTGCAGTTAATTGCTGGACTGTCTGCTTGGATTTACACTAACAGTGCTCACTCATATTAACGTACAAAAACATTTGTCAAAAAAGTTAAATTAAATGTGAAATTCATTAATAACTAAGATATTACATTCACCATTTATATGATAAACCATAAAATTGTTTCTTCTAATACCTTCAAGACAAACTTACCTGCCATGATTTATGGTAAAAGAACTGTAGGACTGGAAAACAAAATAAAATGAATTAGTCTGATCAAAGACTGGATGCTCATAGTTGTGATTCCTGAATAAAGGAGAAAATTAAAAGAGAAAGAAAAAAACAACATGGTCCAACGTTTAAGCACTTTAAGCAACCCAAGAAGGGGGGGAGAGGTTTGGAGCACAGTCATACACTATGGGCAATTTAATAGACACCAATCAACCTAACTAATTAGCCATCATGCTGTCCAAAGGGGACAAAATGCTACAGATAACAGTCACTAATTATTTTTGCTCCAATGTACATAAATGATGGAAGGCTGTGATAAAAAATAAAATCCCCATTAAAATTATTCTTCACAGGTGGACAACGAGGACCATAACAGACCTGCAGTTATACTGACTGACCTTGCAGTTAGGCTGCAACAGAACAGAACACACAGACTGGAAACAATGTAACTACAACATGTCATACTGACAAGGTTGACAAAACATTTCTAGTTTGTGGATTCAATGGTGAGTAGGGGAAAAGGAATGTGTTTCTACTTTTGTCAAACCTTTGTCTGATAAACCCTGGACATAGCTGTCCCCCAGGTCACATGCTGCATGTACTCCTTGTACATACAGTATGCATACACACAAGACATGGACAGAAAGGCCACTTAAAGTTTACTACAAATTAAGTAGCCTCAATGTAAAATTCAACTTGCAGTGGATACCTCACCAGTAATCTCCAATCTCAAATAAACAAACAGCAATAATATATCATTTCATATTGTTTTAGGACTAGGTTAGAAGTTATGTTGACTTTTAACATCATACCTGCAACTAGGGTCATATTTATGACTAGAGTATATAAATCGTAAAACAGAGAGAACAATAAAAGTGGTAAAAAAAAATCATAAATAACTGCAAAATGCATTATCTAAATGTTATGCTTAAGATTAGATTTCAGTTAGAAAATTTCTAAAAAGCCTCTGGGGCTTGACTTTACCAAAAACCTGTTACAGAGTCCATAAGATGGTAAATGCACCAAAGAGATTTGGAAGAAGGACAATACAATAAAATGTGCTTAACAGTTAAAAGAAGCTTTTCATACAGGACAAACAGGTGGATCTTCAAGTTAAGTAAAACATGCCAATTAGCCCAGTGATGCCCTATACGACACCTTGTACAGATGACCTGGTCCTATTAGTTTATAAAACTGACTGTTGCACCAATCGTAATAGAGAGTTTATTATTTTGTCGGGTGATATGGCAAAAAAAAAAATCCTGTATTGACCGATAATTATCAATATTATAGGTTCACAAAGCTGTTCCATGTAATAATCAATAATAATAAAAATAACCCTATTCTGACAAATAGAATGAATACATTGGAACTTTACTGTTTACATACAAAATTCCCTTAAAATTATAAAAGGTTATTGATTTTCAAGTATTCAAAGAAACATAGCTCAAATGAAAAAAACCATATAATAATCGCAAATATGTTAAAGGGCAAATATAAAATAAAGCAGGACAGAACTGACTGCAAGAAGTATCTTCCTGTATTCATGGTCTCTTAAAAACTTTTTAAAATTCTGAGGTAGAAAAGTATCTAAACCAAACATAAAACACTTATTCAAGAAAAAAGCCAAATCATGGTTAGATTTTTGTCCGGCGTTGCAAAACGTCACCACACGTCCCCATGTCACATGGTACAAAATCCTCGCGAGAGCAAGACGACTTGGGACAGACTGTGCAGCACAAACTGGAACCGCCTCCGTGACGACACAACTTTGCCCTTACTGGCTGAAGATTTTAGTCACATGCATGCGACATTTGTATCCCAGGAAGCTCCAATCCGTTATCTGCTATTTCTCCCGAAAAACACATAAAGCAGTGAGAACTGGTTTTCAGTTCATTTACCTGGTAAAAATAAAAGTTTAAATAAATGGCAAATGCTCTAATAGTACACGTAAGTTAGTGGTTTATTTATTGTTAGTTACTGTAATGTTGCACTGCTTTATTTGTTTAGTTGTCCAGTCTGTGAAGAAGCCAATCAAGTAAGAATTACATTGTACTCTGTTGTACTCTGTACATGACAATGAAAACTTTGAATCCTTGAAATACATGTATTTGATCGTTTTCCTGGCAGCTCTCTCTTTACACATAGCCACTATACACAATAGTTTTATTCACTGCTAACAGCTTGTATTAGGAGCCGGTTATTGTAAAAGAAGGTATGTGCATGCAGGTGATATTTGTATAGATTTATCTACACACCCTTCTGGCAGTGCTGCCATTGTAGTCTGGTCTCACAGACTAGGAGGAGTAGAAGTTGTCTGACTTGGCTGCAGTTAGTTTATACTCCACTCAGCTGCAGACAGACCTAAGCCCAAGTCTAACGCACCCATTGCTTCTTTAAGGGAGGATGGGCAAAATTACAGCGTCGTCGGTGATTGTTCTGGAACAACTGAAAACAAAGCCTGGATTTGGAATCGAGGGCCAGATTTGAAGCTGTATGTGACCTATAATTCTTTCAGCTTGGTATATACTCTCTCTAGCACAGCTGAAGACCGAAAGCCAGTTTCATGACATAATAGTGCTAAATGAAGCTTTAAATATTATTTTTTGGATGAATGGATGATCAATAAGACATTTGCTATTGACTGCTGTGGAACTGAAATGCCTAATTTAACAGGAGTCTGTATAACAATATCTATTTATTTAACCTAAGTTTCCAGACCACCAGACTTTCAAAATACAAGAGGCTTCCTACTTGTCTGGGACTGAACAGCAAATTAACATCATTGCTTACATTTGTTGGTTCATTTGCAACGTTCCAGTCTTATTATATATGGCTTTTTCCAAGTCTGACGGCAGTTCATTTTATCGAAGTTTGACAGGAGGTAAGTGAGTACTGAAAGAAGGTAAGTGCTTAATATATTCAGATCTCACTTGTGAGCCCCTTTATACATACTGCCAATGAGCATATTAAGTAAAAGCAATTGTGTGCTAATGATTTTATAATAAAATGCTAGCACCTAAGGATCGAGTAGTATATCTGGATCACGTAGATCATACTGTTGGAGAAAATTTCTAGCACATCACTAAAATCCGGTTCATTAAAAACTTCTGAAAAGGCTCCCCATCACCGTAACATTACAGAACATACATACACTGTATTTGTGGACTGATACATAAGTAATTTGCAACCAGGGTAAATACTTCTTACTGATTTTAACACTTTATCAATGCCTCAATAAAATCAGAAAACATTTTTTATGTTCTGTTCTCCCTTCAAGCTTGAAAGTGATATCCTTCTATATTATATTGAAATCTTGTGTATTTGTTCTGGAAGCAAATTTTAAAAAATGTATCTGACAAGCAACACTTCATCTGCCATTAAAGGGTCTTTAAAAGAATCATTCAGAACGAAAGATCAATGAGAAATGGATTGTTTTGCAAAGATTATCCATGTAAGGATAAATTACAGGTTATTAGTCAAGAACCTTCAATGGTAACTATAATTTAAATAACATTGGGCCTGCCGACAAACCCTAAAGATGCAGCTCAACGGCTTATTGTTATACAATCAGATATAATAATATCGCATGCATTTGTAAGGCTACAATTCCATACATGGCAATAGTAAATCTAGAAAAATATACGTGGCCTTGAACGAGCAGCACTGTACATGAATTAGATCTCTGGAGACTACTCTGAATTTATCTGCATGACTGAGACAGCATATTTCTTAATATAATGGACTTCAAGGGATCCGGCAAAACAGTCCTTTATATCCAAAATCCGTTATGTCCAGAGTTGCTATATGCCCAGAACACAACTACGGGACACCATTTACTCATGCCACACCCCAGTAGACACACTTGTGGTATAGATTATTATATTGTACATGTAGTAATACAACTTTACCTGACCAGATGCGTGACTATCAATAATCCTAAGGATCTGCGCTGGATATGACCAGCATGCCACACGCCTTGTAGGCGGAGCCTGCATGTCCATTATAGCCAAACAAAAATACAGCTAAAAGTGGCTCTGGGAACCAAATTGTTTGTCTGTTATAAGCAAAATTCCCCTATATGCAAGTTCGTTATATCCAATGCTTTTTCTGAATGTTCTTAAAGGCGCACGGCTGGGACTAGCGGACCTCGTCTGTTATAGAAAGCCCACTATAACGGGATTTTACTGTTTACATCAAAAGATGAGTTTGTGTGTGTGACACACACACACTAATGAATAACTGAAAAAGTAATATAAAAAAAACCAGAAGGGCCTTAAAGAGTACAGAGAAATGGTTTCAAATGTGCAAATATTTACGGTGGACAAACAGTGCTGCTTTTGGTTTTGCTCTACTAATGGTTTAGTTTGAATCAATGTAAAATATTTGTTCAAAAGTTCAAGATGGTGAAGGAGTAAATACTGCCCCATAGTATCAGCAACTTCTCTGAATTGTTTGCAAAGCTGCCAGTAAAATGCTATTTTCCTGATGCCATTTTTAATGATATCCATATTAGTCATGCAACAATCAGTTCCTACGAGGCCTTGAATCCTTTGAAAGACATCTTACATGTGCAAGTTCAATTGATCTTATATGATGGCTTTATCACAGACATTCACTAACCATTAGACAGACAGCATAACATTGCAGATGATTTTCTCTTGTAACCAGTAAGGTTTAAATTTTTTTATAAATGCTTATAAAAACTAAGTGTCAAAAAGGCTAAAACAAATAAAACTGCTTGCACAAACCCACACCCATCAGATAGTGAAGGCCTAGCACCAGTGGTCATAACTGGCTAAACATCATACTCTTAATTACTGTAATCAGTTTAAGTTCATTTCCCCCCCCCAAATACATACATCAATAAATCTTTATCCTGAAATATGTACTAATCTATACAATTAGTTTTGGAAAAGGCGCAGGTATAATAGAACAGGCTTAAGACCCCGCTTTTATATTTAATGGTTGCAATTTTTTGCCCCATGTTTTGAAGATACTGTGATTCAGCACAGCGCAACTATTCATGATAACATGGTTGCCTTCCTAGGAGCTGCAGGGGTAACGTGAGATTAATAAAATATATAATGATTTACTGGGTAATGATTCAACTGTCGTAAACCTCACCAAAAGATAGTTACACAAACACACACACAGGAGTACATGGATGCTTAATAAAAACAAAGAACGAAATTTCCATGGAAGTTAATGGAAACAATATTTAGAACCACAAATGGCATTGTTTTCTCATGATCAATTAGAATTTCTTTAAAACAAAAAGAATGTAATGAGTATATAAAGCCAATCAATACTTATTATGCATATAACAAAACTATAAAGGATTCTGCAGAAGAATCAATGAGGAACATAAACATCTATTTTAAAAAATTCAAGTCAGCTCTCATAAACATTGCTTTTAATTCATTCCTTTGTATTTGTAATATGCCACTGCTAATGGCAGAATTAACTGAACATTTAAATTCAGTTTCTGTTAGGCAACTGCCAGGTCTGTAATGACATCCTTAAAAAAAACTTTGTCATTCATAGAAAATTAACGGCAAATGTTCACTTTTCACCAGAGTTAACAAAACGCAATAAAAACAAAAGGAAATCATAAAAATGCATGAAACAGAAATAATTTTATAGCGAATTACAAAATTAATTTTAACAAATCATCTTCAAGTGAGCAAGTATGAGCTAATGTAACAAATGTAATGTGTCAAATTCTAATTTATATTTTAAAACAATGTGAATGGAGAAACGTTCATGAATAAAGACATAATATAGACCATGAGTATAACTTTACTTCAGTATCGCCAGCAAACCAACCTAGTGATAATTTTAAATATTTTTTTTAAAAAAAACATACTTTGCAAATTAAATTAAAAGCCATCTTTATTACATACACAAAAATCACGAGTGTTCACCTTAGCTTAATCAAATGCTGAAACTGTCTTTATTCCTTATGTTTAATCATGGCCTGCTTGCTTAGTGTCCATTGTTATCCACTACATGTTACACTGCCCTTAATCACACGGAACAGAGAACTGACCTTTGTTGTACAAAAACAAATTGATCTGGTTGCATATTCAAGAGAGATTTCATTTGTGATTATACCAGAATCTGCTAAATGCCAACATATTTCTTGTTTCAAATCTTCATCCGTCACATTTTCCAAATTGTCATTTAAATTAATATAGTCAACTGTTCAACCTCATTTTGTGACATTTGCACTAGGTGAACCGATCCCTTTGTACCCCTCCATAATAGCATATATTGTACTAATTCTCTTAAAATTTTTGGAAAAGAGTGCAGATTATGGCAAAAAACTCAGCAGTAGCAACAGAAGGAAAAGATTTTGTTTTTCACAATGAAATTGTGACCACTGTTGTCAATCCTTTACTGAAAAACAAGTAACAGACAACCAATGCAGGAATGTTCTCATGTCATTTGTAAATGTAATGTAATTAATGAATTTGGATTCAATTAATTACATTCCCTTGAGTTACAATAAGAACACAATACAATTTAACAAAACTTTATTCAGTGGTCTTGTATGCCCATCTACACAAAGCACTAAGCACATAAACTTAAACGTGATAACGAAACACCTCTATATTCCGCTATACAGGCATGCACAAAAAGAACATCAAAAAAGAAAAATGAAAACCCTTTACGCAGTCGAAAGCTTTACAACCCGGATTTTGTGGAAAGGATGTGGTTTAATTCATAGGCACTATTCTCCCATGCGTCACTGCATGTATGGTAAATTTATCATTTACCTTTAAAGGCCTAAACATGCAATGAAAGCGGCTTTCACAGTACAAACCAAAATGAGTGCTAAGTGTACACCTCAACAAATAGTGACTTCTACAGTCCACACATCTTGCTTGTGCTCCGTTAGCCAGAAGATTTCAACTAACCTGTCATCAGCAACTATGGGATGGGTAGTTCACCCTGCTAGTATCTCTCAGATGGTCACTGCAGAAGTGCTTTCTACAGGCTCATAAGGCACCTGCTGGTTGGCAGTAGTCAAAAGAAAGAGAAGCAATGCTGCTCCACTGGGCATCAGTAACTTCTGCCGTGCAGGACATAACCTGTAGAGTGTGAAGTGCACTGCCATATCTGCCTGGTGAGTATCTTCATAATAAAAACATTATGCCGACAATATGGTGATTAAAAAAGCAATAAATATCAAGTAGAGAAGGTAAAAGGCCACATAGTTTTAAAATGTTTGGTGTGTCACCTGAAATGCAAAATTAAAAATTAAACACAGAATATTAATAAATCAATATACAAAATACTTCATACCAGTCATAATTTGGCATGTGTGTGAAAACTTGAGATAATTGCTATAAATAATACAATTTACCTATCTTACAATCCTTGAATATTTAAAGT
This sequence comes from Cyphomyrus plagiostoma, assembly GCA_019775915.2. Taxonomy (NCBI): domain Eukaryota; kingdom Metazoa; phylum Chordata; class Actinopteri; order Osteoglossiformes; family Mormyridae; genus Cyphomyrus; species Cyphomyrus plagiostoma. Next base: position 12,113,322 of record JABFEA020000110.1, on the reverse strand, counting down.
ATCTCGGAATGATATGTGAGTGTGCCCTGTGATGGGTTGGCGCCCCATCCTGGGTTTTTCCCTGCCTTGTGCCCTGTGATGGGTTGGCGCCCCATCCTGGGTTGTTCCCTGCCTTGTGCCCTGTAATGGGTTGGCGCCCCATCCTGGGTTGTTCCCTGCCTTGTGCCCTGTGATGGGTTGGCGCCCCATC
>JABFEA020000110.1:12103227-12113032 GCA_019775915.2 Cyphomyrus plagiostoma | reverse complement strand
CCATCCTGGGTTGTTCCCTGCCTTGTGCCCTGTGATGGGTTGGTACCCCATCCTGGGTTGTTCCCTGCCTTGTGCCCGTAGCCCCTGCAACCCTGAATAGGACAAGCTGTTTCAGAAACTGAATGGATGGATGGATGGATGGATGGGAGTGCATCTTGATAAACTAATTCGATATTCCCAAGCATATTTCTAGCTACAGGACTGATACCCAAGACATTTTGGATGTTTGAACTTAATATATTGTGACCCATCAATGCCTGAGAAAATGTAACTGACAAATGAAAACAAATTTTACATGCAGTGATGCCTATTTAATCCTCACTGACGACATATTAGCAGAGTACATAAGAATGAAGGGCAAAGCAGGATTGCTCTTATTACTCCTACAGACTGTCCCTAACTCACAACCTATGTGACTTACAATGATACACAAGTCACACATACAAGTTTTTAAATAATTAATTAATAAGCTATCAAGCAAGCAACCAAATAAATAAAGATGACAGATATGCTGAACAAATTTATGCAAAACTTGTACAACTACCAATACTACTCTACCTACTGCATGCCATATGATAGGTGCCACAGAAAAGTACTGTACGGCAGTGATCATCTCCACCTCACGCACATCTTTGTTTAATTCTCACAAGTCAGTGCGATTGCCCTATTGCGACATGTCAATTTCAACATACAATCTGTCTTTCAGAACAGAACCGAGTCGTAATTCAATACAGTCTGTATCTATGCGTAAAAAAGTAGGAATTATGCATAAGCAATGCACTGATGTGAAGGTCCTCAATATTAAAAATCACTAGGAATAAATATTTTTAGTACTATAGTAGTGTAAGTGTTGTGAAAGCTTAGCCATATAATTGACATTTAAAATACAATAATACAAGCATCGGGAACTAGAGGTGTGAACCTTCTCACGATTCGATTCGGATTATCATGTCATCACGATGCATCCCATCAATTTTTCTACATTACGTCACATTATATTTTCAAATACAAATACAAGCAGTGAGATGTAAGCTCCCGTTTTTATTTAACTGAAAATGTAAACAGAAATTGTGACATTACATTAAATTGTAAACAGAAACAAAGAATATAGACATAGCTTGTCAAAATGTAAACAGAAACTGTGAGCTACCCACATCTCGGAACAAACATGGCTGCCTCCATGAATGTGCTGCTGTGTGTTGTTGCTTTATATTTTAGCAGATTTGGAGTGAGATTATTTTTTCTGAGAGACAAACAAACAAGAAACACAAACTAATCAAACCGCATTAAAAGCTTTATAAAATATTTTAGCACATAATATTTTTTTTTCAAGAGGCAAACAAACTACAAAAGAAAAACACTAACAAGTAAAACTCATATTGCATGATAGGATACTGTTTACGGTCATGATATGGTACTCTAAATTGAATACGTGCAGTTACATTTATAACTATTAATATATTTAACAAAATAAACATTTTTAAAGATTTATAAAATAGAATTACTGTTGAGTATGTAAGCCGCCATGTCGAACTTACGTCACAGGGGCAACTCGGACAAAATTTGTTTTCCGACGTCAACGTCATAAAAGAGGCGTGTTTCCGACAGGAGGTGACGTTTTTCACGATGTTTCGTGGTGTTTTCAACCGAGTTCCGACTTGGAGAGAAATAATCGAAAGCACCATTACTCCTACACGGAGCAGCGCTGTACTCTGATCAGGTTTATGGTATAATCGATTATGTTCTGTCACTGCATCGATGCAGAATCGTCCACGCCTGCATCACGATGCATCGATTATGAGATTAATTTCAACACCCCTATCGGGAACTAGATTTAATTGTGTTACTCTGGAAATAAAACTTACGGAAATCCTTAAAAAGAGTGTACAACACTGATTTTCAACCCAGTCTGTGGGGGGGCTCCTACAGCCCGCATTTTTGCACCCTCCGAGCACACCTGGACCAAACAAATAGGAACACCAAGTACCTGATGGAGGTGTGTTAGGTGCATACATTTCATAGTCCACAAAAAAAAATATATGAATTAATAAAAACATTTTAACAGTGATTTACTGGTGTATTCATGGTCAGAAAACCCATGCACAACATTATATAGCAACCTCAATATTTTTAAACAGTTTGGATGTACAAAATGTGTGTAGTAAATTGCACATCACTTTGAATAAAAAAACTACTACTAAATAAATTAATGCGCTGCAATCTACCATCAGGTTAAACTTTTAATGAAACAGATGGGAAATCACTACAACTAATTTTAAAAAATGCATTTCAGACCTGATTGTTTATTAAATGAACACGAAAATAAACCTGCAACAAACCCGATGGTTTGATACAGGTCAAGTCAGGTCAGTTTGACAGCAAAAATGAAGTTTTATTTAGGTATTATACAGGCCCAGCTATGACAATTACCACAAAAGCATTCATTCAGAACAGTAATAAAAAAGTCAACATTACAAATAAAAATCAGAGAGAGCTTCTCAAAAGCATCACATAAGTAAACTATCATATGAAGCTGCTCCGACATTGTCAACAGCCATTCATGACTACTGTGAATATTTAAAGGTGGCTCTTTAAAACCCAGCAACAGGTCTTTGAAATATACTGACTGTTGCTTCTCAAAATCATTACCCAGTCCCAGCACAAAAACAAACCAAATTAATTAGTCTTGTTATTATGCCAAGGTAGGAAAACGCACTGACGTGTAGCTATTATCTAGATAGACATTTTAAACATTTAAAGATTTTTTAATAATAAAAAAATCTTTCATTGTCATACGAAAGGTTCCAGAATTCAAATTATTTTGCTGAATTAAAACAATCAGATATTTTTCTCTTCACTTCAACAAGCACCAACAATTCCATCACAAAATAATTACCGTAAACTATACCACTTATTGTAGACTTCTTTGGATCAAACTAAATGTTTTAAAAATATAGAATTTAAAAACAGTAAACCACTCAGGTAAAATGTCTGTAGAATGATCATTATAAAAGCTTTGCTTTATTTAACTTGCACTATGATACTTTATAGTGAGGTATCCTTCATCATATTCCACCTCTAGTAAAACTACTGTAATTCAGTATGACACAAATACTCAAGGATAAGTCTGAATAAGAATTACGTGTAGGGCTGTCATTATCGAATTTATCAATAACAGAGTAAGCTACAGATTAATCTCAGGATTCATTAAGTGGTTGTTTATATATCATAATATACTATAACTAAATTATATTATAATATAATTAGGCTAGCACAAGGCAGGGACCAATCATCCATTGCACAGTGCACACTTAGTCACACATACCAGCAGTTTAGGCACTCCAAATCATTTTATCTGCATGTTTTTGGACAGTACAAGAAAACCAGAGGATCCACAGAGTCACACATACAAAGTGAACATACAACAGTGAACTCCACCCACACACACACACAGAACATGGCAGTGTGTGGTGACAGTGCTACCCACTGCGCCACTATACTGCTCTCATTTTATAGTCTTGCAGGTGGTGCAACGTTAATATCGACATGGCATTTCATGCACATGCAATGTCACATGGCACGGACCACAATAGTCTGCTGGGTTCACATCATCAATAAAATGTGCTGAAATATTTTTACTCAGTCTGATAAAACATAACTTAGCAAGCTTTTGCAATTTTAATAATGGTTCCTTTTCAACAAGATCCAGGATATGCTTTAAAAATTAATAAAGAAGTTTACCACCACTGCTTTTGAATGAACTCTGCATGTGCTCCCCAAGACAATCATAATCATTCCTATTCTTGCTGTTGAACTTACTCATAGATCTTGTGGCACATTTGAGAAATTAAACAAGTTAAAAGGTGAAAAAAAAACGAACTGATCGTAAAAAAACTCTTTCCACTATATGGAAATATTTTGTATTCCATACAGACAATATTGAGTAGAAGTTGTGTCGGCACTGCTTTATATCTGCTAGCACAAAGCACAGCACCACCACTGGTTATATGTACCATATTACGTAAAATGATGCAACTAGAAGGGTCTAACATTTAAGCAGTGAATATTTTACCATACCAGACTTGTAGAAAGTAAATTAAACAAAATAATTTCAGTCAAAGTGGTGATAAGGGCATGCTAGGCTACTCTGAGAGGTTAAATGGAAGATATCTCATATCTAACCTTGCATTATTGGGTGTTCCTCAAACATGTAAGTCTTCCTTTAACGTGTATTTGCATCGCAGTCATGCTGTGGTGATATTTCAGTTCCGCTTTGAAATACGGACAGATGACTGTATTTTCATTCACTTTTAATGTAAAATGCTTCTACACAAACAATGCTTTTGGTCATTATTTGGATCCTCATCTCTATGCATCATCTTCCTACCACCATACTGCCGAATAATCCAGAAGGAACATTTTAATCATGGCTTTTTAATAATCACGTAATTGAGTTTAATCGCGTAATCACGAAAGCTCTAGTTAGGAGACAGTGGTGATATTTGAATCAGAAATTTGCTCCACTTTATTCACTTTTTCTGAATTTTTGTTCCACTTAGTAAAATCCCACAGAAATTTGAAACTTAAACACAGAGAAAACTCAGTAATAATACTGCTTATAAAACACGACCTTTAGTTTTCTCTGTATATATTCCACAAATTAAAGGTCAATCATGACAACCATGCAAATTTCAGACAAGGTGTGTCACACACAAAAAAGGAAATAAAAAAAAATGAAAAGCAGCAGCTAAATATTTAGTAACCACAGCTCATTATTCAGGAGTAGTTGTAGGAGGAAAAAAAGATTTCATAGGGTCAGCCTTCACAACTGTCATAGGTTAAAACAAGTCACCAACTGTATCAAACATCCAGGACCCAAAGGCAGAGTTCAAGTTAAAACGGTCCCGAGTTGTAACATCGCAATAAGGATTATGCACCAATTTAAACACCACAAAATACGTTTTCCTTACAATTTAATATGCAGACATTTAAAAACACTGGTGGATTAATGACCCTCTTTTGCAGAACTTTAATAAGTACAGGCCTATATTTAGGCTTAACATGTGACATAAGTCAAAAAAGTTCCTTTATGGTTTGACTAAGAAATGTCAAATTTGCCACTGGCCATTTTTTAATCAATAGACAAGACAGTTTGGGAGAGGAATGACCAGTATGCAGCAAAAAAAATGGCTATCAAAGGTTGATAAAGGAAAATGGCAGATAAATCATTTTAAGATCAGTCAGCAGCACATAGTGAGAAACCACTCAAGTAGGCAAGCAAGTAAGATTCACCGTATGACACATTTTTGAGTGGATAAAGTTTACGAGATGTAGCGTAAAGTGTTCTGCTCGAGCAAACACCCGTTATGTTGCCTCGACATCTATTCCTCTATTTTTGTGATCAAGGCAAGGATGCTGTAGAGAGAGGGAGAGCTACTCAACCCCACTCCCTTTAACTGATAACATTTCAAGGTACCAGGGGAGGTTGTTTCCAAATTTCAAACAACTTGTATGTACATCACTGAATGTTTGAATTTCATTGCATATGATTATTACCATTTAACTCCATAACAATACTTGCTAATAATGATCATTTTTGTGTCTAGCTTTACTATTCCTATGATAAACATTGGCCTTTATTTTGATATGAATATATGACAGGATTCGTCCCTGGTCAAATCCATCCAGCAGAGAACCTCTGTATACACCCTGTACCAGAAATCTATTATAATGTATGCCCTTTTCTTCCAAAATTGCAAAAACTAAGCCTAGTGCCTTAGTTCAGACGTAGGTTGGTGTGTTACTTCTGAACAGTTTGGGGTGAATTATGTCAGTCACCATTTCCTGTGTTTCAAATCAACTTCGGGTATTAATTTACACAGGTTCTACGAAAAAGATAAGTAGTGCAGCCCACCTCAGAAGATCTTGTAGCTAAAAGGTGTACATTCCAGGAATGTATGGTAGGGGAGGAAACTGTTATATTCTTAAAATGTAAGAAATCAGCAGGACAGCACATATCACACATACAGCAGCATGGCATTTGTTCCATGTTACTTTGAAGAAAGACATTTCTTTTGAAGCCAGACAAATCTCACAAACTCAAACTTAGTACCTCCAGTATAAAAGACTGAAAACTTGTTTTTAATTAAACAATACTGAATAAACTAATATCCATCAAATACAGCAGACAAATCCTTCATTCTCATCAGTAGCTTTTAAATTTTGATAACTAAACAACCAAAGCTTTCTTTTCATAAAGATATTTTATGCATATATTTCAAATAATTCCCAATTACACAGCTCAACTATATCCCAAGCGAAGACACGCAATTGCCAAAAACACCCCCCCCCCCCCCCACACACACACCAACAGTGACGCACTTATAGACAGCAATGCGAGTGCGGTGCCTGTCACGCTAAAACGTTCAGGGCTAACTCACGTTAATGTATTCGTCTGCATTCCGATTACAGACCATTTCTTTAAGAAAATCTTGCTTTTTATGAATGCGAATAACCGCATACGGGGCGTTTAAAAAAATCACGTCAGTATAAATTGTCATTTTTTTTTTCAATTTGGTAATGTAAATCACACGGTGTACCTATAAGACACTGATCATTTTCATACGCCAAATAGCTAGCGGAGACCACGTCCAAGGGCAGAAAATTGGTCATTTTTACCAAAGAATTAATAAACACACCTAAGCATGCACATACATTAGCAAGTCCATCATGTTAAAACAATTTTATATGCATGAAGATGTCAACCTCCAGTCTTTCTCCAAGCACAACAAATGACGCAACAAGCCTATCCGTGTATCCGCGAGGGATGAGAGGTGTCTTTAACATATTATTGCGAACTCCAGAAACAGAAATATACATATCCTGAGCTATAACTCGTAGATTTTATAAAATAACGTTACAGAGTTTTCCAGATTAACGTTTTTAAGGAAACACATGAGTGTAACTTAGCGCTAGCTTAGATACCTCATACGCACCTCATACAAAGTCGCACGTTAGATTTAAATACACTTATACGTTTCTTCATAGCAAAACACATAAAAACTACGCAACAAAGACAAAAATTTAATTTAAAAAATATCCATTCTGACACCTATTTTCCTTAAATAATAAAAATACAGTCATTACGCAATGTAAGAGGCTGCCAAATTATACAGCAAGCTAGCTTGCTACATGCCGAATTACAAAAAAAAGACGCGACATCAAATCCTGCACAGGTCTCCCGAAATGTCAGAAAAAGATGATATTCAGGGCAAAATGAAGACGAACTGGTTTCTTTCACTGCGTTACTTTAAGAACGAAATAACTATCTAGTCAGCAGGCTACAAGTTAGCTGCCTAGCTCGCGAAGCTGAATTTAAAATCTGCTTACAAAGGGGTGTGGAAGCAGCCTAGGAAAGAAAGCATGAAGTATAAAAACTAGAAAAAGGTAGCAAATCGTTCACTAATAATGTACTAATTACTGCAACTTTAGCTGGCTACAAAGCAAAGGAGTTTTCAGAAACGTCAGAAAATGACACAGACAAACACACCTCCTCCCACCAAACGCGCAAATTAATTTTCTTCTCATCCCACTGAAATGTTAAAGCGGGAGAAAATACTCTGACGTATTCTCCCCGCCTCTCTACACCGGCTAACAATAAATGTACAATAATTTAAAAGACAAGATTAAACACTCGCGTGTGTACAGCGAGCAACTCGAATCAGCGCAGACACTCAAACGAGACCTTATGTAGCTAATTCACACTTACAGTCTCTCCTCTCCGCTCTCTGCGGCGGCCATTTTTTTTATTTAAATAAATAAATAATTTCACTACACATCTTTTGCGGGCACCCCCCTCCCTTCGCCGCCCTCCTCTTAACACACGCCGTCTCAGCTCGGAAGCAGTCGCGCGAGAGCTCCTCTTCAAGCAAGCGCGCTGAAACCCCGCGAGAACAAGAAAGCAACTGCGAAATCGTTTTCATCCGAAAAGGATCCCCGGCATTCTCCGCCTACAAAGAGTAAATTGATACATGTCGATTGGCTTTACGGAACGTCGTTGATGCTTTGTGTAACTGTCATTGGCCGCAAAATATAAATTGCACGTCAATCTTGCTCCGGAGTTGGTAGACTGTAGAAAATCCCACTGGTAGAAATTATTTTTTATCACCAAATTAGGAGGCAATATTTTTCGAAAACAACGCACTAGAATCTCATAGGCTTACACAGGTCACACTGATTCTCTGGACCAATCGAGACAATCCCGTTGGGTCTTCGCAGACATCGATATGATAGAATGATCTGAAATGGTTTTAATGATTGTGTACGTTTGTGCTACTTTTAAGTACAATTACTTTACCGACCATATGAAGATGATTTCCTTCTACTGCAGCAATACTTAAAAAGATACATAAAGGTTACAGTATGCCATAAAGTAGCCAGTTCCCACTTCTGAACTTGTGAAAATGTCCTATTTTCTGCAAGTGTAATTGCAATTTAGTCATACACAAATTGTGTATAGAAATTTTACTAATTTAATGCAGGTAAGGCTTTTTCAGTTCCACCCAATTACCCAATAGAGGGTGACAGAAATTGCCTAGAGCCTACCATAGGCCATATAGGGCACAAGGCAAAGGATAGCATGATCACAAACCACACACATGCATTCACTAGGTCACTAAACTACATGTCTTTGGCAAGAAACCTGCATGACATGGATGATAAACTCACATACCCAGGATTCAAACCCACAACACTGAAAAATAATGCAGTAGTACCATCCACACTCTATTCACTTCCTCTCCTTCAATGTTATCTTTATTATGAATACATTATTCAATAATCTGACTTGATTCTTCTCTGTTTAACAAGCTCTCATAACCAGTTGCCCCATGAGATGAGCGACTTTGTACCGCTTTTGTGTACAATTACTTAATTACTGACCATTCGAAGAAGTTCTCCTTCCTTTAGAATTTTTATTCGTTTTCATTGGGAGAGCATATTGTAATTTCAACAACCATATACCATACAAAGATTTGTCTATTACTTCTTCAAGTAGCCAGCCTCTTAGAGGTGGTTCTAGGAATTTTTAACTGGGGTAACCTAAGCGTGACAAAGATATACAGTGGTACCTTAGTTCTCGAACTCACTAAAACTCGAATTTCTTGAAAGTCGAACAAACCAGTTTGACCTGGAACTCCACCTGAATATCATAAGTCGACCCGCGAACGCTGACCTAATATAAATTGTACGCGCCAGGAAATGAGTCATACTACAGTGCAAATCTTAATTGAATGCCTTCTTCACAGACTTGACGATTAACCAAATAAAGCAGCGCAACATTACAGTAGCTAACAATAAATAAACCACTAACTTACGTGTACTATAACAGCATTTATGTCATTTATTTAAACTTTATTTTACCGGGTAAATTAATTGAAAATCAGTTTTCACTACTTCACGTGATATTCGGGAAAAATAGCAGATAACGCATCGGAACTGCCTGGGATACAGACGCCATGCGTGTAACTAAACTCTTCAGCCGGGGCATAACAGAAAGAAAGGGTAATGGGGATAAAGGAAACACAGGGTGTAGTGCACAAGGGAACACACGTGGACAAAGGGGTATATATTTTATATATATTTCTGATTTTATTTACACGCGACAGATACAAACCTGGTGCAAAAGGACTTCAGGAGTGATTATGGCCAAAATAATAAACAAAACCCAACTACCGAACGGAACCCAAAACTAAATGAACTACAGAAAAACAAAGAACACGGTAACAACAAGTCCCACAGTCATTCA
>JABFEA020000110.1:12067494-12098986 GCA_019775915.2 Cyphomyrus plagiostoma | reverse complement strand
ATCCTAGGGTTGTGCATATATTGGTGTATAGACTATTAATGTCAATTGTGAAAAGAAAAGCCCCTTCCGGTATTATGACTGTTTGTAATTTGTTAATAAAATCATACATATCCTGTAAATAGCTATTATGGCGTTGTGAAACTGGATTTAAAAAATGATCAATATACTGGGCCGTATGGTAAGTATTACTGCTACAATCCGAGACTATGGGTCTACCTTTGGGGATTTCATTAGGAACCGTCCAAGATTGGCGGTCCATATGAATTTTGGGAAGTAGGTAAAAGATTCTAGGGCGAGGGTTGTCTGGGCCCATTAGGAAGTACTTCTGTTTTAAAGTGATAAAATTGTTAGAATATAGGTCATCCAGGATGGTATTGACTAGTTGGGCTGTATCCTGATGTAGAGAGTGAGTTAACGGGACGTAATAATCTCTGTCATGTAATTGCTGGAGTGCTTCAAATTTGTATTGTTGTGTATCCATTATGACGATGCCTGACCCTTTGTCTGCTGGTTTAATTATGATGTTCCTGTTCTGGCGTAAAGTATTTATAGCCCTTCTCTGTTGTGCTGTTATATTTTGTTTGAGAAATGATTGGTTTGTTATCGTTCTAAGTTTATTATTATTACCATTAATTAATTGTTTAATACCTGTAGATACCTGCTGTATTTTGGGTTCCCACTTGGAAGGGGCAGTGAATGGAACTACAGAATATTGTTGTATATAGTTGAAGTAGTCTAATATTTTTAATTTCCTGTTGTAATGGTGGACATCTCTAGCTAACTCTGTATTATCTATTGGTTTTGGGGTGGGGATGAAGGTGAGTCCCTTTTGTAAGAGCTCCCTTTCATCTGAGGTCAATACAAAAGTTTTTGATAAGTTAAAAACGTTATTATAGTGGACTGAGGTCAATACAAAAGTTTTTGATAAAACTTTTAGGAGTTAGGGTTAGGGGTTAGGGTTAGGGTTTAAGGTTTAGGGTTAGGGGTTAGGGTTAGGGTTTAGGGTTGGGTTTAGGGTTAGGGGTTAGGGTTAGGGTTATTTCTACTAACTTAGAAATAATTAATTTCAGTTCAGCTTTTTATTTATTTTTACAATGTATATACTATTACGTAAATCTATTTATTTACTTTTGAAAACTTGTCTTTCCATCTTTCCGGAGCCCCTCAGAGGTCAGGGTGTGAAAATATTTTTTTAAATTGTTTTGTGTATCCTCGCAATATACTTTCCCGTTACTATTAAAGAACCGCACAATGTCCGTTTAAAGTACAAATACTAAGTATAAATAATCGAAGCGATAGACATGTCGAACCGTTCAGTGTGCTTTAATTATTAAATTATGGGGGACAATGCACACCAGGTAACTTTCACATATGTGTTTTTATACGTATTTACTAATAATTTTACTGTGTCCATTCACTGTATATAAACAAGACAGCTTGGCTATAAGCATGTTCAGCAAAGCCTAATTTAAGAAATGGACTATGGCCTATGGTCATACAGATTATGTAGGCCTGTTTTTATTTTCATTAGTAATTGCACTGTGTCCATGCACAACCCGCTATTGAACGTTAAATGTATACCTGAAAAAAATATTAATTGATTTCGTCAAACTGCCGAACCAACCCTTTGTTACATCAGAGATCGTGTCTTTTCTTAGGTAGGCCTACTAAGAAGATTCAGCACACATAGCAAAAGTGATCAGAACGCAAAAATGATCGGTGTGCATCCCTGCCGGTGAATAGCCTATAAAAGATCTATGATTAAACACTACCGGGCTTGCTTACTGAAAGATATCACAAACTGAATATTGAATATGCAGGCAATTTTACCGCAGCCATAGGATTGTTGAAGACAAACCATTTTTTCAGAGTTTCGGAAAGCTCATTTGTTACTTTTTCCACTTTGGAAGGCCCACGCACTGTTTGAGACTCGTGATCCTGAAACTTAACCTGCTCCGTGGTGATGTATTCTACTAAGAGAACCAACATCGTAATATCGAAAAGCCACAGTTACCGCTACTTATCAACAAACTTATCCAGCTAGGCAAGGCATCCAGCATCGTAATACAGGACTCGGATGCACTCGGTATAAACAAACTTGTTGGCCAACCATCCAGAGGTAGAAGCCAATGACATTTTGGGGTGGTATCTGAGGTGCCCATTCTGATTGTCACCCCTTTAAAAACACATATTATTAGACTATGCACATTCAGATAAAAGCGGTATGGAGGTTCCATAAGCGTTCACAATAGGTATCACAGGGTAAATAATTTTTGTACATAATATGCACATAAGTTTTGTACATCAGTAATGCCTCTTAGCAATATCAGTATTTCTATGCTTAGTATTTTGCTCCAAGCATCATATCTATTCTTCAAATATAATATAGTCGAGCATGTACTAAATTAAAATTAAACAATAAAATGTAATAAATGTGAATAATTAAACGTTATAAGTCACACTTGAAGTATAACATTTCTGCCACAAGGTAGCGACAAAAAGCAAATTAAAAAAGTGAATGTGCAAAACTATTGAAAGTGTATTATTGGTGCCGAAGAAATTATTCGTTGAAGGATTTGCCACCTATTATATCTCCAGACAGGACTAACAAAAATAAGGAATTATTTGGTATTATTAACAAAGGTATAATAAACAGGTGAGGATTATTTGACAGCATTGCTATGAATTGAGGTTTATTTTTCATGTCAAATTTTTTACACTTAAAATTTTAGAAATGTATGAACATTCATTCATCTTCCAGACTGATTATCCAACACAGGGTGATAGTGAGAATAAGTCATTCACAAACAGCATAATCACATTTTTCTATTAATATTGTGTCCAACCAACAAAAATGTTTTGGAAATATTTGAAAATACAGCATGGCTCATAATATTAATATCAAACTTTAAAACATTTTTGAATGGAAGCAGCAGCCAACATTTAAAGAATTTTAAGAGAATAAATGGAATTGCAACAATTTTTAACTACTGTTATCTATTCTTACATGAACCCAAAGTCATTCCACTATTTTTTCCTATGCAATTACTTAATATCCATCCCATAAGCTCTCAACCAGTACAGGGGCCTGGTGAGGCTGAAGTACATGCCAGTAAGCATAGGGCACAGAGAAAAAAACGCCACGGGTGTAAACACCACCAGTAAACGGTCCAGTGGAAAACACACACAATCACATGCTAAATGCAATTTAAGCCAGTTCATCTAGTTACTTGATTTTGAACTGTGAGATGAGACAAACGTATCCAGAAGAAACCTGGTAGCAAACGTAGGGAGAACATACAACTCCAGCTGCATGTGTTATATAACTAATGTTCTGCTAAACGCAAATATGAATATCCAAAGCAATGTGATAAAAACAGAACAGAACAAATATGTGGAAAGACTATAAGCAAGACAAATATGAAGATGGGCTTCACACGCAATTTATTAGGACTTTTCAACGTGCCAAATTGTAATACTAAATCATTAAAATAACAAACAAGAAAAGGCCGCATGCTGCATTATCAGGTGTAATTTATTGTTTGTAAACTCTTAGAAGTATTGCCTGTAAAGAGAACAAAGGGATTGTTTCACAAATTTTGATGTTTGTCCTTTGATTTTTCTGACGTTAAATCAGTTTATTTTAGTCATTAGTTATATTAAAGGAAATTGAAAAATAATTTCCAAAAAATAAGTTCAATTTAAATTTCAATTATTTGTTTGTTTAATAGAAATGTATGTATATATAAAAAGCAGTAAGTATACGAAATGGACTTGCCATTCTTAAAATGGTTTACTTAGATCACAGTTGACAACATACACCAATCAGCCATGACATTAAAACCATCTGCCTAATATTATGTATTTGTGCATGCAAAACAGCTCTGAACAATCAAGGCATGGACTCCACAAGACCTCTGAAGGTGTCCTGTGGTATTTGGCACCAAGATGTTAGCAGCAGATCCTTTAAGTCCTGTAAGTTGCAAGGTGGGGTCTCCTTGGATTGGACTTGTTTGTGCAACACATCACACAGCAACTCGATTGGAGATCTGGGGAATTTGGAGGCCAAGTCAGCACCTTGAACTCTTTTTTTATGTTCCTCCAACCATTCCCGAACAATTGTTGCAGTGTGGCACGGAGCATTATCCTGCTGAAAGAGGCCACTGCCATTGGGGAATATCTTTGCCATTAAAGGGTGTACTTGGTCTGCAGTAATGTTTAGGTGGTACATATTAAGGTAATTTCTACAAGAATTACAGGACCCAAGGATCTCAGCGGAACATTACCCAGAACATCACACTGCCTCCACCAGCTTGCCTTCTTGCATCCTGGTGCCATGTCTTCCTCAAGTAAACAATTCATAAACACCCATCATCCACATGATGCAACAGAAAACGACACTATCAAACCAGGCACCTTACTTCCACTTCTCCATGGTCTTCTGGCGGTGGACAGGGGGCAGCATGGCCACTCTGACTGATCTGTGGCTACGCAGCCCCATACAAAGCAAGCCGCAATGCACTGTGTGATCTGACGCCTTTCTATCATAGTCAGCATTAACTTTTTTTGCAATTTGAACTACAGTAGCTCTCCTGTGGTATTGGTCCAGATGGGCTAGCCTTTGCTCCCCATGTGCATCAATGAGCATTGGGCATCCATGAACCCATCACTGGTCCACTGACTGGCCAACCTTCGACCATGTTTGGTAGGTACTGATCACTGTATACCAGTTACACCACACACGACCTGCCGTTTTGGAGATGCATTGGCCCACCCATCTTGCCATCACAATTTTTCCCTTGACATCTTTGCCCATCATAGCGCTTTTCCACTGGCATACAGAAACAGAGTGGTACCCAACCTGTACCACGAACTGAGACTAGATCCTCCTCGGTTGCGGCTCACTTCGGTTTTCCACTGCGGAAGGGATGGGTCAGAAAAGGCCTTGCCAGGTTTGGAGAGTGACAGTGACATAAACCTGCTTATTTACTTATCTACTTATTTGCTTATGTACTGTTCACATGATGTGTACATCATGATTTACTAGTGCTAAATTTTGCTAGCAGGTTCGCAAGAATCGTTGTATTATGTTAGCGTCAACCGTTAACAAGATTAGCTTCAGCTTCTGTAAATTTGCATTTTGAATCCATTCTGTTCACTGTTGGGATTGTGGGTGCAGCGAACGGCGAGAGGGCGGGCGAGAGAGAGAGAGAGAGAGAGAGAGAGAGAGAGAGAGAGAGAGAGAGAGAGAGAGAGAGAGAGAGAGGCAGACCTATATACACGAGACAAGGCACAGGACTGGCGTGCGGCGGCGCCACACAGGTGGAAACAATGGGTAATCACAGGAGGTTACGAAGTGGGCGTGACACACACGAGGGGTTTGAACGGAGCGGACGTCGCAGGACGTAACAGTTCAATTGTTCTACAGTATTTCTTTAAGTTGAATGTTCTGAGTTAGGCCCAATGAAAAAAATCATTAGTTTATCATCCCCGCCCGTATGGCGAATTTATCCCGCATCGATTTTTTACTTTTTAAAAGTGTATTTTCCTTTGTAAATTCCTCTGCCGGCGTTCACAAATTTCACAGGCATTTTGAATAAAACATTTTTAAAAAATATTTTCTTTTCATATTAATTTTGCGGATCAGCCCATATGTCATATATCCGTTGCTGTTCCTTTTGTTTACTGATGTTGAAAACTGTTATCTTCCGTTATCTTTTTTCTAAGAAATACATTTTTTTTTTAAAAATTGCCCTCCCTCATCACTTGTTTTTGATTGAAAGGATGATAAACTAATTATTTTTTTTACTGGGCCTTATCAGGAATGCCTCAGTACATCATGATACTAGTAATGCATAATATATGGAATATGTCTCTTTTCCCCTTATCGATGTAGATCCTTAGTATCGCCGTGCATTTCGACCAATCAGAGGGTGGTGAGGCTATGTTCGGTCACACTTTCAGCCCTGCTAGTAAGGACTGTCATGTCAGTACAGGTACGGCTCTGGTACGACTTGCATACTTTGCAATGGAAAACTTTTAGTCTGCGGGTTTGCGGGTAAAGTTCCAAAAGTCACTCCTTACCTTACATTTATCCACTTTTCCTATTTCCAAAATATCCTTCATGAACTGAGTGATCACCTGCATAATGTATAACGGCACTGGTGTCAATGTGACCAGTGCCATTGTATCAAGATCAATATTATTCATCTCACCTGTTAGTGGTTTTCATGACTGGTGTATAGCTACATGTTGTCACGTCACACCATCCATCCATTTTCCAACCCGCTTATCCTACTGGGTCGCGGGGGGTCCGGAGCCTATCCCCGAAGCAATGGGCACGAGGCAGGGAACAACCCTGGACGGGGGGCCAGCCCATCGCAGGGCACCCTCACACACCAGTCATTCAAACATGTGCACCCATGGGCAAAATAAGTAACCCCAATTAGCCTCAGCATGTCTTTGGACCGTGGGGGGAAACCGGAGTGCCCGGAGGAAACCCCACGACGACACGGGGAGAACATGCAAACTGTCACGTCACACCAAACATTTAAATCCACATTTTTAAAGAAAAAAAACAAAAGACACTGGCCCGTACGGGGATCGAACCCGCGACCTTGGCGTTATTAGCACCACGCTCTAACCAACTGAGCTAACCGGCCACATAGTCATATACTCTTATTCCACATGAATGTCTCATTTCAATACACTTTACTAATTGAAATATTCGGATATAAGTTTCTGTCTTCCCGCTAGTAGTCAGGATTTACGAAGGTCGACGATTTTTTTAGTAAACGCCTCAACCAATGCAAGTAGCCTTAACTGGGCAAAGCTAACTTGGTATCCCCATGATCATTTTACCAAAGCGTTCAGCTGCACCAATACTAAATAACGTATGAAAATCAACGTTAAACGGCCCTTTCATTCATTGTAACTGTTGTTTTCTTCATAATGAAAAAACAATAAGGTGCCATCAGATACGCTGCTTGGATCCCTAAGGAGATACAAATCATTAAGCGTTTTATTATCTAGTCTCTAATTTGAAGAATAGATTAAAGCTAGCTCGTTGTATCCTGCTGGGATCGCGTCAGTTCATGTTTTTCCACGGTTGTACAAATATCGTAAATAGACGTATTGAACGGCGGGAATGTCTACATTACTAGGATTGTACTTACCTTTGTTTATCAAAATCAGCTTCTAGTGATAGATTTAAAACACTTTTATGATTTTTATGATGAGCATAAAGTTGCATGTGTTACATTGGTCCATACACCCCTCACGAGTATTTTGAACACATTCTGCTCCACGAACAAGCAAAGGTCATCATCAATACATTGACAAATCAGAATTTGGCTCGCTACGTTTGACCTACGGATGAACTTCCTGATAGCTAATAATATATCGTTGGGTCGTGGTTCTAGTGTTTTTAGCTTTAAGAGACATTGAAATAGGAAAATAAGCGTAATGTTTTGGACGTTCTGAAAAAGTCTGCTTGCTGATCTTAAGGGCCTCACGCAGTAAAAGTGTAACTAATAAGTTCATAAACCATTGTGCTATATGCAGTCCCTTATAGAGTTTTTCACCAGACGCCCATTTTCTGCAATTTGCCCTTAACCGTCGAAAGATATTAATCATTACACGTTTTGGGGGAAAACGCCGTGTTCCTTTTGACCAAGTTTCTCCTGGTCGCCGGGTTATTTCAGAATATGTGGATCCTTCTCCTGTGCGCGGCCGCCTGCTCCTGGCCGCCGTACTGCGCACGTGGCTTCACCGAGGTGGAAGCGCGAGGCCGCGCGGAGCTCCGGAGGCTGCAAGGCTTCGCGGCGCAGCCGGTCTACGGCGCGTGCTGGTCCCAAGCCTTGGAGCGGATCCGCGCCAGATGCCGCCAGTTCACCGAGGAAACACAGAGCCGCGTTGCGCTGGCTTTTACCCACTGTCACCTTCGCAGGTGATGGAATTATGTGGCTGGATTTTGTGCTTGCGTTTGTAATTTGTATAATCTGTTTTCATAGGGAAGTGGAAATCCTATGGCTTAAACGCAGAGGGTCACCTTTTAATATTTTCCACATTTATTTTCACTCAGATCAACTGTTAAGTGTCTAGTTGATCACCAAGCTGTGTCAGGATTTATCAATACAATGTTATGATCTGTGTATGGCTGGAACTGCATTGGGTGTGTAATTTTTTTCTCGTAGATCAAATCGCCCATTCCCAGAGTGCATGGATGACAGCAACGTGAAGGAGTGCACACAAGACATGGATTCTGTGGCTTTCAATACATATACAGAGTTCTTCACCCATGTGCACAGTATCTGCCACTACCTGGAGAGCGAGCACTGGCAGCACCGTGCAGAGGGCACCATTCACAGGTGACCAAATGCAGTGGGAACTCCAGGTCGTGGGAGACTTTGTGCACCTCAGGTCCCACAGTAACAGCTCCAGTGCCGTTCTCCTGCAGGCTGACCGAGAGTTCGGCGGGAGTGGCTGAACAACTGGCCTCGACTCAGCGCATGGCTGAGGATTTGGTGCAGGCCCAGCGTGTGGCCCTCAAGTCCCAAGAGGCTATACTGCGTAATGGGGAGGAACTCAAGTTTACACTGCATGACTCCACACAAGGTGATTGTATTAGTAACAGTATACTGGGTGTGTGCTCTCCGGCAATTTTTTTTTTGCCTTTCTAGGGGGAATGTGAGTCCAAATGTATTTTCCAAGAACCATCTGGACTTTCTTGATACTGATGGATGATTTGTTTTGCCATTTGCACATCTTCATTTCTTCACATTGTTTCTTCACATTGCCTATTCTGTTTGAATTTGTCTTACCCAATCCGACTGTCCAATTTCGAACCCCTCATGCACTCTGCTGGCCCGGCAGGCCTGAAGGATATCTTTGCAGATCTGCAGCACACTGCGCAGGAGCAACAGTTGGCATTCTCCGAGATCTTTGGCCGCATAGCATTCCTGCAGAACTTCGTCATGTCAGAGTCCCATACACTGGCCTCCCTGCTGTACAACACACTGGGGCTGTGTGTCGCCTTCCTGCTGACCGCCACCAAGCGCACTGCTGCAGCCAGGTGCGATCCCATAATTTGAACTGGTGACACAGTAATCACGGAAGACTGCCATATTGTTTGTAGTTAACAGCAATGCGAAGCTTATTCAGAAATGAAAGGTAAGAGATATGCTACTTCTTCAATTACTGTGTAACCTGTAGTAAGGAAAATAATTACTTTGACAGGAGGTACGTAAGGAGAATCCACCTTCTGCTATCTCAGCAGGCCATTGCGATGTGTTACATGCACAGCAGATTTTGAGGGTTTTTTTTGGTTAAAACGGGAAAAAATTGTGGTATTTTTTGGGAATTTTTTATATGTAAAACATTTTTCATCTGTAGGCTAAGCCTTTTTGTGCTGGTGGCAGTAAACGTGTATTTGGAAAGGATGATCTGTAATGCTGTGTTGGACTCCACAGATTCTGGGTACCAGCAGATGGTGAGCACGTAACTAAATTGCTTTGTCGATCATGTTCCACAGAGGCTGTGCATAAACGTCACTGGCAAAAGTTCAAAAATCAAGGTTATCTGCTGCATACCCCGTAACTAAAAGCAGCATAATTAGTGGCTGTGTATTTTAATGCTACCCTGTATATTATGATCTAAAATTTTACTCTGAAGAATTCCCCTCGGTCGCTGACTGTCAATTTGTTCTTGGCCAGGAGCGGATTGGCCAGCTGGTGACGCTACTGCGGCGAGGCATGGTTTTCTTGGGACTGCTGGTTCTGATCTATGTGGGAGTGAGGTTCAGGGATGTAAGCAGGGAGAGCCTGGAAATTCTGACCCAACTGAAGGAATCACACTGCAGCCTTCAGCTGGCTCTGCAGAAAGCTGGTGACCCACACCTCCCCTGTCTTGCACTTACACAGTTACATGTACCTTAGTCATATGACTCTAGCTCAGTGATGGGCAATTTTATCCCCAAAGGGCCAGTGTGCATGCGAGTTTTTGCATCCCTAATTAGAACACTAATTAGAAGACTGATCGGCTGAAGAGTCCTCACACCTGGGTTTGAACAGCTGACCTGCGGGTTATCCCAAAAACCTGCAGACACACCAGCCCTTAGTGGATAAGATTGGCCACCCCTGCACTCGACATTGCCTATCATATGCACACTTAGAACTGAGAGGAAGCTCTTTGTCTTTTCTGTCCAGAATGCTTTAATAAGGCTGCTGCTGAAATGCAGCTCATGAAGAAGGAAGCAAGAGAGAGTCTGAGGGCAGAGCGCTGGAGAAGGGTCAAGGATGGATCCCAGTGTACTGTGCTGCAGGATCAGTCTGTCATACTCTTCAATTCTTCCACCCTTCACATACCATCTGTTTCACTCGGTCCGTCTCGTTTGGACTTGGAGGAAGGTAAGACGTTCCTCCAGCCCCCTCCACTGACCCAGTCATCAGACGCTGATTTGCTGCCCACGATGTTACACTACTTTCCCAGCAACTCCTGTTGCTTGCATTCAATTTAGTATAAGACCGATCCTACCGTTCAAAACTACTATAAATTCTGTGCGTGAAAATGATTTTATCCCAAGACGTCCCCAGATCACTTTGAAGAGTTGTTGTTTGGTTGTGATTTTAGACTGGCAGAATTTCTTGATTTGGCTCATTTTCTTGAACATGTCACTCCATCATTTCCCGTGCAATTTAATGCACCAGTGCATTTTTATAGTTGAAGATCTTTGTAATTAAACACTACTCATGTGCTGCTTGAAATTGTGGAGCCACTGTCTTGGAGACCCCTGGGAGGTGTGGTCAACCTCAGTCCTCACACTCTGGAGAGAGGCCCTCCACCGCTCTCACGTACAGCGTCTTGGTTAATGATAGTCAGGTAAGCGCATGACCCAGCAGACCAAATAATGTGACTAGTAGGTTGCTGGAAACAAAGGTGCCCATATATAATCTTGTATTAAATCCAATACCCAGACATGAAACCCCATATACCAATAGAAGGCAAAAGCCCTCTGGGTTGCTTACTTGCACCCAGCATCCCGTTCCCTTGGTGGTGTGCTATGTCAGGGTCTGCTTAAACAACAATAATTTATGCTCTCTGTATAACCTTTATTAGGTTGTCCTTATGCTGTGTTTTGTTCCTCTGCCTACGCGTACACCCCTGGGCGCGCAGCAGCCCAGATACAATCTACGCAACAGGAGGTCCCTGCCGGCTCCCACGGAGCACAGAGGGAACCGGTGATGGGCGGGGCTTTGGAATGGGCGGGGCTTTGGAATGCCTGCAGGACAACATGTCCCTTCATACAGCTGTGACCCCCAACTATCTACATAAAGCAGCTATGTGTCTGTGTGTGCATATCAATATATATATAGATACTGTCAGATTACTGTTTAATTACATGCAAGGCTACAGCATTGGAGTGTCTGTTTTTACATTTTGTATATGGCCCTGGTTTGAATCTGGTTATGGAAGATGGATCAACGGATGATATTACAATGTAACTGTTTACTGTTTAATCATAATATTCGTGGGGAAATCTGTAGTAGTTCTGTTTTGGAAATGTCTATATAACAATATTAGAGATTTTACTGGAGAGCTTTTTAAAACCTATAAACATGGAGATGAACTTAAATAAACAAATAATTCAACACTTTTGGTACTGAAATGAGTTTATAATCTTTGAAGTGGGGTCCCCCCCCCCCCAAAAAAAGTTTAAAACTTATTGGAATTTTTGTCACCAATTCTCTTGACAATACTGACACCTTCTGGTGAGTGTGCAGTAATAGTCTATGATCTGTGTGACTGTAATTGTAATAGAGTACTGCACTGCGGTGGGCATAAAAGTTTAGTGGGTGTCTTTAAACTCTTAGTTATCATTTAAATGGCAATGAGTGATGGTCACTTATTCTCATAGCTGAACCCAGGTATCTGCTTATTTTGACTTGCCTTTAGTGGGCTACGGTCTGATTTCTTTTAATCATCTGTTTATTATGAACGAAAAATTTAACAGGTGACTTTAATGCTTCAACTTTTCACCTATTTATCAGTTTGGGGCATAAGCTGTACCATATATATCAAAACCGGTCCATTTAAAAACACAGGAAATTATTAGAATGAATCATTTAAGAGTAAAGTCATTCTGCTTTAACTGTGGTCTAATTGGGGGAGGCCTCTGCTGGGAACCAGCCCTTGGGCATTGGACCCTAACTGCCCCATAAATGTACACAGTATGAGTGCATTTAACACTTGGGCCTGAATTTTTCCAAGCACCGTAAAGCAGCCATCCTCTCCCTTTCCCTCCTCTGATCCCGGTAATGTATTGACTTCAGCATGTCTGTTCTGTGCTTTTCCTTATTTAATCGAAGGCCCTCACGCTTATGCAAATTGGATGTTTCATCTGATTGAAGTATCCACAAGTAGCTGCTCATCGTACACATAAAATATTTAACAAATTTGACAATACCCACCAAAAAATGGCTGACCACATGCAGTCTATCCTCTAAGTGATTTGAATGTTCAATTTCAGTACTGCGTATGTTCATACATGAGTTTGCAGCTGGTAGAATCTAATGACTCAACAAGCACTGAGTCAATGTAAACACTTTCAGGAAATTCCAGTGAGCAGATTCAGGTGATTGGTCTGTCTTGCAAAACAAGATATCTTTAAAAATGTAATCGTCTGTGTTGTTGAGGTGCTGCAGTTTATGCAGTGCCTAAATAATGATATACAGAGTCCATAAATGCCAAATAAAACTGCCTGAATTAAGCTAGTGGAAACTGAGGTACAAACTTCCATGGATACTTATGCATGTCTTGATTCCCTGTTCTAATATCTGAGTTTTAAAGTTATCCCCTGTGGAGTTCTGTTTCCAGAATTTGACGTAAATGTTTTAGGCACAATTTACAGCAATACACCAAATTCATATTGTTTACCCTTTAAACCAGTGGTCCCCAACCTTTTTTGCGCCACGGACCGGTTACATGTCAGACAATATTTTCACGGACCGGCCTTTAAAGTGTGTGGGGTAAATAACGAAAAATAACGAAATAAAATGCCCGTTGGTTGGGGACCTCTGCTTTAAACGATATCTAGTTTTACGGCACCTTATCATGTGGC
Organism: Cyphomyrus plagiostoma; assembly: GCA_019775915.2. NCBI lineage: Eukaryota > Metazoa > Chordata > Actinopteri > Osteoglossiformes > Mormyridae > Cyphomyrus > Cyphomyrus plagiostoma. The sequence goes on along the minus strand of JABFEA020000110.1, from coordinate 12,085,869 downwards.
AGGCATGTTGATCATTAAGAAATATAGCAATTAACAGCATTCCCTGCTTTTTCAACGCGTTTATTATACTGATACTTTATCCCGGTTAGTTTTGGATGAGTACAATCAGTAGAAAGTTCAGTGGATTTTTTTTAAGTTGATGAGGTGTTCAGTTATTACCACTAAGATTTATTGCATTGAATTAGTAGTTTAGTTGTATTGTACCTGGAGATCTGCGAACGATTGGATTGGTCTACTGCTGTAAAACCTTTCCAATTCAGATGAAAATGTAGTACCAAAAAATATAAGCATATAATCTTTACCGGATTGAACGCAATAACCTCCGCATTTGAATATATGGGTATATTTCTGGCTTCCAGCTACCCGATTCTCCAAGCGAGATCACCGGTTCTAAACACTTTTAAAATGGATCCTATGAGATTATTTTCAATCAGTTGCAGTTAAACGTTAGTGATGACACATCATATTGCAAACTTTAGATTCAGAAATAGGCAGTTATAGCCCATTCTTTGGAGGGAAGTAAGACTCTCCTCAAAGCTTTTCAAGGAATCAGATTTCATGCACAATCCTCTTGGAAAAAAAATCCAAAATGAGAAACAGACTTTGGTAGAAAGAGATGGCGGAGGAGGGGGTGGAAGCTTGGTGTCGGATGTCGACGGACTAACGCAAACAGGAGCAGGGAAAAGAGGGGAGGGGGGAAGTTAAGTTTAACATACTCAGAACTGCAGTTTGACGGTATCGTTAAAAGTTTCACACAAAGAATGGATACGGACTATGTCATGAAATCGGCGGCTGCGATGGAAAAAAACTCAGAAACAAAACTACTCTGAATCAAAAAGAATAACGACTGAACTGTGTTTAAAACGGAACGCAAAAATTATACTGTGAAGAGTTTATGTCTGATTTGAATTTGGGTAGAAGAAGCTGACTTTGCATATTTCTGGGATAACATTTTGGAAAGGAAATCGGGGGAAAACCAAAGCCAGTGCAACATCCGAAAAGTAAATGCAACTGTGCCATAAAAGAACACGTCGGCTCAGTTGTTAAAACGTGGAATTTTATTCTGTCCTCGGGAGTTAAAATGCAGCTCTTAAAATTTAAGCTCGTCGACAAATTCGTTATTGCAGAAATCAGTTTAACTGCAGTCTATTTTAAGTCAGATTTTTCTGAAAGAAATTAGGGTCGGAACCGGGATAAGAGAACTAAACTTCAGTACTGGAGGACTGAAATTCGACTGAGGTTTTGCCATTTTATGCCGCTTTTTATATCCAGGAGAAGTTTGAAATTCAACCCCCTCCAGTATACGTTTGGAATCTGAAGAACAATACAAAGACCGTTTCTGTCAGGAATAGTCTCCTGTTTACTTGTGTGGTGTCCTCTTTTCGGGTTCAGACAAAATCAAGATAATACCTTTAAGTCAACGCACTGTGAATATAGTGATATATATATATATATTTACAGTTTTAACTGCCAGGGATGTAAAGGAATGTTGCTTACAGTCGCCTACCTTGGCGCTGTTGAGTGTAACAGTTATCCCTATTTGTCGTCAGATTTACCGAGGGCAAATGATTGTCCACAATTTTCCTTCTAAAACGAATGACACGAACTGCTTTACAGTAATAATTATTCGCATACGTTGGATAATAGCTTGATTTAATAGTTATTTGATGGCGTTTTACATGTATTTAGTGGCTTTTGATGGCATTTGTAGTCGCCGAGGACAGCTACAGTGTATTCCGGCTGGGCACTGCAATTTGATTAGGGGGTTCTTCACAAGTTGCAATCCAGACTGGGACAAGAGCGCTTATTTGGTGACTGCTACTGGGACAGGCAGGTCGGACGAGTACCTGGTGGCGGAGCACGCCGAAGATCTGTTTCCGAGGGGATTTATGACTGGACCGGGAATCTGATCACTTTTTAACGCAAGGAAATCTGAGAATACTTCATATACCTGTCTACAGGTATGCAGTTTAACCGACCAAAGAGCGCGTTCATCAGCTTCACACCGCCGTTGTTACCATCAGACACGAATTCCTTCTCCAGCCAGTTTAAGACAATGCGGTTCTCCTACCACATCAGCAGCGGCATGCCGAGTCCTCAGCCACCACTGCGCAGGATAGGTGAGCCCCGATTTTACTATACAGTGGCAATATCGCGTATTTTTCATCTTGATTACCTACTGCTGTGCATGGTATGTGTTCCGTATCCGCTTGGGTAAATTACGATTGCGGCTTTAATTTTAGCGCTGTGTTGTCTCTAACAGTCGTGTGCGTTATAGGAATCAACATTATACGAACACCATCCTCTGACCTCACTGCAGTACCTTATGCATCAAACAAGGCAGCTGTATGTCTGTTTTCTAAATAAGACGTTTGTGCATGTGTCCCAGTATTATAGCTATTGTAAGTATATATATTTCTGAAAATGCGAATAATAAACAAGGTCATCAATGTTTTTGCAAGGGTTAAGCAACACATGCGATACATACGTGACTTGAACGTTAACTCGAAATATAACCAAGAGAGACTGAAACTGTTTGTTTAACGTATTTTACATATGCATTCTATGGTATAGCCAAGATAAAGGGTTTGGGTCAGCTATTCACGTTAATAATATGCGAAACTCACTTACGGTATATTTGATTATCATTTCTGCTTCCGACAATGGTATAACGATTGTATTAGGATTCAGGCTGTTATGGGATTAGGACTTCTAGATTTCTTTCTCTGTTTTTTGTTTTCATTGATGAATCTTAGACTACTTGAGTAACCGGTAGTTTGTGTTTTCCTTTTCTACCTAAGAAGCAGTTCAGTATGTTATTATTGTGTTCGTGTGTTAACGTCTAATTAAATTTCTCATTCAGCTGGCCTTTGCTGTCTAAGATTAGTTACTGTGGTGTGTTGCACCGGATCACACCTCAGATGAAAGACAGCATGTTGAAGGTACTTCTGGACATAGCACACTGGATGTTAAGGGAATTAAAAAGACTAAGGTCAAGTGAAGTCAGTTGAAGGACCCTTATACTGAAGGGGAGGTACATTTGTGTAAAGTTCAATCATTTCTAATTAATTTTAAAGTAGCATTGTATTTCAGTGAAACAGAATTTTAAAAGCACTGTACAGAACTGAGCATTCGACAATAATCAAATGTATGTTTGTATTTTTCTTGGAAAAAGTCCATTTTTAAAACAGGTGTAGACCTGATATAGGCTGGCAGCCACTCTGCTGCTTCACATTTTATAATTACTGAATGTTTTATGCATTGGAGAAGCTGCTGATGGACTGAAACTGATCTGTATACTTTTTGCTTTTTTTAATGTAGAACCGTTGTTGTCATTGTAACTATAAATGTATTACTTTAAATTGATTAATTTAAAGCAGTTGCCAGGCTTGGGCATTTTGAACAGAACAGGGCAGCAAATAATGAAACCTTAGGAAAAGTCTAAGTACAGTTACAGTTTTCCTCTCTGACATTTGAAATCTTCTTGAAGGAAAACGTATGTCTACTTTAAACGGGAATCTCACACAGCAAGGAGAGGCAATTGACTGTTTTTTTTTTTTTGACAAAGGAAATGTAAAAAAATAACCCATTCCTCTGTTTGCACCACTGCTTCATCATGGGATTGAACCCAAGCACTTGTAAGCTGCTGCGTCGTTTTATCGGTGCTGAGATTAGATGTGACCCTCAACCCAGATGCTACAAACACTCCTGCACAGTTGACAGTATGTCCATTTGGAGATATGGAAGAAACATTGTTCACATGTCCTCACGTGCAGACAGAGCTATTTCTGTAGGGCGCGAAAATCTGAAATGGATAAAACTGGCTTTTAGCTGCTGTGCCTCGCACCACGCTGTGGCAGCCGTTACAGTGCTAGCCGTGTTAGGTTTGGATGAAGGGTAGCACTGCTCATTCTCAACACCCATTCAGCCTACCATTTGAAAAAAATATAAACGGTTAAAACTGAAACCTAAACAAGAACGGACCATAAAAGGGAAGGTTATGAATAAGGAGACAGACGACGACTTTTAGAAGAGGGGGGGGCATGTATTATAACTAGTGAACCCGCATATTGTACTCTATCAGGATCTATGTTTACACTATAAAAATGGCAATGGGGGTGGTGGTGCTGGATTTGCGGTCAAGTGTGAGCCCGGCTGCTTCTCTGTTCCCTCTCATTTGTCAGGTCGGTCTGCAAAGTCCAGAGCTGGGGGTGGGAAACAAGAATGAGGGCGCAGTGCCATTCAGGTCTGGGACTCCCAGATGCTCTCCAGCATTGGTGGGCAGCTGTAAGGTTCTTTGGCCACTGGCAAAAAGGGTTCTTTATATGTCATGTGCCCAGCAGGAATGTAATGGATGTGCTAGGGCCCCCCCCCCCCTTTTGATGATAAGATAATTTGCTAATTAAGTCAGAAATAAAGAGAATGTCAGCTACCTTGTCTTGTGCTTATCATTGAGTCCAAGGCAGGGGGTGCAGAATAGTAGCCCCCAGCTATTCTTTCTTCTAATGACATCTGAGATGACATGGAGCAGCACGGTTTTCTTCCTTCCCACGTTTTGTTTTGTTACAAGCATTTAATTAAGTTTACTTAAAGTGCTAACTAGGGAATGTTGGATGAATAAGGAAGACATCCTCATGAGGACAAGAAATGTTCTGTGACATATGTACTTAGTTTGAGAACTTTACTTAAGTGCCCCACCTGATGACTAGACCCCACACCCCTGAGGCTGGGATCTGAGCTGCAGTTTCTGCGTTTAATGGCAGAGTTTCAAAATTTGGCAGCAGAGGCTCTCAACAGTGAATGGAACCTTTGGGGTACAGTTATGTTAGTATGGGATTGTCTGATTAGGTTATTTTTTTTGTTTGAAGATGCTGTATGGCTCTTGTTTTTATACCACATGCACATCTACCTGGGCGCTCATCATTGGAAGCACAGCCAAGCCACACTTATGTCTTAATTTGCTATTAGCTTCACTTGCTAAATAAATACATGTAAATGTATGGCTCAAAAGTGCCATTTTTATATATATGTATGGTGATATCTACCCAGACATCCACAACTGCATATGGAGTGCAGAGTTATGGAAAGACTGTAGCCTGTGCCAGGAATCACGGGACAGGAGGCAGTGTGGCCCAGAACGGGATGCAGCTCTTTCACAGGACACACACACACACAGACAACACGCACATACACGCGGACATGTGCGCACTCTTGCTCAGAGTTAAGACCATTGTACTAATTTGTACTGTTTTTTAATTGTTTGCAAAGTAACTTTTGCCTTTTATGGAATATAAATAGAAACATGATAATTTTTTCAGTTGTTATTTTGCAAATTCTTCTCCAGAGGAAGTAATTGCTTTTTATTCAGCAGCCTGAGTCTGAACATTAATTTGGAATAGCAGTTGCCCCTGGGTACACATGAGTAAGACGCTCTGTAAATAACACATGCAAAGAAAGTAACCCCTGTAATTTCATTATGTGATTGAACTGAATTGCAATGGCACTTAGTGTGTATGCATAAAGATAAACAGCAGTTTCTGGCCTGTAAAAGAGTAGGGCTGTTCCCTCCTAGAGAGACGTTCCAGAGCTGGGAGTCTCTATTTGCATTTCAGCTTCGTCTGGCCTAATACCACAATTCCCCAGTTCAGAATCACATGTGCTGGGTGGGGGCTGACCCATTGAAAACTCTGTTCTGCTATATTCTCTATTATTCAGACCAATGACTCAGAGATAATTGGCATGGTGAGTTTAACATGTTTAGCACATTGAAATTCCTATGAAGAAGTATCCTCAGATCTATGTATTAATTGAAATTTCTATTGTGTAAATCAATAGTGAGTTGTCGGTTTTGGTCGAGGAGCTGTTTGTGTGCTTGCATTATTCTCTGAGCGTATGCCAGTCTCCCACTTTAGCTCTACATTGTGTAATCCTGCAAAAATGGAATCCATGATGTGTCCCTTTCTGATCTTATTTACTTGCATTTTTTGCAAGTGTGCCTTGCACACGAAACTGAAGATTTGCTTGGTCTCTCTGTGAAGTCCTTCTGTAGCAATGTAGCAATCGGCCGTGGGCTGTGGTAGGTCACTGCAGTTTTCAGAGCTCCTTCCTCGTGTCTTGACATTAGCCCTGGAAACGGTGCCTATAATCTTGACCCTTGACCTCTCCGATAAACATGTTACAGCAGGGGGCTCCATGGCTCTGTGGCAGTGACCATGACCCAGGGTCTAGATCCTAAGCAGCACCACCATGGGCCTCAAGCACAAAGTAAACACTTTACCAGAACATCCCCAGCAACATAGCATTATCAGGCAAAGAACAGAACATTTAGGGAATGAATTAGACTGATTCTTTAGTCAAAACTGTGAGTGGAAAAGCAGGATTATGTTATATATACACAGACACACACACACACACACACACACATATATATATATATATATTGGGATATAGGAGCAGTGTAAACCAGAATATCATAAAATTACATACCATGCAAAACAGAAGAGTTTTCCAAGTTTTTCGTCTGACTTTTATATTGAGAGTATATAGTTATTGGGGTGAGGAACAAGAACTGCCATCAAACTGTTAGTGCATCACTGAACGCTGGAGATACCTCTCAATTAAGCTGTTTCCTGAAGCTTTTTTAGTTCCTTGTCTGGTTTTGTAACTGGCGTAGACCTGTAATGTGCTAGCATCTCTACAGAAGTGCGACCTGCTGAGCAGTGCCGCTTCGCCTGGTTATGCCACTGAACAGCGACAGGATGTTATTTTGACGCTGGGTTTAATTTACCTCCTTGATGAGCAATGACTCCCAGAATTAGCACTAATGGAATTGAGTGCCTTTGAGATTTCAACTCACAGCTGCCCTTGCGGTTCATAGGGCCATTAATGGGCTGTCAGTGCTGTGTTTTAACTTAACAACATGGTTACTGGTCAACCACGCTCTCCAAGAGCTAGTTATAAAGCCTCAGTTTCATTAGGGTGGCGTGAATTGCGTACGATTAGTCTGATACTTAACGCAGTAAGAGCCACAGTGACTGGGATTTGGGGTACCACCAGGACCTCGCCCAGCCACCGCTCTGGGGCGTCCTCTTTGAGTGACGAGTCTGTACTCCTCCCAGCCGCGACCTCAGCGGGGGCCCCAGTGACCCGGGACAGCAGAGAATGCAGACCAGCTGGGCTGCCCTGATGCTCCGTGTCTCATGTCAGGCGAAGGGCGACAGGAAGGGAAACTGGCGACGTACAGTGCAGCTGGCTGCAGCTGGGAGAGCGGAAGTCGCCTCAACTGTGGCGCAGTGGGAGCAACATCCCACCCCCGCCCGTAAAATTATGCGCTGTGGCGGAACCGGGCCCCTGGCTGCGTGTCCGGGCCCCTGGCTGCGTATACGCGCGCGGTGCAGGATGCCAGGCCCACTGGACGGAGGTATTTAGGCACATGTGCTATTTGAATGAAACCTTTTTTCCTGCACTGAGATCTTACTTTAGCACTTAACACAAATACCTAAATTAGAAATGATAACTTTGTAATGAAATAAAGCTTGTAAATAATGATTACCCTTCATTAATAGTACTTTGCCTTAGATGGTGATTTGGACATATGCCAGATGCATTCTTGGATTTTTGCTTCTGTTTATTTGCACTGGCTATTCAAAGCAGCTGACCTTTGCTGACCTTTATCATCTTGTGCTTGTGTTCTTCCTGGCAGTATTTTTGGGGCAAATTTGGATACTTTAATCAGAGTTGGTGGGTCCCAATGACTGGGAAAGAGATGCTGACCTCACCCCCTGGAACAATAGAATCAGTGCTATGCCTTTAAAACAGCAGACATACCCTTTAAGAAGTTTGGAAAAAAACGCCCCCATGCTTCTATAAAAGCCATCTGGAAGAGAGATTAGATTACACAGAAGCAGCCCATACTGTTAGTGAACGTGTCTGAGTCCTTTTTGGGGGGAAAAATTTGCGTGTGTGTATGTCAGTGTGTGTGAGTCAGTTTAACTCTTAGAGCATGACTGGTAAATCTAAAGAGGAGTCACAAAAATTTACACCTCTCTGTACTTAAAAGTGGTGTTTCATAAACTAGAAACACATCCTGTCCAGAACAGTGTGCCAGCATGCAAATTCGCAGTCTATTGTGCGATGCTCAGTAGTTTACAGTATGTGCTCTATTAGGCACATGCCAGCACCCCAGTTTATACTCTCTGGAAATCTATATCCACATTCCATTAGCAAGAAGCTAATGTGTGGAGCCAAGTCCCCACAATATGCTCAAGCCATTAGTTGCTTTTGGATCTGGAAGCATCACTGATGATTTTATTGCCATATTTTTCCTTCCAGTAATGGTCTGGAGCCCCACCTCTTATTTGGAGTCTCTTTCCACAGCATTAGTAGAAATGTGAAAGGTCACAGACCTTGATTAAGCTCTTTTTTTATGTTTTAGATGTCCTTAGCTTTGGCATGCTTCCTTTATTCCAAGGTCTGCTCCGCCAATTAGTGGTTAGGTTGGCACTGGGGGATGGGAGCCTCATTAACAAATGCACATGCTGCTTAATTAAGGAGGAGAAACCTTAACGGGCATTATTTTCACATGGCGACATACAGCACATCCATCCTGCCACACTCCAGTCCCCGATGTCTTGTCAAGAGGAAAATGAATTAAAGCATAAACAAATACTTCAGACTTCAGTAGTAAAATTTTATAGGAGATAAAACCACATTTCACCCCAAGCTTAGCAAGTCTTTGTAAATATATGATGTGCAGTTTGGCATTATCTGACCCCCCCCCACACCCCCCTACCAGCTGAGCGTGCAGGTTTTTCACACCTGCGGACACATGCTGGTGATAAATGTCTGCCTCTCCTACCATAGTGTCTGTACAAGCCTCGATTCAAAGCCATGTGTTTTTGCAAAAACCAGAAGAGGTGACTTAATGGTTCTTACAGAAATATGGGGCCTGTACTGAAGGATAAAGGAATCAGTTGATATGTGGCACTCGAGAGGTTCAGAGTGGGCTGTGTTGGACCATGTTCATGACGGGCCTTTAGCCCAAAAGGAAAGCTGCAGTCCAAGTGAAGTACCAGGGAGGCAGTAAACACAGGAGCCCCATATCGAATTAGGGGAAAAATGTGATTAGTAGCGTGAACAGCGGGTGCGGACGTGCGACCACTATCAAGACAGGAGAAGACGTGGTGCTCCATTTGTGCCACAACCCCTGCACATATAAATAGCCCTGCATGTCACTCGTGTGACTGAGTAGCCCCTCAACCTTGCACCCGTTCCTGGCATGTGGCGTCGATACCCCCTTTACCAGCTCCCATACTCCTTCACCCGTATCTGGCTCTCGGGACTCGTGTCTTTCCGCAGGGTGTACTGAGAGTGTCGTTACTGTCTTTATCACTGCTGTGCACTTGTAGCAGCCGCTGCTGTGGAGAGTGAGCGATCAGACGTCCATGAGTCCCAGTCAGCCAGCTGCCTGGCACAGAGAGATGTGTGAAGGGAAGGGTAGGAGATCCGAGCAGGATTCCAGGATGTGACGGGATGGAGGGGGGAGGAAACGGAACATGCTGCGCACTTTGTTTGTGTGGGAAACCCCCCTCAGAATGGGCTCCCTGCTCACCCTAATTTCATTTACTTAACTGCAGATGGTAATTCGATATTTAGGGTAATGCGGGTGTTTGGCCGCCATTGTCCGCCGCCACAGACCACTCTGAAGAAGGCATCCTTGTCAGCGCTGTCCGGAAGCAGCCTGGCTTCCCATAAAGCCACTCAGAGCGCTGACTGAGGCCCGCTCTCTGCTCCCCAGGCCCCGGCGGGCCTGACCCCTGCCCCATCAGCGGGGGCAGCCTTATGTTCCACATCCATCACCCTGCAGAAGATTCACCTTTACAGTAAATAACTGACATCCCACAGGAGCTCAGTAGCAGGGGTGTAAAAAACCATAACGTGAAAAGGCACTAGATGGTGATAAATATAGTGGAGGGACCATACAGGGGATTGGCTGTCCCAGCTAGCTAGGGAACACCTGGGGATCTTCCAGAACGAGGTCATGGAAGCAGAGGTCTGGCGCCCCCGGGAGGTGGTCTGAGGATGAGCAAATTGGAGAGATGGATGGAGGGATAGCATTCACTCTGTGCTGATGTACTTAGGTCATCTTACCAATTAAGAAAATTCAACTGTGAATAATTATTTTGGAAGCATAACTTGAAGGGAAATTGATTTGATTAGTATACTGCACTGTTTGTGGCTGAAGCTTTGATCGCACAGCGTCACTATTAGCTCTTATGGAACGGATGCCTGATTGAGTTGGACATTTACATATCTGCAATCACCAGACGCTTCTGGTACTTTCCCTCCCAAATGCTGTTTGTTACCAGTGTCAGTAGGGGTGAGCTGCCTAGTGAATAACAGCTCTGCTGTATGTGCACAGCCAGGAAAAGGTTATGGAGAGCTTGAGTGTGTGTGTGTGGATTATGTTTACATTACATTGTAGGGAACAAATGTTCCCCACAATGCAATAAAAACTTATTTTGATGTTTTGGGGGTCATTTTTCAGGGCCCCACAAAGATCTGTGAATGCTATGAAAAAAACCAAAAGTCTTGTCTTTAGTTTGGTTACTTATGGTTAAGGTTGGGGCTGAATATGGAGTTAAGGTTGCCATGTTGGAATTATGGTTTTCCCCATAGAAACGAGTCCCCACAAAGATATAATGACAAACCTGTATCTGTGTGTGTGTGTGTGTGTGTGTGTGTGGCGGTCAGGCTGTGGCGGAGAAGGAGAGGGAGGTGAGAAAGTGTGTCACTGTGTTGGTGTATGGGAATGCCATGCCACAGAGCCACAGACAACGTGGCAGCAGAGAGAGTGAGAGAGACATGGCTTTAATCACTCCAGAAGGACTGCGGGGGGAGCTTTAGCCTATCATGAAAGGCAAGTTTTAATCACTCAAAGGCACGCTGTTATAATGACTCCAGGGATACAGCTTTGAATTGGTTAAGATATTTTAAACACTTGTGACAGTGTGTGGAAAAATCTGCATTTTCACTCTCCTAGATCTGTCTTTTCAGTCCCTGCATTCCCGCAGTAGAGACTTTAATAGAAGTAGCATGCAGAATGCAGGCGGCGCATCCTGTAGCCCAGCTGACGACTGCGCTTCTCAGTCTGCCGGAGCATGAATGACCATCGACTGGGTGCGGTTTGTAAGCCGGCCGTGTTGGAAATCCAGTAGATGGATGGGCTCCCCACGGTGTGTGTCCCCTCCCTGCTTTACATACAGAGATGGAGAGAGTCCTCGAGGGAGCCTCCCTTATTCAGCAGCTGCCTGGGGGGTATAGGGGTGGGGGTGGGGGGTAGAGTGTCTCCCAGGACGGGCTGATGCCTCTTGATCCCTTGGAGGCATTTCTGCAGTGGTCAGCAAAGATACCCTTGGAGACCTAAGCCCCCTCCCCACCCTTGGAGGAATGGGATATTATTCTAGGGAGGGGAGCATTCATATTCAGCCACAGCAGATGACAGACAGTTATTAAATGACTTATAAAATCTCATTAAAATGCATTGTTAAGAACCTTTTAAAATTGTGTCTGGACAATGTAACTTGAATGACGTCTCTTCTATATGGCAGCATGGCCATATTTTTAAGTACTAGATACCAAATTAATGCGTCCGTTCATTTTCCATTAGCTGGATGAACAGCATTAAGCAAAGTTATGGAAAGAAGTGTAATTTCCTAAGTGACTTTTTATGTTCATAAATATTGTCCATTCCTGGCATAATGTGTCCCATTGTCTTTTGAAGCTTCATGCCAGCTATGTTTGGTAGATTAAATGGATTAACTGACATTTCCAGTGTAACCCCTGGAATTGCTACACTGCATAAGCAAAACCTGTTCACTCTCAGCCCAGAAACCCCTGGATTGGTATTTCAACAATCCCCCCTCCCAGACCCTGCTGCTAATTTCTGAAAAAGAGACACCCAGTGAGAGGAACATGAAAGGCGGTGTGTAACAAGGGAATCCAGCTGGATCCCTTGTATTAGTGGCCAAAGATCCTTTAAATAGATGGAAATCCTAAATATGATACTACTGAATCACATTCAAAAAGCTTCTGTTTAACGGGTAAATGTGATTTGTGAGATTGAAACGTAAACAAGTAACAGGTCAACCATGAACAAAGCCGTATGACAGTCAGATATCAAGCTGCACGTGGTGTTTGATTTCATAATGAAATGATGAATATGTGCGCTTTGGTATGGATTTCCAGGATCACATCAGTAATGACAATCACTGCACCTTTCAGTTAATTTTGCCAAGCATGAACATTTAGCATAAATGAACTGCAGATTGTTGCCTGATGTTACTTAAGTGAATGTATCCACCTTGGATTTTCAGATCCCAGTCCCCGGGTCGGTGTGTGCATATTCTCCCCATGCAGTGGCAGTTCTAGACCAATTCAATTCAACCTGGGGGTGGGGGGGAGTGGGGGCAGACTGGGGCCAGTTAGGGTGAATGCATTTGACCTTAATGTCCTCCAATTGGTGGTACACTAGATTGCCAGCATTAAGAATCAGAAGACGATATAGTTATTTATTCAATGCTTTACAGTGACATTTTACAGTTTTAGAAAATATGTAACTCACTCCGATTTTATTTAGACTGTCTTGCTTCCAGAAGATTCCATCCAGATTCATTGATTATTTTTTTCTGTTGTTAACTAATCACCAGCCAAAGTTACTCGACCACCCGCCGCACCTATGTTAAGAGTCTGTCAAGATAATGTGCTTATGTTTGTGTTTTGATGTTCCCAGCGCACAGAAATTTAGCCCACAATTATAAATGTAAATAATATAATAATAATCAATGTTTCTCCTACCATTATTTTAGGGTGGCACCCCGCCCCCCCCAACGGCACCCCCCACTAGAAGGTCAAGTTAATTTTATTTTCTATATAGCGCCAGATCACAGCATATGTCATTTAAGGCTAAGTTTCCTAAAAAACAGGTCTATACATTGTCCTATTATTATACAAACTAAATAGCCTTATGTTATTTATCTTATTTACACAACAGCCTGTCATTTTTGTTTCTACACGGTCACGTGTTCACAATTGTCCTCTGCTCTCTGTATCGTGCATGGCGGAGTTCCGCCCGATGTGTCTGTGTGCGCACACAGGTGAGCTCACTCCCACCAGCAGACAGAGAGTGCTTGTTGGAAAATACCGCAAACAGGGTAATAAATACCTTTCACAATGGGATTTTCTGCTTTAAACTATCACTGTTTTAAGCTATTAGCTATCACTTTTAAAGCCTAACAGTTTGTATTTGCAGGTCAAGACAAACATCCGCAATAGGCTGCAAGGAGACCATTTTGTTGCATCAGATGCATGCTGATTTCAATAAATGGGCCAGACGTTTCTGACTTCCCATATCAAGAGGCTCTTGAAATGTTCTTCCAGAAGTGCAGAAAGATACCCTGCAGTGACAAAAGCTGCACACTTTGTGGATAAAATTTAGTCATAAAAAGGAACGTTCCATTGTTATATTGACTGCTGCAGCACATGAAAGCCATTAATCCTGTTGGTGTCCGGTGTTACTGAGGAGGCATGCATGCTGTCACGGGGGTCACTGGCCAGTGAGTGTACATGTGTTTCTGAACTTGTGTGTGGTTATGTGTGACTGTCCTGTGATAGACTGGCAGCAGGGTTAGGGTGTCACCTGCTCCCTGAGACAGGATCTATTACCACCCACCACTGTATAACCTATAATGGATGGTACTACTCAGACACATTCATTCCTTTGCATTAGGTGCAAAGCATTTGTCAAGTAACTCATAAAAAATATGTTTAAAAAACCCTAATTTACTCCCCATACAATAAAATAAAGTCTTTGTTTTTTTTTAAATGAAAGCATGAAGATCAGTCCTTTTGAAAATAAAGCTTTAAACCTAATGGTTTTAAAGATTTACACACTTATATTTCAGCTTTGTCCCTTTTATAAGTCAGCTGTATTAATCAGTGCCCTGGGAAAGTCACCAGGCCTCTGCATTAGCTACCCCGGGACGGCTCCTTCTCTGCCGATCACTGCGCTGGCTTTGTTTCTCATCACATGGAAAGTGGGGGTTAAAATTATGGGCCAGCCTTGAAAAGCCCCTTGACCTGAAAACTCCAGATTCCTGGCATGGGGAAATCAGATAGGAGTCTTTGATGTTTATCACTGCCCTGGAAACAGAGAAGGTTGCCTGCGAGCCTTTTTTCTTTTCTTTTTCCAAAATTGGTCAGTCATTTTTTTGTGTGTGCTTGATGGAAAAGACATAATCTACACACGTGGCAGGTTTGTATTGGTATAAACGGAGTTCATTCTGGCCTCCGAATGGGCTGCCATAGTGGGAAATGGACCTCTGGTGATCATGTGACTAAAAAAACCCTGCGCTCCACCGTGCCTGAGGCAGCTCTGCTATAAAGGTCTGGGGGACAGCTGTGAGAGGGCAGGAAGGCGGCCTTGTCTGGGCCATGCTGATGGACATCTGTAGGCCTTTATGTGATTTAATGCACAGCGGAGATATATTATTAATAACAACAGGTGTAGGTTTGATAGCAAACAACCTTATCCTGTAGGGGTTAGAATGTTTTATATCAGGGATGGGCAGTGTGTATGCAGGCTTTTTGGGTAACCTTTAGGTCAGCTGTTCAAACCCAGGTGTGAGGCCTCTTCAGCCAGTCAGTCTGCTAATTATAGTCTGCTAGTAATATAATTAGGGAGTTGCAGTGAAAACCCACATACACAGTGGAGATTTCTAAATAACATTGCCATACCTTCAATATATAAGTCTTCTTATACATGAGGAAAACAATTCATGCCTTTTAGTGCTGAAGTGACACCATCATCATGCCCCTAGTGTCAGTCCTAAAATGTGGCACTGAACCTGGGGGTTTACAGGAGACAGGCTGCAAACTTAGGGTGCTGGGGATAGATGCTTGACCTTTGGAATTGGCAATTACTGGGCAATTCATTCTCATTAAGTGTCCGCCTAGTGAGTAAGTTTTGTGGACTGAATTAAGATTAGATAATGAGGAGTTCCTCTAATTCAGGGGTGGGGAACCTGATCCATGGAGGGCTGATGTGGGTGCAGTTCTTGGGATGGCCTCTCAATCAGCCAATGACAGTGGGTCCCCAGGACTGGAGTTGAGAACCACTGTTTTATTATTGGCTGATTGAGAGGCCATCCCAAGAACCGCACCCACACCAGCCCTCCATGGAACAGGTTCCCCACCACTGCTCTAAGTAATGAATTTATTCTCCAGTCCAAGTTTTCGGTGTTAACCTGTCCTTTATTGAATTAGGATGTACCACCTTACCTTGATGATGATTTCATGCCATAGTAATGCATTCGCTATAATCAGACAACTTGAATTCTACAGAGTAGATTTGTGGCTCATAAAAATGCAGAGTTGATTTTATGCCATAATAATGGCTTAGCTATAATTAGACGACTTGAATTACGACTTGCAGAGTTGATTTCTGGATCATAAAAATGCAGAGTTGATTTTCGCAGTATTGATTTCATGCCATAATAATGACTGCAGAGTTGATTTCTGGCTCATAAAAATGCAGTGTTGATTTCTGCAGTGTTGATTTGATTTCTGGCTTATAAAAATGCTGAGTTGATTTCTGCAGTGTTGATTTCATGCCATATTAATGGCTTAGCTATAGTCAGATGAGTTGATTTCTGCAGAGTTGATTTCTGGCTCATAAAAATGCAGTGTTGATTTCTGCAGAGTTGATTTCCTCAGTGTTTATTTATGCAGAGTTGATTTCCGCAGTGTTAAGTTGATTTCTGGCTCATAAAAATGCAGAGTTGATTTCTGCAAAGTTGATTTCATGCCATAATAATGGCTCAGCTATAATTAGACTGATTGAATTCTGCAGAGTTGATTTCTGGCTCATAAAAATGCAGTGTTGATTTCCCCAGTGTAGATTTCATGCCATATTAATGGCTTAGCTATAGTCAGACGACTTGAATTCTGCAGAGTTGATTTCTGGCTCATAAAAATTTAGTGGTGATTTCCCCAGTGTTGATTTCCTCAGAGTTGATTTCATGCCATATTAATGGCTTAGCTATAGTCAGGCGACTTTATTTCTGCTGATTTCTGCAGTGTTGATTTCTACAGTGTTAATTTCTGCAGAGTTGATTTCTGGCTCATAAAATGCAGTGTTGATTTCTGCTGTGTTGATTTCCACAGTGGTGATTTCTGCAGTAATGGCTTAGCTATAATCAGACGACTTGAATTCTGCAGAGTTGATTTCAAGCTCATAAAAAAGCAGAGTTGATTTCTGGCTCATAAAAAATACTGATGGACATCTGTAAGCCTTTATGCACACGGTGGAAGAGCAGAGCGGGATTTCCCCCTTTTCCTGAGATTCTCCTGAAATTCCATTGTCATAAATAATGCGAGAAACTGTGCAGTTGTGGTGACCTACAGGGAGATGACATGCAGAGATAAGAATTGAATTGTCAGTTTTTTTAGCAATTAAAAAAGTTAAAACACTTGAGTCAGTGAAAATACACTGTGATTTAATGCACAGTGGAGATATATTATTAATAACAACAGTCCAAGTTTTAGGTGTTAACCAGTCCTTTATTGAATCAGCATCTATCACCTTAGCTGTAATTGCTCTGCACATTGAAGGAAAAGATTTGGCTTGTATTGCCATTAAAGTTAAAATTACGTCATTGAGCTGAATGCCGTACTAGTACTAGTGTGTAGTGTGTGTATTTCTTGAGAAGCAGTGTGAATTTGCTGATGTAAAGTGGCAGCCCCACTTAACCTCCAGTCTATGTTGACTGCTCGGCATCAAAAGATCAATGAGCAGCTGGGGGGGGAGTGGTCTTCATGTTTTGCATATGACCTGGAATGAATGGGAAGGGGGGGTCATTGTGTCCTGGAAACCAAACAGCCATGACTTCCCCTAGCATTATAAGACTTATTTGACCTTAACTAATTTTACGATTGGCTGCTGACGCATCATTTCTGAGAGTTTTCTGGGTATAGTGGTAACCTTGTTACATAATAAGAATGATTTCAGAAGAAAGCCGCCATTACATCGTAGCACCATACAGTGTCACCGTGTGCATATATGTGTGTGTATGTGCTGTGGTAATAGAACGGCGGCAGTGACACTGGACAGATGGCGCCGTCTCAGGGGAAATCAGGGGGGTAAATCTCTCCATTTAGAGTGGGCAGCTTGCGCCAGGGCTGCTGGGAGGTGCTACTCTACACACCCGGCGGGGATGGAAAAATCAGGAGGGGGAGGCAGAGGGGGAAGAGATGAGCCTGTGTCCAGTAATCCTCATTCACCGGCAGCGGAACTGTGTAAGGTCAGCAGTGTGTGGACCTGAGGACCTGTAACATTCCGGATAATATTATGGGATATTCCAGAAAGGGAGGGAAATGCAAGCATAGCCATAAATACACCATGTGTCCTAGAATTAAGAGCTCTGATTCTCTAAACCGTCTCTATAGGCATGTATATGGATATATATATGTGTGTGTGTGTATATATATATATATATATATATATATCATTGTTGAAGATCTAAAATATTTATGTCTAGTTTTTTTCATTGTTGAACAACTTCTCCCTTTTCACTTAGCTGTTTAGCTCCCTGTGCAGTTTAGTTCACACCCGGCAAACAACCATAGTGGGGAAAAAACTTCGACAGCATACCTAATGTAGGCATCATACAAACAGTTACAATGAAAAATAAACACACACCTATTTTGAAGCTGTCTAATCGCAGTAAACCATCAAAGCCAAACAGTCTTTGGCTGGTTCCACCTTCAGATAATCCTGATGTCCAGCAGGGGAGCTGTGTTATTTTAGGCCAGAGCTCACCAACATGGTGCCCACAGGCACCAGGATGCCCCCAAGGACCACATGAGTCGCCCGCGGACCTGTTCTAAAAATAGCACCACTCACCAGTGAGCAGCATCTAAAATGTAATTTTCTCCTGTTGATATTCTTCTTTAATCACATTTGCATTTATATAGATTTGAAAATGACAATATCTAAAAAAAAAAAAAAAAACATTTAAAACATGTTTATTATACATGAAGTTTAGATAAGTTTAAGAGGGCGTTTCAAACTGCTCAGCACCCATGAAGTAGCTCTCTGTTTCAAAAAGGCTGGTGACCCCTGCTTTAGGCTCCGATCACAGCATCCCTCCCTAAGACCCTCCTACCTCTTGCTGGTGATGCAGGACCAAGCCTTCTGGGTTTGAATTATTGTCGCCAATCCCAAGGCACTTTTCACAAACAAGGATGTTCTGGCCAATTTCTTTTTTTGGCTCCATTAAGTGTCCCATCAAATTATTTTTCACTTACTTGCAAATTAGG
>JABFEA020000110.1:12038099-12067394 GCA_019775915.2 Cyphomyrus plagiostoma | reverse complement strand
AACCAGAAACAGCTGATCACATAGGGATCCCACACGAGGTTAACGAGGGGGCGTGGCACACAGAAGGAGCGGATGATTGGGGCAGGACATGGGTAATGTTGAGATAAGATCTTTATCGTTTGGAAGCCATTAAGAAAAAAATTCTCATTTTATCCTGTTCATTTTGTGTTTAAATGCTATTATAATAAAAAAAAAAAACATTTAGGTATAATTTTGTGGGGCAGGGAACAAATTAATTGGTTTTCCATTATTTCTTATGAAAAAATTGATCAGAACTCTTTTTAGGATTCGATCCAGAGTCCGGAACGGATTAAGTTTGAAAACCGAGGTACCACTGTACATGTGAGCGGCCTCTGGAGCAACAACCACAGCGACTGGGGAAGAAAAAAAAAAAAAAAAGAATGTTGTTCTGCCTTCCCGAAGGGGTTTAAACGTCAGGACTCATGGTGACGAGGATGGATGTATGATTTGCCCACTGCTTTCCGGAGAAGCCTTCAGCTTTCCGACTCCAAAGACAGGAAGCGAAGCTCTGAGGCTGAGTGGCCCCCTGACAATCGAAACCGCCGAAAGGGTCGTGCGAGATCGGAAGACAGCAGCGCCACCGAAAAGCGGGCACAGACGGCACAGCGGGGGGGTGTTACCTATCCTGCTGTCCATGACGTAGGTCTCGATGATGGCGCTCTTCTTGCAGATGTCATCTGCCATGGATGCGCAGCTCACTTCCAAGTGCTTCACCTGGGGGAGCCGTTAGTGCCAACAATCACAACAAGCACACAAGGGAACAAACCTGTACAAACCCACCCACTACCCAGTTCACCATGAAAAGGCCACAGCCATGTCTCCCTCAAAGCCATGATGCCGGGCTTCGATATCAACGTGGAAAGTCAAAGAAGGGCTGTCTGACAATGACAGACAGAACATTTTCATGCTCAAGCACCACCTAGTCCCTGCACACCACACTCGCAGATCTTCATGGAATCATCTTCCAACGCTCAAAGTCATCATCAGTCCAACCACCTGCCTTGGTCATTTACTGCAGTGCCTTCTGTTCCCAGATATCTTCTCCTTCACTTTGAACTTCCACTGCGATATCACGATGCATAAAAATCCTGCTTTCATAATGTAGAAGGACACACTTTGTGCCATTTCCTCTACTTACAGCACACAGAAACTCATGTCTTGAGCATGTCTAATAACCACTAAACCTTAAAATACATTGACTCATCTAGATCAATAAAAGATTAATAAGACAAGTCCTAAGTGTTTAGCACAATTAACCTACTTAACTGGGATCCAGCACTGCTAGCCAAATACAAACAAAATTTTGGCTTAAACGTCCCCTTATTGGGGATGTATGATTTTCAAACTGTAAGAGCCTGCAGGTTTCTGATATTCAAAATCAAATACAGGTTTCTGACCATCAAGAGTAACCATATGGGGCATGGAGATTCTAGGTAAATCGCTCTGTACCAGAAACTACAAATAGACACCATGGCCATATGGTAAAAGACGACACTTAAAAAATCATAAAAATGATGGAGAACAACCTTCTCCTCCAGCATCCATTTCTCCTGCTGCACTTCTGCCAGGCGCTGGAAGAGCTCGCCAACTTCATCGTCTGACAGGTCCGCTGGGCGTTGCGACTGGGGGCTACCGGTGTTCGACTTTGGCGAGAGAGAGAGAGAGAGAGAGAGAGGGGGAGAGAGAGAGAGGGGGATGAGGGCGGTGGTGACAGATGGTTTTATGTGGCCAACGCATGGCTATGGTTAGCCAGCTCTCCTACTGGGCCTCCACGCTCATTACCGATATCCACTGTCATCTTAGGAAGCACACACATCCCAGAAAGCCGAGCGCATCTCGGCTCAGGCCAATAACTCGCAACTAACGCTCTCTAGGGCTGCATGCACGTCTGCGAACACTCCTACAGACCTAAAGCAAGCCGGGCTTTGGAAAGCAAAGGCCTACTAAGCTCCAACTGTAACTATTTACGGAAGCCTTTAAAAATGAAGGTCAAAATGAATGGTGTAAGACAAGCACTCTCCCTGTGAACGATGATGCACATACATGCAAGTGTCTTAAAATTGTTTTCGTGAGACAAGACTGCAGTTATAAATATGCCCTGCTTTTACAATAATGACTGTAACATTACTAATAATAATCTCCTCCTGGAAAATGCAAAAGGGATGCGCTGGAAATCCCATCTTTACAGCTAAATGGTGATAAATCTGAACAGCCTTTGACTAGGATTAAAGTAGCTAAAATACTGAGGAGGCCTTTTATGTAATCAGTTAATGATACATCCCATCTCCCAGCTTGCTAGACGGGCAGGATAATGGTTAGTGAGCAGAACGATCCCCTTCATTAAAGGAGACAGCGAGACAGGAGTGAAAGACAAACTTTGGCACAGTTGGTAACTTGGTATACATAGGTTATTTCTCACCATCAGGGCATGTGGTGTGCTTAACCTCACCAACAGCTGAGCTTCAGAAAGGAAGTTGGTATGGCTGCCAACTATTGCTCCACTTACCCCCAGAAAACCAGAGAAAGCCCCTCCATCATGCCAAAAACAGACTATCAGCTGCGACATGCACCTTTGGCCGCATGTAGCTCCAGGGACATGTGGCGCAACCCTGCACTGACGCAGCTCTCTACCTTATTGGTGCTCTGTGCTGCGCTCCCCTCCTTCATGGCTTCCCGGTAGCTAAAGGACGAGATGCTGCTGCTGTCCCCCGTCTGCTGGGTGCGACTGGGGGAGCTGATCTCAGATAATACCAGCTCCTCCAGGCCTGAAAACACACACACAGGTTTATAATTATATCTTTATGGGGACTCTCCATTCATTCCTATGGGAAAAACTCTAATCACAACATTACAACCTTAACCCCTACCCAGTCCTAACCTTAACCATAAGTAACCAAACAAAATATGACACATACGTCGCAAATTTTTTCGATTACATTCACAGATGTTTGTGGGGACCTGAAAAATGGTCCCCACAATGTAATATAAACATAATCCACACAAACACACACACACACAGACACAAGCATGCAGACACACGCGCGCACATAGACACACACATGCTGAGTGCTTAATCACACACAGGTCCTATGACTACGGGCCACTAACGCTCTGCCGTATATTCACACATTTCCTGCCGTATATTCACACATTTCGATTTCCTACATTTTTAAAAGCTTGGGACAGGAGTATGAAAAAACATTTTCAAAGCACATTAAATCTCAAAACGTGGGCAAGAAAAAGTCCATTGACATTGACTGTCATAAATCGAGTGAGGCACCAATCGGAGAAAACCATGCACCGGTAATCCGGCAACCAGGCCTATTACCGTGACTACCGCCCACCTACCAATCACAGTTTTTCTTTCATTTCAAGCCAGCCAGTGGGTGACAGTGAACAACATGAAGGCGGTAATCAGTAAGCGTCACTTCTCCATGGCAAGAGCCTGCACAGATTAAGAAGTCGCATCGGGAAGGCCTCTTAAAGGACCCAGCGTGTGAGAACTTCCGGACCAGGGTCTGGATGTATGAGAAAGATAAAGCTTACCTACTTAAAAATGTCTGATTCTTGACTTTCTGTGGAGCAACCATTAAACATTTAAGGGCACCGATAAATTATAGATCCGCCCGAAGAGGGCAACCCTGACATCAGTGCGCGTCTGAGGAGTGCAAAAATGAGCGTGCGTTTCTCTGTGGCGCTATTTCAGAGGGAGGGGGGCATTAAATATTAAGGGGACCGCATTTCACAGGCGAAGATGCACTGGGGGTTTCTCCGGAGAGCGGGTGCTCTTACAGCACCTCACGCAGACACGTCCCAAGCCGGACTGTGCCAGGGACAACAGACACAGGGACCTGGGACCTCGACACGCTCCCTGAGGGCTGACGCGGCCCTCAGCAGCCGGGCTGACAAACGTCATACAGTGCCGACTGCCTGGTGCTGGTATACACACTGCCAGGCAAGTAGCAGACCTGTTCTTAATGCATCAGCAACAACACTAGCAAGCAAACTGACAGATTCTCCTCCAGATTTTAAAGTGATAAACCTCCCCTCCAAAAAAGGCTGATAAAAATGCACGACCATTCATGCGTTTCTGAGATGTTTCCACTGATTTCTGCTGTATCTGACTGTGAACATTGGACATTAATGCAAAAGGGTAATCAAACACTACATGCAGTGATTTTGCTTATAAGTACGTGCACCATTCTGTTTCTCCTAAATCACGATTACTGTGCACATTTTCTTTGAGCAGCTTAGCTTTAATAGTTGCAGAATTGGCTACTTACGCCCATTTTAAACAGCGACTTGCCATTAACCCGCATGCTAATCTCTGAACATCGCCAGCGCTTCCCTACACCGTGCCTGAACCTGCCGATGAGCCGGCATAAGAGCTCTAATGATTGTGCAATTAGTATGACAAAGAAAAAAAAACAAATCAAGTTCAATTCTGCTAAATAGACCTCGGCGGAACAAAAAATAAATTAATTGCAAGAAGTAATTTAGCTGGATGTAATCTCGATTTACTTGCTAGAGGCATCCCTGCAGCACAGTAAAATAAGCGACATTAGCATTAGCCTCATTTCATACATAATTACGTTTTAAACCGGCGAACTGCAAGCCACTCACTCGAGTGAAAATGCATAGAGTTTATCTGCATTAAACACTTGCTGTGTGTGCATTTAAGACCTGAGAATGAACTACTCATTAACATGCACTTTGGAATAAAAGTTTAAAAAAAAGTAAAAAGACCTTTCCTTTAACGTGCAAATGTTGAGTCCTGCCCCGTAAGGTCTCCATCGTAGCAGAAACGGCAAGTAAGAGAGACATAGGGCACAGTGCCTGAACAGAGTGTAGAGCACGTGAACAGCAGCGGGCCTGTCCTCCAGGGGGCGCTGGACAGGAGCCTGTGCCCAGGACATGTCCGGCCTCACTGACATCTCAGGGCGTGTTTACTTTACTGTGAATGTTCCCCATCTGTCCTGCGTGGGGCACTGTTAGGTGGGAAGCCCCCGATCCGCAGCACACGCACACTGATCGCCCGGGACGGCTCCCTTGCCTCACCCGTCCTGGTCTTGGTGTTGGTCAGGATCTCCTGCAGCCTCTCCTGGAGCTTGTCGGCCCTCTTCCTCTCCAAGTGCAGCTGCCTCTTCAGGTCCTTCAGCTGTCAGGACGGGGAGGGGGGGGGGGGATCCATTAGGGGCTGAGAGACAACATTCAACCACCGACCCCAGCACCCAGGGACTCTTGTTAGCTAACTGAGGCCCTAAAACAAAAAAGCCCTTCATCTCGCTCTCTGATCCAACCTACAGTCGCCCACGTTTTATATTTTTCTTATGTCGCCTCAAACGGCAAAGTGGCCAGCAGAGCGTCTTCATACTCACACATGCAGCAAAACTGTGTGTTTACAGTAAACGCTCCCCTTTTACCTTCATAGCCAACCCCCCTGGCTTCCTGCCCATCTGAACACGGAGTGGGCTTTACAACCAGCCCATTCAAACTCCAAAGAGAGCTTCCCTATTGATGAGGAAACCCAAAGGCGGTATTTACATCTCGTCTCCCACATTAAATGCTTCATTCCCAAGCTGGATCTTTGTCTCCTGCTGCTGATAAGCCAGCATGTTACTGGCACTGAAATTTAAGGTAAAGATCTGAGGCCTAAGGATGAGCCCTAAGGAGACCCGGATGAGCCCTAAGGAGACCCGTGTGGGTGACGGTGACCAATAGGGCAACCTTTCAGCAGCCAATCACGAAAGGATGGACGGTCGCTGGGTCAAATGGCCGCATCAATGAACCTCCTGGGTTCAGTATCAGGCTACTGGAGTACAGTCTCATTTACAACGTCGTCAAAGTGACACGGGGAGCCGTATCAAGCCATCCTCGACACGGTGACAATGACGGCTTGATACTCACTGCGGAGCTCCCCTTCTTTTCTAGGATCCTCTGTCCATCCACTGTGTCCTTAATCTCCTAAAAAGGAAAAAACGCAGACACACAAGGAGCTACTCATTCAAACGTAATAAAGCCTGCAGCCCCAGTTACAAATAACCTACAAAATGAATGTTAAAACCACCACAGGTCTGCAGCTGTAATGAGATACGACCATCTTGGAAGATTCGCAGACGCAGAACAGATGCACCGGTGCCTTAAAGAAAATATTAATCTAGCTGTCAAATCTGCGCCTTTGCCTGCTCACGTAAACAGATTTACATTAATATCTGGTCATGTTTTCCTGCCATGGGGTACATCAGTGTTGCGCCAACCGCACAAATCTTTTTCAGAAGGTAGGTAAATGTAAATATTCATTTGAAAGCCCGTGCAATCCAGGCTGCCCTATTTCAGCATCTGTGCCAAATATGAGGCACAGGGGATAGTGCAGTGTTTGCTTACCATGGTGAAGATACTGATATAAGCCGATGCGAGTCGATTCTAGCTTTTATTCTAAGGACCACTGACTGCGGGTGCCCTCCTCTGCTTCAGCTGTGCTCACTTCCTCTGTGAGGCACCGACCTGTTTCAGCTTCCCAATGGTGGTGCTGTGCTCCTCCCGCTCCACCTCAACGGCCTTCAGCTGCCGCCTCACCTCCTCCACCGCCGCCTCCTTCTCCTGCATGCGGCAAAGAGGAAAGGTAAACCCTGCAATCCTGCGAGTTATTCCAGAGGCTGCGCGAGGAGCGGACGTCCCAGTGAGCGCTCGCCGTGCAGGGCTTTAGAGACGCCGTGAGCGGCATCAGAACGCGAGCATTAATGCTACCGCACAATCCTCAACGTGGAAGGGAAAAAATAACTTCCAGGCACGGCCTGGTGTCCTGCCAGTGTAAGACAGGTCTGAGATGAGGTGCCTGTTCATCAGCAGGAGCTTGGTGGGCGCTGGTGGATGTCAGTGGGCGCTGGGCTGGCACTAGTGCCTCCTTTGGCAGAAACTGGCATAGGCTTGTACGACAGAGGGCAGCAATCAGACCCCTGATGGGTCGATCATTCATGCTGTTCCACGGCCCTCTGCTCTCCTTATTTACTTAATCAGTTCAGTGAGATTTCCGATTGCTTGTTCTAATTTCTTTTTTATACACAGGTGAAACAGCTGAGTGAAATTAGTTGTTTTCATTTGCCTGGGCTGTGCTTTTCTCAATGTTGCGCAAATTCAATTTGCTCCGTTACATGTCTCTCTCTCACCCTACTGTACAGTAATCAAGGGAAACTGTTACTTCCCTGGGTATTACAATACATATGGATCTATACGCATTTTAATGCTTGGCCTGCCTTCCAAAATTAAACTGAAATAGCAGCCGACTCTGCAGTGAATTAAAGTGCGAGTCAGAGGCGAGCTTTCAGGCAGGCCGGAAGGCGCCGTGCAGCAGGCAGGCCTAAGGGCAGGCCTGTCCTCTTTGTGTCCATATGAGGGGACTGAGGTTCACCTGCAGCTGTCTTTGTTGCTCCATCTGCAGCATCTGGATCTGCTCCTGGTGCTCCAACGTGCTCTTTTCCACGGTCTCCTGCTCGCGGCCACAGAGAAAGGAACAGGGAGAGGTGCTCACGACGCTGCTTTCAAGGACACTCCACAAACACAGGGGGGCGCCGTTGACATCTCATCTAATGAGGGGCTTCGCCAAAGCAGCCCTTCCTGGGGGGAAGCCTAAAATGGCACTGAGAAGTACCACCCGCGTGGGCAAAGCTCAAACCACTGCCATGTTAACCACCAGAAGGCACCTGTGACAGACCTACATCAGAGTTTTTCCACTGCGACACAGTCCCATCATTTATTCATCAGCACAATTGAGTTGCGCATCACACTAATTGCTTTTTTTTTTTTTATATCAAACCTGTTCGCTGAATTCATTTCTGCAACATAAACAGCACTGATGACAGGCATCACGCCAGAAGCATCAATGCCAGTGTTTCACTGACTGTTTCCACTGAGCTTTAGCACAAAGGAACACTGGCATCTAGTGGTGGATTTTGGAATAAATACCATTGCTTACTGTGGCGACCCACCAGGACCCTTCATTACTGATGGTGTTCTGCCTGAAGCAACACAGAAGTGAAGCGAAACATAAGAGGATCGTGTCTGAGACGGAGACAGTGCTTTCTCACCTCCGCTTCTTTGAGGCGGCGCTCGAACCAGCCCTTGGCTCCCTCCATGGACTGGATCTGGGCCCTGAGCTCCTCCACCGTGTACTGCAGACTCTCCAGCTCCCGGGTACGAGCCTGCAGCCAGGGAGAGAGGCATGGCATGGGCTGAGCTGGACGAAGGCACCGACGTGTGTAAGTACATGCCGTCTGCTTGTGCATGAAATCCTGCCTCAAAGCTCTTGCAAAGTCATGTTTCTTCCCTGCTGGTTTAGCTGTGCTACACTGCCACCACATCTCCTTTGGACCACATACAAGTGGGACCCTACAGGATACTTAACGGCCTCTAAAGCTGGACTCAGTGTTCCACACAAAATTCAAGCTCTAACTAGTTAAAACCATCTACAAAGTAGTAAAAAAAATAAATAAAAAAAAAAAAGTCAAACTGAATCTGTTCTCCCCACCCCAGCCCTGTAAACCCCCCCCGGCCTGTTCTCCCAGCCTCGCGCCCAGTTCCCTGCTGCTCTGCTCACCATGTGCCCCCCTACCTTCTCGTCACGCAGCTGGGAGCGGATCTCTTCCTCGGTGCGGTTCTTGTCCTCGTGGAGGTCCCGCAGCTCCTTCTCGTAACGCGCCCGCACTCCCAGCACCTCCTTCTCATGCTGCAAGCGCACGTCACTCAGTTCCTCCTTGTGCCGGGACTTCTCCTGGGCTACCTCAATGGCCAGCTCATCTAGCATGGCCTTGCGCTTGTCTGCCGTCTGCCAGGAGAGCCACCGGGGAAGGGGGGGGGGGGGGGGGGTTGGTAAACACGGGTAACTAAGCAAAAAAGCAAAGACACAGCGGGAGCCTGAATACAGGTAATTTCAGCTCATACCTCAAAAGGCAGCTGGACCAGAACTAAACTAAGGTCTATTTTCAGGCTCACAACTTTCATTTCATACTTGAAAACTAATCACCAAGTCTTTGCCTCCCACTGAATTTATGGGCACGAATCCCAATTCAAAGATTGGCCCCCAGTTTACGATTTGTTGTTATAGCTCTGAGGCTGTTCCGCTTTAAGGTCGCCGTGGTGATATGCAGTACCTTCCTCGCATCTTCCAGTTCCTGCTGCCCCTTCTCCCTCTCCTGGCCCAGCTCCGTCAGCTGCTCCAGCAGTCTGCCATTTGCTCGGCTGGCCTCCTAAACGCACGTTATTTTCAGAGCATGAGAGATGTGAGTACAGGGCCTGCACGCGCCGCAGAGGGGTGACTGTTCCCGGGAAGACTGCCCAGGCCTGATACAATGCTAACTGCTGCATGAGTTAAACCATCCCTCACTAACGTTGTACTGCTGCCCACTGGAATGGAGGATTTCATGCGCAAATGGAGGTTTTAAAAGACACTGCAGGTATCGCAAGTTGGTGTCCTTGTACATAATTACTTCTAAACCTTCTTTCAACGATATACTGGTCCTTCTCTAAAGACAATATGATGTCAGTGAATAATGGTGCGCTGACCTGCAGCTGAGAGCTCAGGTCATCCTTCTGGGCCAGGAAGCTCTCCTGCTCGGCCTGCCTCTGCTGCAGCTCCACGCTGAGAGATATGTTCTGGTCACGAAGGAGGTTCATCTCCTGGGTCTTCACTGTCTGGATCTGACCAAGGCAAGCACAGGCACACAGCATCTCACTCACATGCATGAAGCTCTAATGAGGCAAAAGCCAAGTAACCATAGAGACCAAAACAAATGATCTGCATACTGTCAGAAACCAACGTATTTCTGTAACCCTGTATGAAAATCTAGTATTGCTAGCAATGACAAAAATCGCAGAGTAAAAATAAAGTTACGTCAATGCATCACATAGCCGTATTGCAAAATTAGTCATAGCTCTGTCTAATTTTGTTTTCAGAAGCTTCCTGTTTAGTCACACTACTTCCTGTACAATGTGAAACCACAGTGCTGGCTAGGGGGCGCAGGCGAGCTGTACCTGTTCTAGGGCTGCTAGGTTAGTCCGGAGAGCATCATTCTCACTCAGGATGCTCTCTACTTGCTCCTGACTCACTGCACTCTGACATGCTACCTGCATCATGTGATCAGGTGGTGTGTGGGGGGAGGGGGGAGCACACCACATGTGGAAGAGAGATGATCAGGATCGGAGAAGAGGAGAGAGAGCAGGGGGAGGGACAAAGTGTCAGGGAAAGGAACGTGTAGATGGCAGGGGGGGGGTTAGGACACACCTCCAGAAAGTCACCAGGAAGAAGGGGAGAGACAGAGACAGCAAAGTTAGAAATAACACACAGGAAGTCTGGGGCACAGTCCGCACCAAAAGGAGTAAGACAAGCTTCTTATCTTAAAGGCATATGTCTGAAGCTCGTTCTGGGTTAATTAAAACTCAGGAGCCTCCAGAAGTTCCTAATGACTCTCCAGCAAAAAGCTGCAGCCAAGGCTCAGTGTAATTCAGCAGAAGATCCATGGTCAATTATTAACTGGAAGACACACAAGTCTCAGAAGTACAGAGGCCAGCGCAGGCGTGTGTGTGAGGCCATCCCAACAGCAGGCCCTCAAGCACGCTAATCCTTAATTATTCAGGTGATCTTCATTTGCCTTTTGCTGGGAATTAAAGCAGAACTTTCAAGCCCAGATCATTTGGAAGTTTTGAAAGACACTGCGCAGAAACCAAAGAACCCTTTAAGTCGCCGAAGGAAAAGTCTAGCAGCATGTTTTGCACCTGCACACATTCTCGTGACCTTCAGCAGACCTTTCTGCACAAGTAATTCAGGCAGTAGGACAAACCTGAATAAACCTGCTACCATAAACCTAACCTACTTTAGTGTAAATAACGTGGTGCATGAGGGGGAACTATTAACCTTTAATCTTCTAAATTTACATTGTGTATCCAACTGAATTATTCTCTCTCTGCAGAGCTGCTCTATAGGGCCTGGAGCCAAAAACATTACAATGGATTGGAGTGAAATAAAAAAAATGTAAACATATGCATATACAAATAAAAAATGTGATAAATGAAATAGCCATTTTCTTAATCTGCTGAAACAGTGCAAAAAATGCTGCTCAGAGCCCAGACAGGGAAAGGCAACAACTGGGTGTCTGATTAAGGACATTTTTCTGTATGCTGCCTCTGGTCTTTACACCAGCCAGTGAGACAGCACAGGGCGTCTGCGCTGCAGCTGAGCTTATTCGCAGAAGCCTAGCATGAGATGGGTAGCGACACTGTCTGCGCAGGTCTGCTAACACTGCAATGCATGGAGCTGGATCTTGGAAACCTTTCACATCACAGGAGTCAGGCTTCTCTAATGTCGTAGAGGGACACAATACGAGCGGAGCAGCCCAGAGTGAGAGCCCACCTGCTCTCTGAGCTCGTGCAGAGCCTTCTCCTGCTCCTTCTGCTGGCTCTGTAGCTGCTCCTTCAGCTCTGCGATAGTCTACAAACACGTGAGAAGCAAAGTTACAGAGCCCACCACTGAATCCAGCTCTAGTTATAGACCCATGACCTGTCCACCATCCTGAGGCAGATGTCGTTATGCTCATCTGACACCTGATTGGCTGACAATAAGTCTCCCTGCAGTTTCTGGATACGGAGGCTCATGGATTTCAACTCCTCCTCTTTCTTCTGCTGAATCTCATCAATTTTAGTCCTGTCAAAACAAATACAGCCCAAATACAATTATGTAAATACTATGCATCGTGCTGATAGACTGGACGTTGATGCTGCTCGTCCAAGTTCGAGACACATGGGAGCGGCTTTAAGACCCATACCTGCTGTCAGTGTACAGGACCTCCTTTTCTCCTTGCAAACGATGGAAGCTACACAGGGACACAGAAGAAACAATGAAAACTTAAACCTGCAATGCTACAGGAGGCCAGGAGCACGTGCGCGACGCCACCCAGAGGAAGCGGCCGGCATCCACCTCAGCAAACCAATCAGATTCAGGTTCATGCATTTCACCTGGTGAAGCTGGAATGGCCTCCCAAAGCTCACATAACCTGCTCCAATACCCACCTCAGGGTTCACAATGCAGACTTTAACATCCACTGTGCGCCATATGGAAATGTGTAAACCTCCCTGCAATGTCTCTCTTTACGAGAATAAAAAAACCACACCTCATCAGCGTGAGACATTTACAAAAGCAAAGCGACTCAGTGATTTCCATGAGCAGACACTGACTGCAAACCACCACACTAAAGCGAAATTCGAGTGACACCCCAGATCTCCTGCAATGTAGCTCTACATCCATCTGTTTAAACTAAAGGACAGAGAGGAACTATTTTTCAGAAAAGAAACACATGATCATAGAATAAATCATGTCATTTTATTTTTTATTATAATTACAGTACCACTTTTTGACTACTGATTTCAAATATCTTACACTAAGCGGCTCTTACTGACGTGGTTGCACATTAAACAGGCCACCAAAATCTTACCTTTCTTGTTTTTTCTTTAGTTTGTCTGTGAGCTAGAAAAGCAGGAAGACCAAATCTCAGAAGAATGCGAGAAGGCAGTGCTCATCTGAAAGCACGCTGTATATCACGCAGTGCGGTGCGCCTCATTTAAATGCAAACAACCGGCACTCACCTTAGCGATTTCCTCCTGAAGTTTTGTCACGTCCGTTTGCTTGGATGACTGGACAAAGAGACAGCGATTTATTTCAAAAGACGGAGAATAAATACACAAAACAGCAGGGCGTGAAGTGGCTGCACCGGGAGGGGATTTTGAGGAGTTCGTACTCAATGTACTTTCCTGAAAACAGCACGGTCAGGCCATGGAGAGGGATGGTGGACGATGGAGGATGCGACTCTCGCACAGCGCATGTGGGTTTTACCTCCAGGGCCTGCAGCTGCTCCTTCAGCAAGCGCTTCTCCTCCAACTCTGTGTGCAGCCGTAATTCCACCTCTGGGTCGACAGAAAAAAAAACTAATGTGGCGGCGGGCCGCTGGCCGCCCTCTGCCAGTCCCACGGCAGCAGCACCGCTTAGCGTGTGATAAGGGGGAAGCCAGCAGGCCCTCAATTACCCCAGGTCGGGGCTTTAATTAAAGCTGATGGGTCACCCTGTCGCCGGTGGGGGGGGGGGTGCCACATGCAGGATTAGTGCGCCACTGACTCACCACTTAGCTCCTGCACCCGCTGCTCCAGTTTGCTGCACTTTCCCGCCACCTGCAGAGGGGTGGGGGGGTGTTGCAGAATTGTCAGAAGCAGCCGGCAGTGACAGCCACAGTGAGTGTGAATTCCTGTGCTGTGGTGTGTGTCCCCCCCACCTGCTCCAGCCTGTCGGGACCACCCTCCGACTGCGCCAAGATGCCGTTTGAGTCAGACCGTCCGTCCACCGTGGTGACCGGGAACTCGTCTTGCTCGGTGCCTTTGTGGTCTCCCTGGACCAGCTTGTCATAGCGCTCCTGAAGGGCTTGAGGACAGAGGGAAAGATGGGAATTTTCTCACAATCCCACCGAAAGTCTGGATTTCCCACTTGCAGGAAACGAGCAGCTAAATAATGCATACAATACATCCAGAACTCCAGAGTACGCGATCCCCCCACCTCCAAAACAGTCTGAAACGATGTCACAGTAAGTCTCACTATCCACTGACTGACATCGTTCCCCAGTAGCAATGACTCAGTGCCTGTGGTATTACACAATGTTTTTGCTTTGCTCCCACCAGAAAAGCTCCAGGTGAACAGTCCCTCCCGGGTAGGACAAACCAAAATAGCTCACTGATCAGATACCCTGATAAATCACCATTCATAACGTGATATAACTGGTGTTAAAATTAATGGTAAACCCCAGTCACCATGACAACAATTCAGCGTCTGTGCGGTAAGTGAACACCAAGAAATTATAAGGTAAATAAACAATATCAGCAAATGAATAATGGCAAAGGAAGGATAATTTATGGACAGTGAAAAATACAGCTGAAGCCTGTTGTGTGTCTGTGATTCACAAAGCGAGGGTCTTTGGCCAACGGGAGCAGATTACCCGAATTGCAGAGAGCCGAAGTGCCTCCCATTGGCTCACAACAGCTCCCCAATAATTTAATCCTAACATGCATGATTTATTTACAGCTAAAACCATTCATTTGGGCTCTGAACATCACTCAAAAGTGGCTTAAGAAGTGGCACTGGAAGTAAGCCGGCCGAGGGCAGAAATGCAGTGCCAGAATACTGTAGGGCAGCGTGCCTTTCTGTATATTGTAAGAAAAATTCTGTTTTGCTGTTATCACAATGGCTCAGAGGCAACTTTATGACTATTGCTCCTAAAAGGCTACCGTTGTTAACTATTGATAGCTATTGGCCATAAAACATAACTTTGGTAAAGTCCATTTGGTCATTCCGACTTTGAACACCATGAGCTCAAAACATCTTCATGCACCTATGGCTTAAGTGACATGTTCAGGATGATGTCAGAAATCCTTTTAGATTAAAAAAAAATGTGTTCCTAATACTCTACAAGTGAAGAAGCTTATTTAGTACAACAGTCAGTATATACTCTCAAGAAGACTTCTGGCTCACCTGCCATGTTTTTCTGCAAGGCTGAGTTCTGGGCTTGGAGGCGGAGCATCTCTCCATCTAGGGGGCTGGAGGCGGGACTGGAAGGAGGCGGCAGCACCGCCTTCCCTTCCTTTAGGGCCTTGTTCTCCTGCTCCAGTTGCTCTATCTGGGAGCAAAGCTGCAGTGGATCAAACAGAAATGTGTCAGAGAATGTGGGGAAAAAGCCCAGCTCTGCACAGCCATCGAGTGCTGGACGTCACAGACTGACACACGATTAAGCGCAGATGGAAAATGAAACACACACCCATGCAGCTAATCAGTCCCTGTGGAAAATATCTGAGTGTATATAACCATTTACAAAGAAAGATATACATAGAACTAGTCAAAGCGGACCATCTTACAGCAGCTTTGCACGCAGATAGTTTTACTGAACAAGTCAATTTAAAAAATTTCATTGTAAATTCAAGACAAATATTCCGCCTGTAAAATCCCAGCTGTACAAATGAAAACTGATAAAACAATGTATGCGGGCACCTGCCCAATTATTTAACTAAAAGAATGATTCATGAAAATAAATGAGCAAATAAATTGTGGCTCAAACCTCCAGAATCAACAAAGGGAAGTACACCACCTGGCCAGAAGCAGGCGGACACCTTACAGTCACACCTATATGTTGTTGTAGGACATCCCATTACAAAACCAGAGGCACTAATAAGGATTTGGTCCCCCCTTTACTGCTATAACAATCTCCACTCAATTTTGGAGTGTGTGTCGGAATTTGAGCCCATTCAGCTACAAGAGCAATGGCACCGATGTCAAGAGACAAGGTCTGGTTCACAGTGGGCTTTTCAATTTATCCCCAAGGTGTTCAAAGGGATTGAGATCAGGCCATCAAAGTTCTTCCACACTAATCTTGCCAAACTGTACATTCGTGGGCCTCGTTTTGGGCACAGGGGCACAGTAACACTGGCAGAGGAAAGAGCCGTATCCATACTGTTGCCACAAGGCTGAAAGCACACAATTCTCTAAAATGTCTTCATATGCTGATGAATTAAAGTTACCCTTCACTGGAACTAAAGGGCTAAAACCAAACTAGGAAAAACAGCCCCAGACCACCACTGCACTGCCTCCACCAAACTACACAGTAGGCACTGTGCGTTCTGGCAGACAGGGAGTCATCTCCTGGGATCCGCCATAGACAAATTTGTCCGTGAGGCTGCCAGACAGTGAAGCGTGCTTCATCACTCCCGAGAAGGCAGTTCCACTGTCCAGCAGTCCAATGGCAAAGTTGCCTCACACCTGTTAAGCCAACTTGGTGCCGTATGTAACTGAAACAGCCGAATAACCGGGAAGGGTGTCCATACTTTTGACCGGGAAGTGAATGTCTAAAACACGTGCATGTGCCAGTACTTTTTGTGCGAATGACATGATGAAAATGGCAGCCATCGAGTACCACCCTTGAGTAAATCAAACAAGGCAATGCATTAATCTCAATCACACCTAAAAGAGCTGAGGTACAGTGGTGTCTTTTTTATAAATGAACTGAGACAGAACAAAAAACTGTAAAAATGCACAACTGCCTTCTCTCTCATGTACATGGTTTGTAGGTTGAGAAATGAGCAGAAGTCTACAAGGTGGCACTGGGCCTTGGGGCAGGGCGGGGCTGGTACCTTGGACAGCTCCTGCATCAGCGTGCTGTTCTGCAGTCTGAAGTCATCCTCCTGGCTGTGCAGCTTGCCCTGGAGCATCTCGTTCTCATTCAGCAGGGCGTCCACTTCCTGTGAGGTTTAGCAGAGATGGTACAGCATGTATCATCCATGTGCATCCTTGGGAAATTTTCAATCTGAGTTGAATCACTACAGCTCTACGGTCTGCAGGAATATTACCTCAGTGCCCTCACTACCCACACAGCAAAAACAACGTCAGATTTCCCCAAAAGATGGATCATGAGAAGATAGATCACAGTAGCTAGCGTCACGCTCTGGTTGGTTTAAATTTTAACAAAATATTGACAGTAAAATCATGCTCTAATCAGACAAATCTGACTTACCTGAGCCTTTTTGCTCTTACTCAGAGCCTACAATTGAGAATAAAAAGCATGTTAGAACACATTTACTGCTCAAAACACTAAGAGGGCAATTCTAAACCAGTTTATTGCTCTGCAGAGGCTGTGGGCATAAATAAGCTATAAGCCCTTGTTTATTTGATCATACTTCATACTTCTAGACCCAATAAACATAACAAATGTAATGTAACTTGAAATGATATGATCCAATCGGCCCATGTGCTTTGTCTTTACACTGCATTGCATTTCATGCACATATCTAAGAATCAAAACACCCATTAATTCCACACTGCAGTGATTGTTACCCGTCTGCAAGACAACAAAGGGATGTTCTGGCCAATTTCTTTTTTTGGCTCCATTAAGTGTCCCATCAAATTATTTTTCACTTACTTGCAAATTAGGCTAAATAAAAACCATGGTTTCTACTGTAAGTCAAGAGCCTGCTATTCAGGTGCAGCATGGATCCAAGGTTTCCTAATATTTGCAGTATGATATCAGGCATTATCTTGTTGTACATTTCCGTCATCCTCAGGGATTCAATTTCATTTATGGAAAATGGAAGATTATATTTATTATGGCTCAAACAGACTAAACTTTCAGATCTTAAGTTATTTTTCTGCAGATTTTCATTCTGATTTTAGAATGAACCAGTATGGAAAGTATCTTTACACTGTAATTTATAAACCCACAAGCCACACGCACATAGTTACAGAAATGGCCTGTATGTCCGTTAGTTATGTACCTTACTTGCTAAACTTACTCTCCTTAGCTGTGTCTAAACTATCTGTATTAGCAATCTTAACAGATCAGGCATTGTGGTTGACTAAATACGCTGCCTTTTGCTGAACCTCAGCTCTTAATTTCTGTATTAAGGTTGTTTGAGTAATATGCTGTTTCAGAGACTAATGAAAGTGTGCAGGACCCACATGTGGCCTCCTGGGACCAGGGCCAGGCGCTGCTCTAACTGACATGTCATTCCCTTTAGTCCAAGTTTGTGGGATGTTTTTTAATGCTTTTCATTAGCATATGAATAGTCATTTCATTAATCACCTGGGCTATGAAAGTTACTAAATTTAACATATTGAACTAAATCTTGTTCAGGTTGTAAGACTATGCATGCATACTTATCTTCAGTAAAGATTCTTCAATAAATGGTCCACTCAGAGAAAAAGAATAAGGGATAAAGCAAAAGCGAACTAAATAGTTCAAATTATTATTAGTGTTTTCATTTAACGGCCTGGACCTCATATTTTGTATTAATCTTAACAATGCTGGGCAGAGCCTCTTAAACAGTTTGTCATAAACGTAAGGAATTATTTTCAATACTTTATTTAATAGACATTATTACATTTTTGCAGTGAAACATGACACATTTAAGTGTCAAATTTAAATGTACATATAGAAATATACATGTCAACTTATTTTTAAAAAGTATGCACTGACGTATATGCGGATATGTATCTAAACATGAAGTATGTAATATGCCGTATATACAGCTTGTATATGTTAATGCACGTGTGATTACTTAATTGCGCAATGAAAAATGTTTGTACATTTTACAACATAAATGGCTCGTATGATCCATTGCTGTTGATGCATAGAAAGCTTTATAACCTGACGTTTCTGGGAAAAAAGCTATATTTCCCGGGAGTATGGGTTACAATAATGCCGGATTACAGCAGGATATAATGGATTTCGTTAGTACTGTATTTGTATTCTGAAGCATCGTCTCAATCAAGAGCTAAACCCACTGTCTTTAATTTGTTGTCAAGGAAACCAAAATGGGGGCGGGGGGGCGAGATTGCCAGGTATGAGACTGCGAAGGAGACGAACGGAAACAGAGTAATGAGGACGGCAGGGAGGCGGCGGTGGACGGGGTCATTGTATGAGATCTGCCTATGTGTTAGAAGACTGCCTGCCACGATCGCACGCTGTCCGCCTTTTCGGATAATCCATCAGTGAAAGACGCTTGAAAAAAAGGACATTTAATCATCCTCGCGCCCGTTATCCGGAGATAATAATACGCCGTAAATTTTTATCGTTTATTTTTGGGCATGATCAAAAGGCAGGGGGGATAACCGAGTCTTTTACGCGACGGAAGAGACACCTACCGTTGTAATAGGCGTGCCGGCTAGGATGCTCTCCGCTAAACCGGCGTTTTGGCGAGGGAAAGCTTTGCTTTATTAAAACATGCCGCATCTTTTCTTCAACGCGCATTTATTACGGATGGTAACAGAAAGACTTGTTGTATTTTAAAAGATACAATACTATCGTTTTGTCAATTCCGTTTTGTCGTTTAAGCGATTGGGGGATTTGTGTCTCCCGTTCGGTTATTTTAATGACTGGTTTCGTGCTTTGCTGCGCGATGTACATGGATAAATCCAGTGTGCTCCGGGGTAAGGCAATGGACTGTTTTTTCACTTAATTGTGTTTCTCTTTCAGTGTACAATACATACGTATCTCTTGTGCACAGACTGAAGCTACTGAGAAACTATGATTTCTAGCAAACTGGTTGCCGCATGTTGTATGTCCGTGCAATGCGTCTCCTGTGTGTGCAGCGGATCATGGATACATTTTGCATGTATGTACTGTGTTAGGATGAAGACTGTCCGGTAATGAATTGACGCTCTTTCGTATTTCCACTCTATAGAAAATTATGGTCTCAAATAAAGCCCCACAGCTTTTAATAGAAATAACATTCACAGAATCTCATTTCCAAAACATGAACTCTAAGATTTTGCCGGTGTTATATGCGCTTGGATTTACAAATCCATGTACGAAGGAGTCCTCTGCAGTTTCTGACCCTGTTGTTTTTTATCTCCCTATTACTGTCTTAATCTTGTGCATTACTAGTATGACAATTAATGCCGGAATGTGCAGTTGATATCGCACCTATAGTACCGATTTCCTTGAGAGTGATGGGCTATTTCCAGGCTATATGTTGGACCTCATCTTTGGCTTGGATTCATTATGTTGACTCAGGTGTGTGTCTGATTTTTGATGTGCTTTGCTAGGCTGATATTAATGGGATATTTGTTTATTATATTGGTCCTGAAGAATCAGTCTGCGGGCAAACGATATGTGTTATTAGGTGTATAAACCCACTTGAATATGCGGTTTAGGGGTGTGTCAAACTAGTCCCCATGAACACACATGTATAATTTTGTTATCTTCAAACGGAAGGTCATATACACATGAGAGACATGCTCATCTGTATTTCTTGGTTTGACAGCAAGGTCAGCCCTAATATATATTTTGAAGTATAGCAACTAAATGTGTCCCTTTTGACACTTAAGTTATTGTAACAAAAAATGAGTGTTTTTCCATGGGTATACTGGATCGATGAAGCTGGAATTGTGATTACATGGTTCACAGTAGAAAACGTGGGCAGTACATTGTATAGAAAAGAGTTCAAAACTGTGAAAAATTAAAAATCACACCAGTCGAGGTCTGCATTTTGTCTTTTACTAACTTGACTCGCCTGTGTGAATGTTAGAAGTGTTAAGAGGGAGTTGAGAACCAAGGAAGGATGAGAATCAAGACAGATAGTGGGACTAGCAAATCTCATGCCTTCCTGGGTGATTTTCTAAACCAGGAAAGCTATTAATGTATTCTTCATTCTTCTCTGCAACCCAACTGGCTCTCATACTTTCAACTGAACATCTACTCACATGTGGAGACTGATGTGTACTTTGGGCTCCTGTTCTCTGACAGACTGGCGAGTCGAACAGCGAGGCACCTGGGACTCTTCTCTCAGTGGTAAAAGGTGTTAAAGGGAGCCAGCGCTCCACCACCTTTCTGTTAGCTGTGGTCATTTGTGTCAGTTGTGCAGTAAAATCACCATCCTTACGAAATCAGTCCTTTGATCATGTGTATGTTAATCAAAACACGTGGCCTCTGAATGGCCCATTTCTGGCTGACTTGTTTGTGCTATTAGTTATAGATCACATTCACATTCAAGAGTAATCACTGTAAGTTTAGACACATCCTAGATTGTGTTAAGTATCTGGAAAGTCATGTTGGTTGTTTTAATACTTTGTCAGTATGTAACATTGCCAGAATTGAATAGGTCATCCTCTGTTAGCTGTTAAGTCAAGAAGATGCCATAGATTTGAGAGTTGGGCCTGACAGTCTCTGAGTTCAAACAAATATTCTTTAATCATTAAGGAAATACCTTGATTACAGCTTGCCTCTTGATTTAGGTATGAAAATAGTATCGGAAACTTCCTACTGAAGGACATCAGGCATTCAGATGGCAAAGTGAGCTTGATTAGCTTGGTTTCTAATTCCTGCTATTTCAAGCTGTTTAACATCATTCCATATTTTCAGTGCTCTGATCTGAATAATCATAATGGAATAGATATGCACTTTTTGCATAGAATGTTATTTCATGTTTGAATCCTTTAAGTTAAGATAAAATATAAGCTTCTTACTTGGAATGAACTATGCCAGAGAGAAAAATTGCTTTGCTCTTTCTGCGTTAATTCATATTGGGGATTCCTATTGGATCATTTATATTGGGGGTTCCTATTGGACCATCCATATTGGGGGTTCCTCCCACTGTCACTTAAAATATAAGCATAGCCATTCCATCATCAGCTGGAGTGGATCTTCAGGCATAAGCCTGTTTAGTCACTAATTGCATCCTGCCTGTAGAGACGTTTTAGTTTGATTTTTGGCCACACACTCGATTACCGTTTCTTGTTTTGCTCTTAGTGTATGTGCAAGTGGTTCAGAATCACATCCAGCGGGGAACTGAAGGTTGTGTATTTGTGTAATATTGATCATTTGCACGAGGACATATTAAT
This sequence comes from Cyphomyrus plagiostoma, assembly GCA_019775915.2. Taxonomy (NCBI): domain Eukaryota; kingdom Metazoa; phylum Chordata; class Actinopteri; order Osteoglossiformes; family Mormyridae; genus Cyphomyrus; species Cyphomyrus plagiostoma. The sequence continues at coordinate 12,045,964 of JABFEA020000110.1, read as the reverse complement.
AAATATGCACAAAACATTAGGGTGGCAACTATCACAGGGGTTAATGCTATGAACTTTTATGAACAATTTTAGGACTGAACATTTGAGCAATGTGCAAAGAAATGTTGCTCCAGTTAATTATGTAAGTATGACTGAATAAAACTATCTGTGGATAGCAAAGCTGGCCGAGCAGCTAGTTAATAATACACGAGTTTGCTGAGAATCCCAAGGCCAGCAGAGTGATGTCACTGCTGGGCCCTTGAGCAAGGCTTTTAACCCGAGTTGCTCAAGGGACTGGCTGACCCAGCCTTCTGATCCACACTGGCTCGTCCATGAATCATCTGCAAAATAAATAAAATGTAATGTAATGTAAATATTTTCCTTTTATTTATAGACAGTAGTCTATTAAATGTATTATTTTTGGCAGGGAGCTGTTTCCTGTCCTTATGCCTGTAACAGAGTATTTTAATAGATTGAAGGAAGTTATCATCTTCCTATCTCGTCCCATTTTTGTTCACTCTTCTGAAACAAACACCTGCCTCTTAGATATGTGTTTGCTAAGCTTTTTCCTACTAGCCTTAAGAACTTATCTTCAGGTTTTCTTCTGACTTATGGATGTTGCTTTGCCACAGCTGTTCATTGTTTGCAACGGTCGTTCTGATAGGGTGGGAAAAATGCTAAGACGGCCACATGTTCACTACGTTTAGCTTTGGTTTTAGGACCTTGAAAAGATCTCGATAAACCAACACGATATCAGTGGATATTTGGTTTTACTGGCATGAACAATAACCGGGATAATGAAAATGTAAAAATCCAGGGGCTGCTTAGTTCCAAACCCATGTACATTTGAGGTGTGTTTTCACAGTGTGACTACCTGCCTGTTCATTGGTCTTCAAAGAATGACTCACTCAGGAAAATTCAGAGTCATAGTGTTACTTCCCTTCTTTTCAGTTAAGCATTTTTACTTAAATTGAATTATTTCCGTACAGTAACAGCCACAATTAAAATAAAACAATACAGTAGCTTATACAACTAATTAAACTGGATACATTGTTTTTAATATTTGACTAACTAAATGCCATGTGTTAATTATGCTGCAGTATTTTGATTGGTTACTTTGTTGCTAGAGAAACCAGGGATGATGAACCTGGGGTTATTTTGCGAGTGACAGTCTGAGACTCTCGCTGATCTGTTTAAATAAACCACAGTTTTAAATAGGTTGACGCTGATATTAATTATTAGTTACTTATATTAGTTTCTGCAGAAACCATTTACCAGAAAGGGGAGGGGACGTTTTTAACCTGTAGAGCTAGACGCAGTATGGCAATGCTGTGAGTTGGTCCAATATTTTCCTTAAATGTCAAAGGACAGTGACATTGAAGTTTGCCACTCTGCAGATGTGTGTAGTGCTTTCTTTAATTCTTACAAATAGGAGAAAGTCTCTCTTTTGTGTTTCTGATGATTGCATGCTCTACTGACCTCTGTGAAAATTTAAATAAATAAGCACGAATGACTGAGAAGCAAATCTGAGCCCAAAATAGCCTGGGTTGGCTGCTGCTAGCCTGTCTTACTAAAGCAAGTTCAGAAAAACATGTGGAACTCATTTAACCCCCCAGCCCGTAGAGTGTCATCATATGGAAACAATTAAGACCATGTGGGGGATTGGCTTGGGTCTTCTAAAGATGGCAACATCACCCCGACAGCAGGCCAGCCTACTGGATGACCCGTAGATGCCACTTTAAGACATGTTCTGGCTTTCCGTGCTTGTTTTTGTAAAAGTCATTTTTAACGGAAGTATTTTTATCTTTCCTTACTCCCAGTCTTCCACAGGGAGGTAGGAGTTTTGGGGTGGTTACCACAGCAGTTCTGGTTTTGGGTTTTGAATCTTTTGATTCAAAAACCACGCCTCCAGTATGCTGACCTACTGAGCACACTGTCACTGTCCTACTAACCACATTCAGTTGTAACCCAGTAGCACGCTGGCCCTGTCCTCTAGGGCACCTATGCAGCACCTTGGAGCTTGAAGCTTTACACGCTTACAATGTGTGCTGCACCTCATCTTTGCAGCCCCTGTCTGAGCCTTTTAGCCCTGGCCAAGCTCATGGCAGCACGATCCCACGTGAATTTGTCCACCTAGAGTCTGAAATATTGCTGCTCACGGGCCGTCAAGGTGCTTCTAGGTTCACAATTTCTGAAAATGATTCACTCTTGTTCATAGTCCATTCACTGTGTGCTCAGTACCACGGGGGCTCTGGGTACAGCTTGCAAATAAAGGATCTCGCAGTAAATGTGGGTGAGTCTGGCATCTTTGTAGCCTTCTGTCAGGTATAGTTATGTCAAGTTATGTGCAGAAGTGGACTTTATATTCACAGTTATAGATGTGGGTATCTATGGAAAAACCTGTCAGTTTTGCACATTCATCATAAATTTGAAGTAAGACTTCTTGAGAACCTATAGTTTATTTGGTTAAAAGTCTTGTGGTCATGCTGATGCACATTGACATCTGTTGTGTCAGGTTTATTTTTGACCTGCTTTGTCAAACATCTGAAGTGACTGCAGAGATGGACCAAGCGAGTAGCTCAGCCCCACCTCTCCTTCCAGGTTCTTCCTCCTCCAGTCCGAGGCTCTTGACGAAGAGCCTCTCCCTGGAGCCAGGTCCCTGTGTCGGGAGCGATGAGGCCCCACAGCGCCTCTGCTCGGACCCTGGACCACTGGGACCCCGCCATTGCAATGGCACCAATGAAAAGACCCCCGCAGAACCCACAGCAGCTACTCCCAAAACACGCCCCCCCCTGCCTGGCCCCAAACCCCAAGGTAGGCCACTCCCCCAGCGTGTTCCGCAGTGCACGTTCATCTCAGTGATGCTGATCCACATGGGCAGTAATTGCTGGCTTTCATTCTTCTTTCCAGTGCCCCCGAAGCCTCCTCATTTACAAAGCGCTCGTCGACCAAGGGCTCCAGATAAGCCCCTCCCGCCGCCTCCCTCTCGCCCTTTACCTGCAGACCCCCGCTCTGCACGCTGCACGCTGGCCCGTGGCGAGGGCACCCTGTCCCCCTCCTGTGTGCTCTCGCTCATTGAGAAATTTGAAAGGTAAACAGTGCAGGTGGGCTGTAGGACTGTCTTCCCAGGAGAATGCAGCCGGAGCAGGGCATTCTGGGGGATTCCATGCACATTCAGCCTTCGTTTCTACACCCCTGTTGATATACATGAAAGGAAAACTGTGGCCAGACACTGACCAAGAATTTGCTTTGAATCCTTAAAAAAGCTAAATTCCCCTTGAGTATTCTAGTTCCCTTTATTGTGGAATCAGCTTCGGGGTTTATACATAATACTGTGCTGTGCTTTTTTTTTTTGTTAATCAGAGAGCAGATCATCGTGGTGCCAGACATCACTGGGGGCGCCGTCTGCACGCCCAAACTGCCGGAGCCACTGTCTGGAGCAGGAGAGGACACCCCCCTGCAGCAGGAGCCCCCTGCATGCAGCCCGGAACCTCAGGAGATACAGGGCAAGGTGCTGGAGGTGGCAGAAAGGATGGAGGAGGAGGACAATAATGAACAGAAAGAGGGAGAAGATAGGCAGGAAGAGGAGGACCTGGGTGCGTCTTGTTTGGAGCGACGGCTCTCTCTGGAGTCCGGCTGCAGCGTCTCCGACAAGCTGATGGACTCGCTGGAGAGGCGGGAGCTGCTGGCCGGCCAGGCGGACGCGCCCCCAGAGCCCCGGCTCTCCCTGCCCCCCTCACAGGCGGACGGCAAGCTGGCCAACCGGGACAGCGGCATCGACAGCATCAGCTCGCCGTCTCACAGCGAGGAGCTCTGCTTCGCCGCCGATGAGGAGCGGGCCCTCCACGGCAGGGAGGCATGTCCCTGCAGCCCCGCCCAGCCCCTGCTCCGCCTCTCCTCTGCCCACTTCTGCGGCTGTGTGGAGGCAGTGGAGGGTGCGGGTTCGGCCTCCGCTGAGGGGCCCAGGGACTCCGAGGGGGACAGCGACATGGAGGAGGTTAGCGGCGATGAGAGCGAGTTGACCCCCACTGCGTTGCAGCCTTTGGTCCTGCCCAAGACTGAAAGACAGGACTCCTCAGAGGTGAGCGGCCTGCCGTCAGGCACTGGGAGGACTGGGCTGCCTGCTGGCATCCTAAGGGCACCCAGAGGGTGATGCAGTGGCTGTGCTACTCTGCAGTTATGCAGCGGCATGACACTAGCGGTAAATGATAAAACAATAAATAATTATTAGGAGTCTAAGCAGCATTTGTGGCTGGATCCCTGTTGTTTTTTCAGTGTAATTGTCACTCTCAGTAAAATGTATGCATTTCCAAAACAGACTACCAAATGCATAAAAACCATGGCAAATTTATTATTTTTCTTTAAAAATAGATGATTATTGAAATTGATATGCCTCTATGGCCTAAGCGGTTATGCTGTAGCTACTTGTGTGGTTTGAAAACAGACAGAAAACAGAGTAGCTGTTGACTGGAAAATGAAACATGTGTCACAACATGCACTGTGGCCATGAAGGGATACCTGAGGTTAACCAGCAGGGGGAGCTCAGTTACAGCCCAGTGATCAAAACAATAAAACATGACATATTTCTGGTTAAATGTGGAGTACAAAATGTTTGGAAGAATCATGCAAGAGAAGTAAGATAGGTGACTAGAGGTAAACAGCTGTAAGAGGTTAGCACTATTGCATAGCAATTTTGCACGATAAAAATGTCCTAGTTAAAAGCTTGTCTGGGTCATGTGGAGATTCTCTGCTCTTCTGAAATTGTAATTAAATGTGGCTAATCATTTTAGAATGGTGGATTAAAGCCAGTTCCCAACTCACAACACAGTTGCCTGGCAGGAGTGTTTGGCATAATCCTGTTTTAATATAATGTTTATCCTCAGTCTGGATTATCTGTTATGTCCCAACTTGATGCCCCTTTTCTGGTTTATCTAGAGATTATATATGTACCTTGACGCTGAACTCATCATTCTTAATTGTAGAAATGTAATGTAGTGTCATATTTATCATTTAGCATGTGAACCTTTAGTCTTTCCAGAATGGCTACAGGTCAGTTTTCCAGTGCTGTGATGATATGCTTGTACAGGCTCGTCAGGTTGCCTCATGTGTCTTCTGCGTCTAGCTCTCCGTCCAGCAGAGGGTCTTCAACATTGCCAACGAGCTGCTACTGACGGAGAAGGCCTACGTGTCCAGGCTGCACCTCCTCGATCAGGTGTTCTGCTCCCAGCTGATGGAGGAGGCGCGCCTGCGCAGCTCATTCCCCTGCGAGGTGGTAATGGGCATCTTCTCCAACATCTGCTCCATCTACTGTTTCCACCAGCAGTTCCTGCTCCCCGCACTAGAAAAGCGAATGGAAGAATGGTGAGACATCTGACTGGGACTTGAATTTTTTCCATTGCTCATCAGCTATTTTTTCTGTTAAGGAAACCCCACTGGGACATGTTGCATATGTCTGCGGGATGCTGATATGAATTTTATGCATTTCCAGGGAGCTGAATCCTCGAATTGGGGACATCCTGCAGAAGTTGGCTCCCTTCTTGAAAATGTATGGGGAATATGTGAAGAACTTCGACCGAGCCATGGAGCTGGTGAACACCTGGATGGAGCGGTCTTCCCAGTTCAAAGCCATCATCCATGATATTCAGGTGGGAGCTGTTGTCATGGCGACTTGAGTCTCACTTTTAAACGTCCACATTCTACTCAGACTCGCGACCACGGTGATTTACCTCCACAGCTCATTAGGCCAAGATTCCCACCGTGTCAGACTCTTTTCAGCTGTGGTTTTAGTTACATTTTCCACTACTTTCCCTTCCTTTTATATTTTCAACATTATTTTTGTGAAGCTTTTTTAACCAGAAGTAAAACAGGTGTATGTGCATTTTGAAATGATTTTATAGTATCTTGGCATTTCATATAAAACACATTACAATCACCCTTGACATTTGTGAGGATTGGGGTGGAAAATTCACCAATACTTGGACCCTAACCTCAACTCATCTGCTAGCCTGTCAGCCTAAACGGTAAATAAACAGTAAATGAAACTGCCAAATAAACAGTATTGCATTGTACACTTTGCATGTCAAATTACATTTTAAATGTTATTTCCTATCAATACTTTTTTATATAATACACACACCATTATTAAAAATGTAAAATTAGTGCTGAATAAGTAACACTGAAAAGTTTAAAAGTTACTGCGAGTAAACATGAGATTCTGTGGTCACAAAGACAGAAAACACATGAGTGAGGCTAGATGCTGAGACAATGATGTATGGCATACACAACCCCAGACTTTTGATATTAAAGATATAGTATGCACTTACACAAAAAAAACTGTAACACTAATGTTTATAAATTATATGATTTTATGCGATCCATTTTCAGTTTGTTTTTGGCATCGTTTGTGAGTTTCTGCAATCTTTTAGGAAGCTCCAAAAATTTTCCCATTTACTTGTTGATGGCCAGATTGTGAATAACCGAAACCACAAATATCAGATGAGGAAATCTGGAGCGGCGACTGTACTTTCATAGTTTCATTGAAATAAGTGTAATTTTTGGCACTATTCAGCACAGCCTGAAGACAGCACAGCATCTTGCTCCTGGTCTCTGTTTATTCCTGCTTTATCATGTTATTACCTTTATTGGTGTTTTAATTGCATTCAGTATGTGTTGCTTTCCTCTGACTGTGCCACACAACAGCAGTTAGTCACCACAGCTTGTGTCTTAACGGCTGTGCCTTATATCTGCATGGTCCTGGTAGGACAGCATTACAGTGAGTCATTCTAAAGCACCACACAACAGATCTGTACTGCTTAAATACTATCTGAATTTTCATCAGGAATCCTCAGGAGTCCCTGAAACCAAGTGTAAAAAATGCTACTTGATCAATACCATTATCTTATGCATATATTCTTATATTGTATTCTGTGATTAAATGCTTTCACTGCACATTGAGCCCTGTGCAGTGATACTTGCAGTGTCCGGAATCTGTATTGCATCTTGTCCGTAGCTCTGCCCTAAAATTAGATGCACTCCTGAGCTGTCAGTGCTGATTGATGAAAGTGGAAATCCAGGGTGAAAGGTGTTGATGACCTACAGAACTGCAGCAAGCAGTAACTGTATTTAACAACAGCGTGCAGGACACAGTCTGCGTGGAAAGGCTGATATGTTGTTTGTCGGCACTTGTGTAGCTTCTAGACAATATGGGACCTGTCCTTAAATTGCTTTCATATTCAGTTTTAATATCACTTTTGACGTACTTCACATTAAATTACTTGTCTTAGTATAGAGAAACGTAAATGCATAATTCCACTTGTGAAGGCTTTAAAAATTCTATTATTTTTGATTAATACCCTTCATGCATGCAGAGTGCCCCATCTGTCGCGTTCAGTAGCGTGTGAACTCACTTTTGTTTCGCCTTTAATATCGTGGAATCAGAGAAAAGCTTGACATTTTCCCGTTTTCCCTCTCGAGACGGTGGCTGAAGGCAGCACAACGCACATTTTAGGCATAAGGCCTCTGACAGCCACCTGCAGTTAGGCTAAGAGGTAGACTGCTTGATCAAAATCCAGTGTAGTGATGTGGATGATCAGCTGGGGGCGCCACAGTACACCAGCAGAGTTCTGATAGGCTATGGGTCTGAACTGCTCCGTAGCATCACATGTTTGTTCTGTGTACATAAGGAATACTGATGCACCACCCTGTCATGATTTTGGAGATTATTAGACAATGGAGTGCACCAATAGAGCCTCCCCCCAGATGGAGGAGCATACCAACAGAGACTCCCCTTAAATACAGGAGCGTACCAACAGAGCCTCCCCCCAGATGGAGGAGCATACCAACAGAGACTCCCCTTAAATACAGGAGCGTACCAACAGAGCCTCCCC
>JABFEA020000110.1:12010363-12031804 GCA_019775915.2 Cyphomyrus plagiostoma | reverse complement strand
TGAATGCTATAAGGCTTCTGGTGTGTGTGCGTGTCTTAATGAATGCTATAAGGCTTCTGGTGTGTGTGCGTGTCTTACTGAATGCTATAAGGCTTCTGGTGTGTGTGCGTGTCTTAATGAATGCTATAATGCTTCTTGTGTGTGTGCGTGTCTTAATGAATGCTATAATGCTTCTGGTGTGTGTGCGTGTCTTAATGAATGCTATAAGGCTTCTGGTGTGTGTGCATGTCTTAATGAATGCTATAATGCTTCTGGTGTGTGTGCGTGTCTTAATGAATGCTATATGCCTTCTGGTGTGTGTGCGTGTCTTAATGGATGTTTTTTCCTGCCTGCTGTCTGTTGCAGGATGTCAAGGCTCAGCGCAGTATACCCCTCATTGGCTTTGAGGTGTCCCTTCCAGAGTCATGTGACCGACTTGAGCGACGCCATGCTTTCAAAATTAGCCAGAGTCACCTCACCGTGTACTTCAGTGCTGAGGTGGAGGAGCTACAACGACGCTGGATGGAGGTTCTATCACGGGCTGGGCGTGGAGAGGAGCTGCAGGCTCATGCCCCCATCTCAGAGGCTGTAGAAGAGGAAGGGGAGGACCTCGTGTCTGCAGGGGAAAACACGTGATTGTGACACCACTGTGATTAGTGACATCCATCTTGTACACACACTTTGCACACCTGTACACTAATTCTCCCATATATACACTCTTAATGTCAATGGTCAGTTGCATGAAATGCCAGCAGATTCACTTTCTCCTTGTATCTCTCATCTTGTTGGTTGGATGTTTCCACCAAAATCATGCTTAGCCTAAAGGTAATCTATGAGAATATATAGAAATATTTAATATGAAACAATGCAAATACAAACCTTCTTCACCATAAACCATCAGCCCAGCTTTTGCCAAGCATATTTGTGGTTTGCAAAAAAATCATGGCTGTGAGAACAGTTAGACTTGGCAGGGAGGCTCCTGTGTTTCCCACGTTGCTGTAGAGTGTCCATTTGGGCCTGTTCACCCCAACCCTGCAGTGATGTGAAAAGAAGCTTTTAAGAAGATGTGAAAGGTGCATTAGGTGGACTGGCATGGCTCCCTGCTCGCAGATGCCGACAGAGCTGCAGGCCTGGAGAGTTTCCCAGGACCGGCGTGTGGTAGACCGACAGCTGCTCCGTTTGCTGAACGAGGGCATGTTTCTGAACATTAACTCGCCTCTGATGGACAGCTGAATGAGATGGTGAAGACAAGCAAGGGTGTAGATTTGGGTATGGACTGTAGGGACACGTCCTTACCAATATTGTGGGAGTACCTTGGGCGTCTGGGGGTGGGGGGTTGTGGGGTTGATTTGGTCCATACCAACGCTGAAACCAAACTAATGCCCTTGGAGATAGACATTCCTCATCAGCATTTTGTGTCGTTAAGTATGTTCTGTCTCAAATTATGTTATGATTGGGTATAGTAAAATTGTCTGGATATGGAAGAAAATCTCTAACCAAATTATTTGTTATATTTTACGGTAGCAGTTTTACAAAACTTGTGTGATTATGGGAGACAGATTTTTTTTTTTTACAGTTTCACAACCAGAAAACTAGTAATTTCTCACCGATGTCAACGTGCTACCACCAGCCAAATGTTTTGTGCCTGCTAAGTCTTTCTTTGCCTATGCTGACAACAGTTTTTATTTTCTACGCTCTCGTTATCGTCTGAGGTTATGGAGCTTCTCTGCCCTCTAGTGGAAAATTTAAAATATTGCACAAATCTATGCCAAAGAGCGAATATATATCTTCAGCTTGGCTTAGAGGAAAGTGTTAGTATATATTGATTTGTTACACTCCAAATAGACTGAAAATTGAGGAGACTTTAAAGAAAGTTAAGCAGGTAAGTTAGTTGGCAGTTTTTTTGACAGTGTGGGCACTTACTACTTTGTTCAAAAGGGAAGGCTTCTTTTGTTTTTGCACTTTTTATGCAAATCAGTTGTTCTTTGCCTTTCAGATAATTCTGCTAACAGTACTAATGGGTTAAAAGGCAAGTGAAGTTTGGCCTTCACAAAATTCTAATGGAGCTGCTGAAGAAGTTAATTAGGTCGATTTTATGATGCTTTTTTTAAACACAATATAAATGTCTTATGTTGTTTAAATTACATCTTTTTTGTTTGCAAAATTAAGGATTGTAATGCCAGAAGAAAACAGCAATTTGTTTGAAGTTTTTCAGTTAATTTTTCTTAGATGGCTGGTTAACTAATGTATTAAAACCCGGACAGAATACTTGAACCAAAATGGTGTTGAACAGCAGGGCAGACACAGAGAACCCTAACTGTTAACATAACATAAATAATTTAGATTCTCCGAAGATAAAACTGACATCTGCTTTGGAACAATTTACCCCAAAATTATACATTTTTGTAATACAAATGAATAAATTATTTAGAAATACTTTTGTATAATATTTGGATATCTGCTTGATAAAATGAAAAGTTATGCTGTATGATCCTGATAATAGGTCCCATTTAAATATCTAAAATAAGGATTTGGAGAGAAGTCCTATCATTTGGTTTACCATGGAGAGATTGACTTATTTGGGAAATCTGATATTTCAGGCTGCAGAAACTGTTGAAATATTATACATTGGTGTGTTATATAAAAATGGACTTTAGCCAGAGTTGTTTATAGTAGATTATTACTGGATGGATGTGTGCATGAAAGATGGTTGACAGTAATGGGCTTTCTCCCTATAATTTGAAATGTCTATGTAGATATTTAAAGATTTGGTTGCAGGGAAAAGATGAGATTTATGTGACAAAAAACGTGCATTAACTTTTTCTATATGGCATTGTTACCTTCAAAAAAATAAATATATGGTAACGTGAAAAATTGAACATTTTAGATTAAGTACATAAATATTAGGGGGGGGGACAAAAGGGTAAAATATATTTGTAAATATAATTTATTCCGTTTCATGCAGGCCAATGAGTAAAATAAGATTGGCAACTTGTTATTTCTATCTTGTGCGGTTTGAGTTGGATTTGTGATCATAGTGGTGGAACTTATTTTTAGGAATAGCTTTTGTTCCTTACATGACCACTTGGGTTCCCCAGGCTGAGGTTTTTTTTTTCTGCGATCCATGAATGGAATAGGATTACTGTGTCCTGTCTCCCTTCATTCTTTCTCTCACAATGTAGGTGAGTTCATAAAAAAACCCTGCAAATCAGCTATAGATATTTGTTAGATATTGTTTTGTTTCTTCATTATTGTTGCTGTTGATGTTGTTCTTGTTGTTGATGACATTGCTGTGGTTGTGGTTGTTGTGGTTGTTATTTTTTGTTTAAAAGCAATCACTTGACCTAATAGTAACCCCGGACCAGTCATGACCTCAGAGTTTGTGAGTTTGTATATAACAGCTTAGTGTTCTTACTCCCTCTGTACGTTTCACTTTTCCTTGTAAGAAAATGCAATATGTGCCTGATTTGGTGCGACAATGATTCTTGATTGTTTTTGGAGGACGTATATCCATGATTTAAATGAAACTCAGTGGTCAGTGGAACTACAGTACTGTTACTCATTACCCAACTCATTGATGTTTATTGTTTCAGTTAAAGTTGTTTTGAGCCACTCATGGATAGGGTACCAAAATTCAGAGTGGTAAGAGAACATATGGAAACTGACTCCACATTCATCTTAGAGACATTTTAATCATTGTTGGTGCAAGGATTTTCTGGCAGATTCAGGGGGGCCAGCACTTGACAGGAGCCCTTGAATACTTAAAATTATACATTTGGTTGGGGCCCAAGATAACATTTCAGGGACCCGGGAACTTCTAGGTATGTCTCTGCCTGCACCTTCTATATATTTTTGCAGTGTTTAGGTAATGCCTTAAAGTACATTATTTCTGTATATTTAGTGGTACTTGCAACTTTATTTTACCTCTGCTTTAGCCAAATTAGACTACAGAAATGTCGAAATATGATTGAGACACATCACAGTTGTCTATGTTTTTTATATTTATTATTTTTATTCCAAATTGTAGCCTAGCTTTGACTTCCAGCTGTGTGGACTGGTAAATCTGGTAAATTGGACTCAGTCATTGTTTTATAAAACTTAATTGGTTTTAAAAAAAACCCGGAAATTCAAATGAGACAAGATTGTCAGATTTTGCTGTAAAATTATTATTAAATTGAAAATGTAAATACCCTTATAATTTTAGCTATATCTAGGGTTCTCGCATTTCACGCATCATCATTCCATGCATTGAATTTGTTTTGTATCAGGAAATTTACATTTTGGTGTTTACATTTTGTTTACAGTCACAGTTCTTTCAGTACCTGTGCAATTTCAGTATTCTCACAAGTCTAATCTGCCAATCTTCAAATTGAAATTGATGTACTAAATATTCTATGGGTGACATTCAACTTAATTCTCAATACTTTAAGATGAGAATTGCCAGAATACAAACTCCATTCAGCTTTGAAACAGTATTATATTCTTGCTAAGTTTATCATTATATGTGGCACAATTTTTCTTTCGTGAATACAGATTGTATAGGATAATTTGTACACATTGCGTATTACTGTTATAATTATTGTTATTATTATTGTCATTACTTTTAATTATTAGTGGCAGGCCACTGGGTACCATTGTAATGTTGATATCCCAATGAAATATGTGCTAAATAATGAAAATGTTTATGAATAAAAAATTGAAGAGGAGAACTATTTATATGTTTAATTTCTATATAAATGTGTCAGTATAATTTTTATAGTATAGTTCAAAGCCAATACCATTATTTAGATGTTCTACTAATGAATGAATCCCATGTTTTTAAAATGTCCTCTTTATTTTTAGCATAACTTGGATTTTGATATACCACAGAAGTACCTTTAGACTTTTTCCTCAAGCAATTCCTGCGCACTGTAAATGTACTCTGTAATCTGTCAGTGGTGAAAACTAGCTCTGTTACCCAAAAGCACAATACATATCACCACTCATACCATTTTCACTTCAGCATCTGGTTTCAATATTTCATGAACCGTGCCACACATAGTCGGCAAAGTGACAAAAATAAACAGAATTTTATACAGACACACGATGACTTTAAAATGGCATGAACATGTTAACATCAATTGCTTGAAAAGTCCTAAAGAAAAAGTTTATATAAATAAAAATACACACACAAAGGCACTTAAATTAGTTGTTTATGTACTAAATATTAACGTCCCAGCTGACGAAACTTTCGGGAAATACTGCATAATTAATAAAGTATTCCGCCCTCCAACATAATATTATTGGATGGTAAAACGATCCATAAACGTCAAACAAATTCCATTGGATGGCAGCCCTGTCAGTCGTGCCTCGGCTGATTCGTCGTTGGTGTGGTACGTCATCCTGGGTTTCCCCTAGTGTTCCGAATTGAGTTACTTGTGGCGTTCGGCCTGTGCCGTAGCGCAGCCGCGCCGTGATTGGCTACCGTTAGTCTATGCGTTAGCCGCTTGCTATTACCGGGTGAGCGACGCAATCTGCGATGTGCAGTATTGCTCCAAGTAGGTGAAGGAAGGGAACGTCGTGCATTTCGCTGTTTATTTCTTTAATCGAGTTAAATAGTTACACTTATCCGTGCTATTCGGTCTCCTCCAGTTCATGGACTTTCGATACATAGTTTTATTCTACGACGTAGGAAGAAAGTAAACTTTTCCGACTTAGAAATGTCTGCGGTTTCCTCTCAGCAGAGAGAAGGCGATAAGAAGATTTTGCTGCTCTCGTCGGCAGCAGATTTGTACCAGGACTCACCCAGCCCGCTAGTGTCACCTGGACACCCAGCACAGACCGTGTATGTCATTCTCGATTCATCCGTGGACACCGTCATAAGGTAAGCTGGTTATAGCGGTTTTACCGAATAGATTCACATTAGTAATGTAGTTCCGCTGAATGCCGTGAATTTTCCAAGGTAAGCTGGTTGTTGTGGTTTTGCCGACTGTAGCCGCGTACGATGTCATGCTATGAACGACCCCCTTCACGCGCATTTGTTTATTGACAAGTCATTGCATTTAAAGCTGTAGCTCGTAACTACTAACGAGTCACGTTGCTGGCCAGTTAGCATATGTCGTTGTTGCCAGGAATGTGGGTCAGCTAATTACACGTAACTGTCCAACATCGATTAAGTAGCTGGCGAAATGAAAGTAGCCCAGTGTCCAGCTGAGTACCCCGCCTCACGAGCTCTCTGCGGGGGGTGGGGTCAGGGCAATAAGCGCAGTCGTGCTTGAAATGCAGACCTAAAAGTGATCGATTGACTTTTAATTACTTGGAAGTTTAGCTTAGCTGCAAGTATAATCATTCCATTCATGTTGCCTTAGCCGGTGCAGCGTAGATCTTTTGATTGGTTAACTCATTGCAATAGTAACCCCCAAAGTTTAGTTGTAGGTACTAATCACATTTTCATCTTTGGTGCGACACAGTAAATAATTGCACAAAGATGTTTTGCAGTGGGCAGTAATCGCGAGGTGGGTCGTCTCCCACTGCCTATTACATATTTGATTCTGTATTTGGGAACGCCGTGTTGATTTACTTTTCCGGCCGTCGATGAAACAAACTGGCAAGATCTCAAAATGAAACGCTGGGCGTTTGCAAATGGTGCCCGCGAAATTAACAATATATAATAAAATATCAGGAGCCCTCACTGTCCTTACAGAAATATAATAAACTGGCTTGATGTAGAATTTACTGGCGCAGTATAAAACTGTGGTCTTGACAGTGATGTGATCGTATTTTGTAATATATTTACGCGTTATAGCTAATTCAGCAATGGACGTAGATACTTAACAAGTTATAACTGCGCATATTTGATAAACGTTTTGTATGTGGGAAAGTACGCGTCTGTAAAAAGAGACAACCCGTATTTCACATAATTGTCCTCGTATAAAATGCGTTTCAAAGAAATTAACGGCCATCCATAGTATTTTTATATTATATACATTATTCCTCGATGTGGTTTAGTAATGGAAATTTGAGTAATGAAAATCCGGTTTACAGATTAGAATACCGTGCTTTTGTTATTTCATACCCCGAAGCAATACCGTTACTCGTGTGATTTGGTGATAGGGTCTTTTGGATACATATTTGAATTTGTAAAATTATTGAATTTCTTAAAGTATTATCCAAACATGTACCATGCACTGTTTGTTTGTTTGTGTGAAATTTGTCATTTCTGTTAAGCATGAGTGCACAATTATTATGCAGCTCTAATTGATGGTTCCCGGGAAAGGGGTGAAATTGTAATGTATTTAGTTATCGTTATTATCCCACTGAGCCCCCAGCTCGAGTATTTTATAAAGAGTCTCCTTTGTTTCTTCATTTAGTTCAGAAGTGTAATTAGTATGCAATGGTGGCTGTAGACTGAGTCTGGTGACTCATTCTGCATTCTCATGGACTTCTTGCAAAGCTTGCTTACGCTGCCTCTCAGCAAACAAAATGGGATTTCCTTTCATAGTAAATAGAACAAAGTAAAACTAGTAGCTGTTGTAGACTGAATCTAGGGGAAATTAGGAACCTGATGACATTAGTAGTATTATGTTATATTATGGTATAAAATCGCTAATTTTTTGCAGTGTAATTATTTGTTCGTATATGTTTCTGATCATGTCAGCATAATAACGTGTGGGCAGTCGTGGCTTAATGGTTAAGGAAGCGCACTTATAATTGAAAGATTGCTGTTTGAATTCCTGACCAGCAAGGTACCGTCCCCATGCACCGCTCCCCGGGCGCTGAATTAGCTGCCCCTGCTATGTCCCGATGTCACATATGGGTTAAGTGCAGAGGACACATTTCGTTGTTGTGTGCTGTGGTGTGTCAGAAACGACCACTGATCACTAAATTTTAAATTCTAAAATGCAAAGAAGTTGTAGTAACTGCATGTGGCTTCATACTGCCAAAACTGTAATCCTGTCTCGGAATAAGCCAAGCAAAGAATTGAGAAAACTCATCCTAATTTTCTAGAAATCTAATAATTCTCCGGGACGTTTGGTGTGTGTCATTAATGCCCAGCATGGCAGTGTTACCCAGAAATTCAGCCACAGTTCTGTGGTTTCCATAGCTTCGACCAATCACAGATTTGTTTAGACAGATTGTGTTGTATGATTTATGAGAGCTTGAGGTATTGCTTACTTTATAAACAGAGTTGTGTATGGTATAACAAGTGTTACATTTAAATTCAGGAAAGGTTTTTGAAGTTTTACTGTATGTGTATTTGTACGTCTGCTGGAGATGTAATAATCATGTAAAATCCTGAACTTGTAAGCGAGATTCTGAGTCAGACTTTGTGGGAAACTGGGAGTGAAAGGACTGGCAAAAGACCGCAGCTTCTTTGGCTTGTACGTTTGACTGCTGCTCTGTAGCATTCCACAACCCTTTCATTAAAATGTACAAGGTTCTGCATTTACTGCATGTCTGTGGACTTTGAAGCTGAGGACGTGACTCAGCATATTCCCCCAAAGCTATTTTTTCTCTTACTTCCTGTGGAATTCTTAGCTGGGATTATTGCTGTCCTGCTGATTTTAACATTATTCACCTGCTGTCAACTCGGTAGAAACACCTCAAAGCATGTTTTAATAATAAAGAGTCTCTGTTAGAGTTTTCAGTGTTTTTTTACTGTTCTGTTCTCTTTTTATATTTATTAAATTTTCTGCCATTGTCTGGAACTACATCACTTGGCATTATGCTTTGTGCTTTCAAATAGGATTTCCCATAATTCCACATATGCAGATCAGGTGAATTGGTGACTTTACAGAGGTAGGCAATCCTGTTCCTGTAGTGCCGGTATCCAGCAGGTTTTCTATCGTACCAGATGAGTTACTACCTGCTTGAGATCATGTGTGGCTCATAAGAAACCAGGTAGGATAGAAAACCTGCCGGCACTTTAGGATCAGGGTTGCCTATCCCTGCTCTAAGCATCTTTAGTGCATCATATACATATAAATGCTGTGCATTGACTGGCATTTCGTCCTGACGTATCTATTTGCCTCGTGTGTATTGAGATTCTTTGCTGCTAAATTTCGCTATTCCTTCCCCTCATTTTTACATTAATGTTCTACTGTGATAATTCCAGTTAAACTGTAAACCTATTACCCGAAACATTCTTTACAAACATTATTCTCTGCCCATGTGTAACATAATCTCTGTATAGTTATTTTCTGTGAGCCTTTGGTTTCATTAATACTCTTATTCGCCCTTGCTTTTGTGTCAGTGTGTATTTGCTTCTCCCTTTACCTCTAACATGACCGTTTCTGTCATTTATACCTTTTGGCGTCCTAAAAGCAAAATATTTAAAAACTTATTGAGAAACGTATGTCTATTAGAAACCTGCGAAACTGATGAGACGATGACTGCGTGTATTTCGAAGCACTGTGATCGCAGCCCTGCGGAGAGGCTCCCTCCTGCGGCCACAGAGCAGTATCCGTCTTATTTGCTTGTTCTCACTATTTTTAGTAAATCTGAGTCGTGTCTTCAGGGTCGAAGCTACATCACTTGAATTATTTGACTGAATTCAAATCGGATTACAGCCATATGTTGTCGATGCATACAAAGTGTAGTATACATATATGCGGACTAAACACGTCCGGTCAGTGAGGGTTTTACACGAATTTGTTGCACTCGTTTGCTAGCCGGTTAGCGTGCGTTTCCTCGGTCGAAATGGCAAACTGGGGCTCGCGATCTGAAGACCACGAAACAAGGACATTGTTATTGTGACTCGAATGGTGGAGATCGAATAAAGAGCAAGTTAAGTTTCAGTGACGAGGCGAAGCGGAGATGTCTATGTATGTATAGCTAGCTAGCTACCGACTGCGGGATTCGCTGGGGAGAAAGACTGCGCATTACATTAATTGCGGCTTTTCTCGGCCCGCTGCCGACTGTTCACATGTAAGTTTCTGAATTAATAATAAAATGTGGCCGGAATATGAACGCGTTGATTGGTGGTATCCGTGTGAGGCGCCTCCTTTGGATGCGTGTGTAACACGATCGGCGGTGTTCCGGCCGGCGGCTGTTTACATTCGGGATGCCCGAATTCGGGGATCCCCGGGCTCGGACACGTTCGGCAGCTCTGGGTTCGTGACATGTCACTGGCCCTGCATAGGGTTGCGTTTTTTCAGGGATTTTGTTTTGCTGTGGCGTTGTGTTACTGACGTGTCTATCAGCGTAGCAGTATTTTGCGTGTATGCATAATGTATGTGTACTGTTGACTGTGTGCATGTGTACAAAATATGCATGCATTCACAAATACGGATAATACAGCATACTTATTGGAAGAAAATGTTGCGGTTTTTAAGTCATGTAGGGAAGCTGCTAAATAGAAAACTGTTCAATACATTCCTGCGACCTTGTCCTGGTTATGCGGAAGATAGGGGTGTTTAAAGCATATTTCTCGTTAAGAAGTACCTTTTAAAGAAATGTTTTTGTTTTTAAATTCAGTCAAGTAATGTGAACTGTGGCTCCATTCTGGCTATATAACTGAAATGAAGCAATCATGCGTCGTCGTTGTTGTTCTCAAATGTAAATGCCACGCTGCTGTTTTTGACTGGGGTTTCCATCAAAAGCTTCTCCTATAGTTATGTTGTGACACTATGTGACATTGTTGTGAAAATTAACAAAAACAAATTTATTTTATGTAATGCATTTAAGTGCCTAGAACTTTGTGAAATAAAAAAATCACAACCTATGTATTATTATTATTATTATTTTGCTTATACATTTGGGATTTAAACTTGTCAGTCTGAGTGCAGTGCTTTTAACATGGAGGCTTTGTATCTGCTGAATTAAGCATGCAGCTGATATTGGTGACCCGCCGAGTGCCTGCACCGTGGTTTATGGCCTGTGCACTCCTGCCTCCGTGTTCCTCCTTTTGGCTTTTTCTTCTGTGGCTTGCACTGCTGCCTCAGCACCCTCCCGACAATGTGCGGTCAGACATGCTCTTTCAGAAATCTTCCTGCAGTGTTGACAGCATGGAAATGTCAGTTGGTGTGTTGTCAGGACATGTTTTACAGTACAGTGAATTCCCCCCCACCCTTATCTCTTTATGCAGGTTTTATCATTTTCTTTCCCACAGATCTTCCTTTATGGCTCCTCTCAGCATAGTCTGTGGAGGGCCGGTCAAAGCCCGATGATGATGATTGAATTCCATGGACTGAATCAAACGTAAACATGAAGCTAGCAGTCACTCTGCTTATCTAGTCTGTTACTTCAGAGCAGTGTGTGTCTCAGTGGGTTAGGATGCTGTACCTGTGATCAGAAGGTTGTTCGTTCAAATCCCAGGGATGGCAGAGTGATCTCACCATTAAACCCTTGATTAAGGCCCTTAACCCCATTTTGCTTCAAAACTGGCTAAATTAGCTTTCTCAAAAATGTATTTTTATTTGGATAATAGATGAAAAAGGACTGTTAAATTAGAATTTAATTAGGGATGGGCCAATCCACATTTTTTCAGCTCTGATTCATTCCCGATACACCACTGCTGATACCGATACAGATTTTGTTACAAGGGCTCTTTTTACTTTAATATTTTAATATAAGAAATATTTCAATATGCGTTTTTTATATACTATTCACTTTTTTAAACTAATAAATACAACTTAAAAATGTATGCCAAAAAATCTTTAATTAGGCTACTAGAAACATACATAATGTATTGTTCCACCTCATTTGTACATCTTGTTTTAAGCGTTTTGAGACATTTGCAGTTCAGTTTGAGTATTTTCCAAAGCGTAGAGGCAAATGACAAATGCTTAAAATTCCCAACATTTTTTCTCCCTTTGGCAACAGCGTCACTTACACGTTGTCACTTACACATTGTGACAGCAGCCCATCATGTATCCTGAGATGTAGCGCGTGTACAGAACAGCCCAAGCCAGCAGCTCCCAAACCATCGATTTGCTTTTTTCATGTCACTTGCATTGTCTCACTCAATTGCATTTTGCTTAGCGGGATTTTCCACTAAATGCTACCCCCACTTTGCTCAAAACTTTGTTTTTACAAAGATTGCAAGTCGCTGTGCTACTAGTTGCTGTTAAGTGTAAAATAGTCCTGGATCGTCATCTTCTTATGATATTTTACACTCCTCATACTGCGACGGGTATGCGCATGACGTCACAGCAGGCAGAAGTCACTGCGCTCACACCCACTTAGTAGCAAAAATCTGAGTGGCAGCATTAGCATTCTGCTTGAATGCCGCAAAAACATATCTAAAATAGGAGAGAGCTGTTGTGCGATTGTACAAATAGCTGCTATTTCATATTTAATCTATTTTTTTAGTATGTATATAGTATGGCCAATATCCATTCCATTAAATAGGTCTGGACCGCTGCCGTTTACGATCAGAATATCAGATCAGTGCATCTCTAAGTTTAATATTTTGACTGTTTTGAAGAAGGAATTGAATTTTTCGGTACTGGGTATTTAATGTAGCCATCATATAATGTATATTTGGTCTTTCTGTTCTCCTTCAGGAAGGGGAACTGTAACTGTATACGGCAGACAGTTTTTTTTTTTTCCCCCTTGTCACACTCAGTGTGTCTCATTTGCTCCTCTTCAGATGTTACAGCTTGTTGTATTGTGGTTTATTCACCAGTGTGGACCCCCCCCTGTCCGAGTCCGGAATTGTTGCTGACATAGACTTGGAGAACATCCTGTCCTCTGACACTGACGCATTCTACCAACTCAAGAGCCAGCCGATCACCATCAGGTGAGCACAGCCATCTGTCCCAGCATTCAGACACTCCCCTGATCCGTGCTGGCTGTGGCTCTCTCCCGGAGGATTATATCTGGTACCAAAAACATGCCGATGGGAATAGGCCACATCTTTTAGTATCCTTCATATCTTGGTGGAACATGATTGATCTGCTGTGAAAATTCTTTCATTCAAGATTTCATCCTTAAGAATTATTAATTGATTTTCAGCAAAGGCAGCATTTTCATTTCCTTTTTTTGTATTTTCTCTGGAGTAAATCAGAAATATCACTTTGATAATTGAACATTAATGTGAATTATGAAAAGCAGACATGAAAGGCCAGAAAACTAGAATCGCACACTTGATCAGTCCTGTGTTATGAAAAGTACTGCATTCTGTGAGTTTGTGTTTTAAAAAATGTACGGAAATAACGCTCGTCACTAAATAGGTTTTTTTTGCAAAGGCTTTTTATCTTTTATACGATAGAGTCCTCGCACACTAGTCAAGCGCTGCATGTAGGACTTCCGTCTGGCTTTTAATAATACCACATGCAAATTTAATTTGCAGTTTTTACCTAATTGTAAACTGCTTTAGTAACTCCATCCCGAGAGTTGGTTTGTATATGAAGAAACTATTTTATTTTCCACTGGAGTGGAACTAAAGTGATCCAACTTTTGTGTAATTTCCCCCTCTGTTGGAGCAGGGCACATACGCAACAGGTGTGGGGGCAGCAAGAACAGATAACCCATTTCTTAGGGCGGTTATAGAGCTTTCAGGAGGGGTCTGATTACAGCATAATTCACAGAAGTCTATGCAGACAGCACATCGTATTTCTAGTTGTTGCACCTGGGCCTAATGTAAAACAAAGTGGTACTCCCTGTCTCACCAGCCAAGGCTGGGGAGGAAAGTGGCACTCCTTATCTTACTGGCCAAGGCTGGGAAGGGAGCGTGAAAGCAAAAAATTGATATTATGCATATTTTGATACTTGGAATATCTTCTTTCATTTATTTGTTGTTCCAGGTCAGAGCGTCACTGTGTTTTTTAATATTGGGGGGGCAGAGACAGATACACTAAGTGACTAAGTAACATCCGCCCTCTCACAATCCTAGATGACCTCGTGTATTGTACCTATATATAGGCTACCCGTCTGTTTTAATATTGACTGTATACATTTGTTTATGTGTATGCAAAAAAAAAAATAAATCCCTTGGTCATTTGGTTAGATGACAACTGAATTCTCTTGACAGGTTTAGTCATATTGTACCAAAGTCCTGGGAAATATGGGAGGGGACAAACACTGCTGTCTTGAATTTCAGTCTCCCTCTCCCATGAGTAAGGCCTATGGTGCCAGGTAATCAAACTTGCTCACGTGCAAGAACAGCGAAAGTGATAATTAACTTAAGTAGCGATTTGTATCTTTCCCGTTAAATATGCCACATGTTGGCTCCTGTAATCCGAGTGCAGCTATTAGCTGATGAGTTTGGTAGGTAAATATCAGGATTCGCGCTTAAGGCTCTCGGGAGCTGCAGACGCATTTCGGGCTCTGCGAAATTCTGTGATTTGCCAGTAAAGGGTCACCCTCAATGGGCAAATGGAGAAGCTTTGAAACTGCAGCTAATTCCAGGTGTTTTGAAACTCATTGGAAAGTCCACTAGAATGGTGGAAATGGAAGAACATTTCTTTGAAATGGCCAAGTTCAGACATGACTGACAGGGGTTGTGGCACTGATCTGGTGCCAAACATTATTTGCATGAATGATAACTGGTAAGTAAACAGTTTGTAGCTTTTGTATTTTTTGTGGCTGCTGTGGAGGAGAGTGCGCACTTGTGGCCTGAGATTCATAACTGGCGTTACCACCAGCATTCGGCGCGTACAGTCAGTCAGACTTTTTGAGCTGCAGTGTTTCATGTGTAATAAGGAATTTATGCAATGCAATCCAGTGACTAGAATGGCACAGACAGCGCAGAATGTGGTCTCCAGAGTAGTGGAACAAATTTACTGTCAGATGAGTCATCTTTCCTCTTGTTCTCAACAGGCAGGCTGCTACAAGCACAGTGCACAAAAGAAGCCTGGGGATTCGAATCAAATGCCCAGTCTGCCACTGTAAGGGGTTCAGGCAGCTTTCTTATGATGAGTGGTGCATGTCTGGCCTGGATTAGGTCTTCTCAGTACCAGGGGTTTTGTTCCCTACAACCCTGGAGATTCAGAAACCACTCCTAAGCACAACATTTTCTGCTTTCATCAACAAAACCCCAGAGGATGAAATATCACATGAGATAATGGTGTCCCATCCCCCGAGTTCAGCTCCAGCTGTGGAATCTGTGCCAAAGGTCATTGAAGCTGGTGGCTTCTAGTAACCCCCTCTAGTTATCTGGGCAAGCATTAGAACACATGGAATCTTACAGTGTTTGATATGAAGTGTTTTCTTAGTTTTGATGGGGAATTGACACAATTCATTAAAAATGGATGGAAATGTGGGGTCTCATGGCTATAAAGAAATGAAGAGGTGGTCCCGTGAAATAAGTGAGAGTTAATGTGTGATTGTTTCAATGCAACGCATACAATTACTTTAATCTCCTAAGCTCCAAGTTTTGGGAATTTTTTCCCTTACAGTTAATTACTGTTTCCTAGAAGTAAGTGTACTGTGAAAACAGATGCTTCCTGCTTTGCCTGCGTCAGCATTCTGCTGTAACAGGGTTCACAGCAAACCTTTGTCTTCAGAACAGAAAATATGCTACTCTTCCAAGAAAGGGACAGTGATCTGTGCCATTTGGGAGACCTTTTTACTGAGATACTACGGCCTTTTCAGTAAAACAGAGGATCACTGCACCTGTACCTTCCTGATATAAATCCTTTCTCTCACAGAAATAAACATTACAACTCACACCAGCAGAATAGTGGTGATTTTTCCCATTATGTGAGGCTAGAGAGGAACAGCCAAAGGGTGAAGGGGGTCACATTGACATATGGCAGAAATCAAATGCAAAGGGTGGGGCCTTTCTGTGACCTATGGACACTGGAGAGGCATTAGCCGGCCCCAGAGCTGTGAATGAGCTGTAGGATGTCATCACTACTACAGGATCGACACATGATATCCAGTGGAGTTCCACACTGGCAGTGTCGGCGTTCATGGCCCAGAGGACCAGAAGAGGAGAGCTTTGTTGTTGAAGGTTTCTGCCAGTTAGCAAAGGGGTGGTGGTTTTGGAGCTGGGGGAGAACTTCTGGTGAGGAGTTTGACCAGATCAGCTTTTGGCAACCAATGAGTCACCCATGGGGAGGCTAGCTGACAACTGGAGATTTTAGATCTGTTTCAGTGTAAGTGTTTTCATCATAGCAGTGAAATGAAAAGGCTGTAATGCAGCACGCACAGAGCTGTAATGCAAATTAGACTCATCATTTTCTGAAAAAGTGTCACAAGCCTCCACGTATCAATGAATTAATTGTATTCTGTATGTTTTAATGTCTTCTGAATAACATTGCAATTGTGCAACTCTGTGAAATAAGATGTTTAATCGAAATGCAGCCTTGGATATCTATGAAAGTTAGCTTGTTTTGAGTACTCTTTTAAGAGCACATTTTTATGAAGAACTATTTATCATTGTAGGAGCAATTGGTAGTTTTCTAGTTTTTGCATTGCCAATGGGTGTTCCTCCCATTTCTGTGGCTCTCTGCTTACCTGACGGCCTCACACCTGACGCAGGCAGAGCAGGAAGCATCTGTTTTCACAGTACACTTACTTCTAGGAAACAGTAATTAACTGGAAGGGAAAAAATTCCCAAAACTTGGGAGTTTAGGAGATTAAAGTAATTGTATGTGTTGCATTGAAACAATCACACATTAACTCTCACTTAATTCACTGGACCACCTCTTCATTTCTTTATAGCCATGGGACCCCACAGTTCCATCCATTTCAATTTATTGTAATAAATTAAATTCCTCATCATAACTAAGAAGTGTAAGATTCCACATGCTCTGATGCTTTCCCATATTAACAGAGCGGCCTACTATGCAGCACCCAGCAGCATACAGCTTAAACGTGTCAAGCCGGGGGTGAACCATCATGGCGGACGTAGCGCGGTGTAAATGGCCTTCCCAGCAAAAAATGTCAAATGGGGGACAGTTACTGCTGTAGATGTCAGATGTGTTTAAATGGCGTCCGTTTGCACTTTGTTTTAAGATAGTTATCTCTTCTGGAAGGAAAGCTCTCTCAGCAGGCGTCCTTCACCCCGTGTGAGCTGTAGCCTCTCGTTCCCGCAGCCATTCCGCGACCCAAGCCTCCCCTTCCCCCCCGACGGGCTCTGCCATGACGTCACGCGTGCTGCTGCGTCAGCAGCTGATGCGGGAGCAGACCCGAGACCAGGAGCGGCGGGAGGCCCGGCAGCAGGCTTCCACAGCCCAACTACGGCCCGCCGACTCATCCCCTGCCATCTCCGTCTCGGTACCCTCTTCCGCCGCCCGCCAGACCCCGGCGCAGGTGCCCGCAGAGGTTCTCAGGGTAAGGTGCTGTGGCTGATCAGTGGTGCCCAGTTTAACCACTCTTGGTAGCCATACTCACATACTTTCTGAATCCTCTGACCAGCCGTGTTCGCCCCGTGCGGCTCACAGGTGCAGAGCCATCTTGAGAATCCCACCAAGTACCACATCCAGCAGGCCCAGCGTCAGCAGGTGAAGCAGTACCTGTCCACCACCCATGGGAACAAGGTGGCCAAGCAGGCGCTGGCAGCGTCCCCCTCGCCGCAGTCCGGTTCCGCCCCCGAGCTGGCCCCAGCCCCAGGCAGCACCCCCAACAGCCCCATGGCCCTGCTGAACCTGGGCTCCAACAAAGAGGAGGTGTGTAAGCTGCAGTTTGCACCCTGTGCTATGCAGACAGCAGGCACTCAGATGTCTGTGTATAGATGTTTTCTTATCTGTAAAAAAAAAAAAAAAAAAAACCTACGCACTATCGTTCCCAGCAATAAGTAGTGTAACCATCTTAAGCGCCATGCTTTAAGGTCACTACTAAATGAATGCTTTTTATCAAACAGTAGTTTCTCTAAATCTTTGCAGAAGGATTTCTGTTTATCTAAACTAAACAAGCCCTGGAGCCTCTGAATGATCAAATAGCATTGTTCCAAATCTGAGCGGGTAAACGGTGGACATGAAAGGCTTATCAGGTCTCGCTGCTCTGGCCTCTGTGGGACCCAGTCTCCTGTAATGTATGTGTGGCTGTGTGCTGGAGAACCACAGCATGCTGCCACAGTCACCAGCGCCTTAATGACTTTGGCACGTTGCGTCTAGTGAGCCGTAGATTGAAAATGCCACATTTGCCTTGTAGGTTTTTGTATTTATGCAAAATTAAGCTGCAAGTTCAACAGGTTAAACTATTCATTTTGTTATCTGAAGGTAGAACAAAAATCCTTTGAGATGAAAGTCTATCTATGTGAAAGAAGGTATTTTACTCAGGATCTGTGCTGCCCATCATCAGAAAATGAGTGATAACCTGTGTGATGTATTCTCCCTGTTTTTTAATGCTTCTGTTAGTCTGAATATAGTTATAAACCATCGGGGTATTGCGTTTGTCTTTCTGACATTGTCTTGTTGACTGGGGGTTGGGGAGGGGGTGGGAATGGGGACAAAAAGCCATCTTTGCTGACTTATAATCTTCATTTCACCCACTCTGCAGATTGATGTCATTGATGATATCATTAGCATGGAATCAAGTTTCAATGATGACATCATGACCTTGATCGATTCCGGCCTACCGCTGCACAACACGGTATGTTGAATGGGGGTGAATGGAATATCTGTATATCTGTGTGCATTTGTCATGATTCACTGGCATGAAATGTGATCTGTTTTTTTTGTTTAAGCTGGGATCCCATCCACCTGTTATTTATCTGATCTGTAATTCAGCTTGGGCCATTATTCAGAGAGCTGTCCTAACCACCCTCAGTGGAACGACAGGCCATCTCTGATAATAGGCCCATATGCAGTTTTGTGGTGAATTTCCAAAATAAATTATCCTTGCTTATTCCGTCACCCAGTAAATGAATTCTTGTGTTTTTAAAAATGCTATGTCGGGCAAATGTTTTTTTTTTCCCCCCCTGCTAAAAGTGATAATCTGCAACAATTTGCATTCACATTTATTTTGCCAGCGTTTTTATCCAAAGCAATGTACAAGTGAGGCCAATAGGTTGTTACAAAACATACTTGCTGTTAAGGAGCCAGCTTTGATATAAGTAGGCTGAGCTTCCAATGAAGGCCCAGGTATGAATGTAAGCAGGACTGGAGTAGGAGCTACACAACATCTTCCAAGCAAAGCAAGATTCCAGTAAGACTAGTCAATGAGCTGAAGTGCAACATTTAAGAATATTTCATGGAATGTAAGAGAGGCGTCAATCAAGCACACAATTTTGCGAGTTTTTGTTTCGGTGTTTGACAAGGGCTTTCATTAGCTTTGTTTCGTTTGTCTCGTTTGTATCACACGGATCGGATCCCTTTGAGAAACTCCTGCCGCTCATTGGGAGGTTTTCATGACAAACCACAGCCAGGGGGGGACGGGAAGGGAGAACCAGGCAGAGGTGTGTGCAAGAGCTGCCCAGAAGTGGGAAGTGACTCTTGGTGGTGACACATGTCTGATGGGAGGGACACCGGGTGGGGTCTGCCTGCAGCAGCAGAGAGGGCGTGGTAGATGGACACCAAGGGGTGTGGCAGCATGTAGACAGCAGATAGCACGCTGTGGAGCGTTTTTTTTTTTTTTTCCCTTTCCGTTTTTTCCCGGTACTCCCCATTTCATAACTGTCTTCAGTGAAAGAGGAAGGTAAACTTGCAGTCAGGCAGAAGATGAGGATTTTGTTGTTGCTGCAGGAGTATGAAAAGAGAAGACAGGTAAAAATCATTGTGGCAAGTTATTCATCTTTTTGTTTAATTTACCTACTAACTAAATTCTGTATCCTAACTAAATCCCTCTGCGGCGTTATATAGAAAAGCGATGAGTCGTCTTTCGTTTTTCGCATGTTAGAAGTAAGTATCCTTGCATACCACAAAAATGGTGGCCGGCTCACAGACATGCTTGGTCTGCCATGTGTGCTTCTGCCTGGCTGGAGAAAAGGGGAAGGAGGCTTGAGAAAACTCTCATTGTTTCACATTACTCTGCATTTTTGAATAACGCCGTGGTTTTTGTCTCTCCGACTGGCCAGTGCAGCTCAGCCTCTCTGGGCTTTCTGTCACTAGCAGGGAGAAGCGAGACATAAGCGAGGGTCTGTCCGCAGCTGAGGAAGTCATGGCTTTGCAGCTTAGATCGGCACTTTGAATGTCTACGTCTCTCAACTGTACTCCAGGCTGCTGTTTCTTTAATAAAACTCTTGTCGCGTACAGCTTCTGTCTATGTCGGTGGCCACTTGAATTTTGAGTTTACTTTCATCTTGACGACATGTAGCTGTCTCATGGTCCTACTGTTAAATGCATGTTTAGCAAATATGTTATCTGTCTGCGTACCGCACTGCTAATAGGATGGATGAGTTCCAGGTTTCCTGTATAGTAGTTTGTGTGTATTAGCCATTCTGCATTGTAAAACTGCTTTTAAAAAAAGGGAAGGACCCACATTGCTGACAGTTCCTTGATTCCTTATCTACTTTGTGTTGAATAATAATAATGTGTGACTGTGGACATGCCAAAGGCTGAGCTTGTTAGATTCCTCTCTAGCTTTTCCTTGTGTGATTTGATGATAATTACCTGGGTGTGGCTGTCATTCTTCCCTCCCCAGTTGCCTGTGTCGGGTAATGTGCTGGATGTGTTCAGCACAACACAAATGGCAGCTCCTGCTATTACTGTCAGCAACTCCTGCCCGGCAGATCTGCCCAACGTCAAGAAGGAGCTGACTGGTATGACGCTGCACTAATCATTCACTTCCTTCTCAAATCACCGTTTTTCACAGTTTCTGTATTCATTTCTCAGTGATTTGTCCTATAAATTGAGAATGCTTAATATACCCATTATCCATTTGATGACAGCTGACCGTCTTTGTGGTGTTTCTCCCTATGTATATTGTAGGTTTCATTCTGTTGTCTGGATTTTACACTCTCATTGCAGATGCTGAGGCAAAGGCTCTCATGAAGGAGCGACAGAAGAAGGACAACCACAACCTGAGTGAGTTACAGTCACAGATTAGCCAGTTTTTCCCTCTCTGTCCCTGAGTCACAGGGGAGTCTGTGTCCTTCCCTCTTTTGGACCCGGTCTGATTTGTATTTTCTCTGCACAGTTGAGAGGAGGCGGAGATTTAATATAAATGACCGTATCAAGGAACTCGGCGCCCTCATTCCCAAGTCAAGCGACCCGTGAGTGTCTAAAGCAGTCGCTGTGCAGCATGCAGCCAAAAAATAAGAGTCAAAAATTGTCATTGCCTAACAGATTTGTTTTTGCTAAGACCACTTCAGCACAATGAGCCCCTCTGACTGGTCACTTTACATGACTGTCTCTCCACACTTCCGTGGAGACAGGGAGATGCGGTGGAACAAGGGCACCATCCTGAAGGCCTCTGTGGACTACATCCGCAAGCTGCAGAAGGAGCAGCAGAAGGCCAAGGAGATGGAGATGAGGCAGAAGCGGCTGGAGCACGCTAACCGCAGCCTACTGCTGCGGGTCCAGGTCAGGTGTCCAGCTGAGCCCAGTTAGAATGGTGGGCTTGTGTGTCGCTGTGTCGCTGTTAGGCTTCAGACCAGATCATAGGAAAGAAGCTGTTGGTGCCCTTCCTTATGTCAGAAGTGTAGCCTGCCTG
>JABFEA020000110.1:11992419-12003407 GCA_019775915.2 Cyphomyrus plagiostoma | reverse complement strand
ACCAGGCGGAGACCAGAACCCGGGTCCCAGAGGTGTGAGGCAACAGTGCTAACCACTGCACCACCATGCCGCCCCACGATTGTTATACAGTGCCTTGCAAAAGTATTCAGTCCTCTTGGCATTCTCTATCTGTTGTTCCCCTACAATCTGGAATTTAAAAGTTATCGTTTAATCTTCACAACACAATTACCACTTTGTAGATGCTAATTATTTTTTATTGTGAAACAAGAAATGACAAAAAAAGGAAACCTGGGCGTGCATAACTACTCACCCCCTTCCAGAGACAATACTTTGTACAACAAACTTTTGCAGCAACAAGTCTCTTTGGGTATCTCCACAAGCTTCGCACATCTAGACACTAGAAACTGCTCCAGTTCATGCTGGATGCGCAGATGGGAGCAATCTTTAAATCATACCAGAGATTCTCAATTGCATTGAGGTCTGGGCTTTGACTGGGCCGTTCCAGGACATTTACCTGTTTCTCTTTAAACCACTGGAGTGTTACTTTAAACCTGCTGGAAGGTGTCCCAGTCTCAAATCTCTGGAGGACTCAAACAGGTTTCCCCTCAAGAAATCCTCCATGTTTTGCGGCATCCATTTTCCTTTAATTCTGACCAGTTTCCCAGTCTCTGTCAAGGGAAAGACATGATGCTGCCCCCACCATGCTTCACTGTGAGGATGGTGTTCTCAGCATGATGAGAGGTGTTACGTTTGTGCCGGACATGACGTCCTTGATGGCCAAAAAGTTCTGTTTTAGTTTCATCTGACCACAGCACCACATGTTTGCGGAGTCTCCAAAATGCCTTTTGGCAAATTTCAGACGGTTCGTCTTATTTTTTTGTAAGCAATGGCTTTTTCTTGGCCACTTTTCCATGAAGCCCAGCTCTGTGTTCTGTGCAGTGTGCAGTTTATAGTGATCCTATGGACAGTTACTCCCATCTCTGCAGTAGAGCTGTCCAGCTCCTTCAGGGTTATCTTTGGCCTCTTGGTTACTGCTCTGATTAATGCCCTTTCTTCCCGGAGATTTGGTAGACGACCCTCTCTTGGCAGGTTTGCTGTTTGCCATAATTTTCCATATTCTAATAATAAATTTAATTATACTCCTTAAGTTTGAGTTTGAACACATAACCCCTGTTCTTAGCTCCCTGCATTGGCTTCCTGTTAGGAGTAGAGATGACTAAAGTTCTACTACTTACATATAAGGCACTTAAAGCTCTAGTTCCTGACGGGAAGTCAAACAGCTGACCCTGGTGCGGTGAGAAGAATTTAGAAGAAGAAGTTTGAAACGGTAGTAGGCATCTGGAAGTGACCCCCAGCACTGCCCCCCTCACCAGATGTGACAGCACTCTGTCTACTGTGGAAACCTTCTGGTTTATGGGATCCACGATCTCCCAGGACCTAAAGTGGGTGCCAACATAGACACAATTGTCAAAAGGGCCAATCAGAGGATGGACTTCCTGCACCCGCTCAGGAAGTTTAACCTGCCTCAGAAGCTGCTGATCCCATTCTACTCTATAATAATCCAGTCTGTTATCTGTGCGTCCATCTCAGTCTGGTTCCAGTCCAAATGGGACAGGAAGAGACTACAACAGACAGTCAGGACTGCAGAAAAAAATCATCGGTGTGGACCTGCCCTCCATTCAGGACTTATACATGGCCAGGGTCAGGAAATAGGCAGAATCACTGCAGACTCATCACACTTTGGTCACAACCAGTTCACACTCCTCCCCTCT
The DNA here is from genome assembly GCA_019775915.2 of Cyphomyrus plagiostoma. Classification (NCBI taxonomy): domain Eukaryota; kingdom Metazoa; phylum Chordata; class Actinopteri; order Osteoglossiformes; family Mormyridae; genus Cyphomyrus; species Cyphomyrus plagiostoma. The sequence continues at coordinate 12,001,674 of JABFEA020000110.1, read as the reverse complement.
GGCAGGCACTACAGAGCACTGTACGCCAAAACAACAGGTTTCTCTCCACAGCTCATCACTCTGATGAGCACTTATAGCAGTCACACAATGTCAGAGGCAATATTTGAGCAATAAATCGGTTAACACTAACCATCCACTGTACCTACAAACTGACATCTTTGCACACTGTACCATTACACTATGGTCCTTTGATTCAAGTCTTCTGCAGATATGTTTTTTTTGTAATCTTATGTTTGCTGTATGTCTGTCCTGTGTAAGTACACTGAGAGCAAGAAAAAAGGTCACAAATTCCTTGTATGTGGAAACATGCTAAGCCAATAATGCTGATTCGTTATACTCAGTTATATGTATTACAACCCACTCATGTAAAGCACCTGGGAGCGACTGTTGTGAAAGGCGCTATATAAAAATAAATTTAATTGAATAGTAGTGTTACACAGCACTGTGTTGAGAATTCAGTGCTGAGCACTGTATTTGAATTGTCCCGTTTCCATTTACAACGAATCTTGATCAAAATTAGGACTTCTTAACAACAACATAGTTTATCAGTGTTATATTAACCCCATATTTATACCTTTAAAGTCGTTATCGCCATATTTAAACTATCATCTTAAAGGATGAGTTGCTTAAATTCTGAAAAAGTATTAGAGACTGGCCATGCATCCTTTTCTTGGCTATTGCGCTTCTACCTTTTTGAGTGTATTCTCCTCAGAATTCCCTTAGGGGGAAACCTTGCTTCATCTATTCTTTTGTCTGGAGAGCCCTTTGCCTCATACTCTTCCCGGGATGAGTTCACAGTGACCCAACACTGGATAAACGGTTATGGGAATGTATGACTTTTTGTATGTCTCCTTCTGAAAGCATCCAAGATTTAATTTTTTTTATGTGATCCAATGCTGCACGTAAAACAGACACTTTTCAAAGAATGGCCAGTTCTCTCTTCTGAGAATGCATGCAATGTACATTTGCAGCCTGCTTCTGTATTATATAAAAGCCGAAAGAGTAAAGCTGCACTGAGATTAAAAATCATCCCCCCACTTTGGAATCGCCCACGGTAAATTTTGGCTGGGGGAGGGGGGTTCCCAGATTACGTTAAATGCTCCATGTGTCTGGCAGGCCCAGAAAATACTTTGTATACCAGATCATACCCAGTGCCTGCGGGCACCTGTAGGGGCCGCTGTTTGGGCGCACTTCTGGAAAACTGACAGCAGATTTCCTTAACAGCGATTAGTGTCTTGTTTCTTTTCCTGTCCTATAATCAACTGCAATTGTGCATCTCTGGAAAACTAATAGAAATAAAAATAATGTAAAATAGTTGTCAACAGTTAAATGAATTTTAGGTGAAAATGATGGGATCAAAGTTTGCAAATGTATCACCATTTTTGCTATTCCGTCAATTATTTTAAAAAGCTATTTAATCAGGTGTAGATATTTCTAAGAGTATCTAAGAATATATAATATGTTATCTTGGGTGAAGAGTAAAGACAAAAACCATTGTTTATTCTTAGATATTTTTCTTAAAAAAATTGAAATGTCCTGCGATGGGCTGGCCACCTGTCCAGGGTTGTTCCCTGCCTCGTACCCGTTGCCTCCGGGATAGGCTCCGGACCCCCCGCGACCCAGTAGGATAAGCAGGTTGGACAACGGATGGATGGAAAATGAAATGTCATTTGGGGACTGGGTCTCTAGAATCATAACTTGCACTAACAACAAACCCTATCATCACAAGAACAAGTGTTTTTCAACCATCCACAATCATTAAACTGGAGACAGACGTCGAGCAAATCTCCGCAGAACATGGTGGTTTTTGTCCTCTCCGCCAATCCCTGTCATAAAATCAGTGGCTCTTTCTTCATAATAGTCATTTCCCGTTTATTGCGTCGTGTTAGTTTTGGATTCAACCTACAGTTTCCCTGCTGAGTTCTGTTAGCTTAACCCAGGGCTTGGCTGTTGGTTAAATTGGGTGGATGAGGCTTTAATAAATGGCCTGGAATGCTTTTTCTTGCCATGTCTGCTGTATAAATATAGAGTTCAAAGCCCTGGTGTGTTTCTCCTTTATCACTGGTGAGAGAAGAAGGGGCAAATGGCTTCCAAATTGTCTTTAAATATGTTGCATTTTTGTGTTGCATTTTGTCTGTATACATTTTCTATTGCTACTGGAAATTTATTTTTTTCTGTTGAACTGCACACCTCTTTTCTGTGTGAAAGTGGGATTAGAAAAAAGTTTATATGTGAAAAAATTGTGTTATGTTCTTCTTTGCTGTAAGCTGGATTCATTTTGGTAATGTTTTATCTACTCTTGTGCTGCCCTGCATGCACTAATAGATAGCTGTCCTACGCAACAAAACTTTAACCATAAGCATTTAATTTGAGCCATTTCCTTGTATAATGGCAACATTTATTACAGTGTGAGCCATTACTTCCAAAAAATTCCAACAGGAAATAACCTCTCATTTTCTCTGTGCAGGTTTGGCCTGGGAGTGAAATATTTGCTCTGAAATGTAACACTGTTTTAGAAAATCATTTCTTGATGGAACGGAAGGCTACAGGTGCACTACAGGTGACTGTGCATTACAACTGTTTTTACATAAATAAGCACATTTGTTTGATAATTAATTGTGTTTCAGCAGTTACACTAGCAGGAAACCAGGAAAAAAATCTGACATCCAGAGATCTTAGCATAAAAATGTGTCAATAAAAATTGAAATCTGCAGGCCTACATCCCATCCGCAAATCACAAATAGTCAACATGAATCAGCTTTTGTTCTCTGTGAAGTCTACAGTTCTCAGTGCCAAAGCATCAGTACAAATGAGGGTGTGAGGGACAAGAGAGACTATGAAGGGATTGATCAGCTGAGCTGTCCTGGCATCACTGCGTTACAGTGGAGTGGCACTATGAAAAGCTGCTTCCTCTCTGGACAGTTGGCTGTGCATTTGAAGCCCACCGGATCAAGGTTGGGGGTCACTAGTTCAGGGCTGGGCTGTGTCTCTGTGGACCATGTGGTCACCCCTGTCCTGCTTGGCTCACTTTGCTCCTTCCTGCCCTTCCTGTTGACTCTGGCTTGGCACACAACTACAATAAACTAGCCTTTCCTGCTTTGCTTCAGCCTCTTCTTTTGTCTCTGATTATCTTCTTCTGGGCAGAGTTTGAATAAACAGCCTTATTTTTGTTGAAAACATTCCTCTACTCTTTCCCTGTTGTTATGAAACAAAACATTAGAAGATGGGGTTTCTTATAGGTAATTTTTTAAGGTATATCTGTCAGCTTGATCAGTTACCTAACCACTCTTCTCCCTCTCTCTCTTTCCACATCCTCCCTCCAATGTTATACTAGGGATTGACATCAGTTAAAAACAAAAAGAAATAAAAAATAGAAACAAAAAAGTCGGCATTATTTTGAAAATGTTTTTATTCACACCTATCCATCTTCTTACTGCTTTTCTAATACACAAGTAATGTTATATCCCTCCGTTCATCCATCCATCCTTCCATCCATCCATCCTACTTTTAGTTACTTATCCTGGTCAGGTTCACTGAGAAGTTGTGGGGCAGGACTGGGATACTCCCAGCACACATATAGATGGTTTTATGACACTAACTAACTAAACTAAACTAAACTAAACTGTCTTTGGGCGCAGAAGGAAACAATACACACCCGTGTAACAGAGGGACATTATACACACTGCACCAGCATTTTATATCACTGTTGAATGTGAACATGCTGACTTGGATAAATGATATGTATATGTTTATGTGATGATGCTAAAAAGTACACACATATTGTAAGACTGACATCCACAGATCTTAGCATGGACATCCACAGATCTTAGTGGCACAGAAAGTGACCAGACGCCATGGTGCAGGAAACGAGATGAATCAGTATCAGGAAACAGACAGGCTGCAGCTGTAAGCTGGCCTCCACATTTGCGTGTGCAGCTTCAGTGAAGAAGCACTCAATTATGCTGCTTCTATCAGAATCAGCTTCGCACAGTGTTTCTCAGAACCACCTGGATGCATTAATGGACCTCAACAGACTGCAACAAACCATAATCCCTTGGCAAACCACAACATGCTTTTGTGTGGATGGGAGGAGAAACACATGCTTCCGCAATAAAACATCTGGCATGTTTATAACTTAATGCATGGTCCTCAGCATACCCTCATTCTTTCCATTCAGTCACTGTACCATACAAATCACACCTGGCAAATGGCTTTTTGGTGCAAGGAAGGGCAGAAATCTGTTTGACACCCTCCAAAGATGAAATGTCTCCTCTCCAGTATAACCAGAGCTGCTACAGGAAAGTTATTGAAGTCTGTTATTTTCATCTGGAAGCCTCCACAGGCACCATGGACAGGTGCTTTCCTGTTTTGGCTGTGAAACACCCCCCCCCCCCCCCAACAGAAATTCAAGCCATTTAATGCAATAATTCCTCATTTTGTCCCAGTACTTCTTCACTGGTGCAGCACCAGTGCAGCATTTAACAACATCACATGTGTTTTTTTTAATGTGGACTTTAGATGAATCCACCCAACCTGAACGATAGACATGGGACCCAAAGGTGACAAAGTCCAGCCACCGACACTGTCAGAAAAACAAGGACCAATTTGTATCTTTGAAGGTACAATTATTTGTCATTGGGACTATACCCTCAAGGCACATGCACCCTAAGCTGTAGGTTAATGTACCTTTTGAAGGGACATTTCTGTACCATTCAGGGTACTTTATTGTTGTTCGTACTTTGTGGATGTTCCTTAGAGTCCATTTCTGTACCTTAAATGAGACTAAATGATACATTTACCTAAAACTAGGGTGCAACAGGCAGCCCCTTGATGGTGTAGCCCAGTGACAAGTAATTGTACCCTCAAAGGTATAAATCGGTCTTTTTTGTAGTCTGCCCCAGTTGGAAGGTGCCTTGTACTAACATGGGTGTGAATGCATTTGGTTGGCAGCGGATGAAGATAGACTGTGAGTCGCATTTTCCATTCAGATCAGAGCTCTAGATGAGAAGGTCAGGCTTTCATCCGTTCGCCTCCTACTTTTCTTTCCTGTCTGTAGAATCAAATTCACTGCTGACTGTTTTCTTTTTTTGTGTGTGGAATGTAATGTTTTGCCCTGGAATGTCGATTAGGAGTAAAATAGCAGACAGGTAGAATGATTTATCTTTTTATTGTAGTCTACTTCAGGTTGGCCATTATGAACAGTTGTTCTTAGTTTAAGCATAACATGAATACATGCTATACGCCTTCTAAATGTCACACCATTTTATACAATCAGTTGCATTTAATAATTCCATCATAATCCATTCACTTGTAGGTAATATGGATGTGCAACATCTCATTATTAATTATAATGAACTTTTAAAAAATTGATTTTATATGTTATTAATGTAGATAGATTATAGAGTCTTTGGAATGTAATGGTTTCTGGTGGTCCAATACCCACATCTTATTGGAACCGGCCACACCTAGAACATATGTAATACATATAAGAATTAAGCAAGAAGGATGGACAAAATGAAAAGGACACCATGCTGTTTTTGGCGGGAATGAGTCACAAATATTATGCCTGCCTGGGCGAGGTTGGAGGGGTAGAACATTTCCAAAACAGGAATCGTTTTTTTGGTACAGCGGAAAATCATGCCTACCACTCATGATGATGGGATGAAAAATATTTTATTATTTTGACATGACATAAAAATAAAAGGCTTGCAGACCCAAAGTAACCTATAATATATTTTTTTGTTTTTGTAATGCACATTGACTGAGGACTGGAAGTTCTGCAAAACGGGCCCAAAGAGAGGAGAGAGTGAGACAACAGCTCTTTATATTGCTTGACTGTGACATCCACCATCACCTCAGTAAAGCCCCCAAACACTGTCAGATGTGTAATAACTACAGACACTGTAATGCACATGCAGGCATACAAAACCCCCATTTAAACATATAAAAATACTTTTAATTAAGGATCATAGTTGTTAACATATTTACAATCTTCACATTGACATTTAAATTGATTTTTAATGATGAAAAATTACATTTAATAGTCTGGGGTAACTAGAAAGAAAGAGCGAGCTACTCCAAAGAAACTGATAAAAATAATGGTCACCACATTCACTTCAATGAAACTACAGCAAACAATACTTAAATATTCTGGGAAAAGCTAAGAAATACTTTGTTTCCTGACTTTTGGATCACAGTCAATCAAGAATATACAGTGTTTATTTCAGACCAGAAATCTCCTCATAGACAAGCTATATGCTATAAATCAGTGTTATTTCTCTGTTAAAAAATCCACCTCCAAATATGCTGGACTTGTGTGCCATGACAACAATCAATTTACCTGAAATCATCATCTGTGATACAAAACACAAAAATCTCATTTCTCGCGTTGGATCCATTTTTTTTCTATAAAATGTCTATGGCACAGAAATGGAAGCACAGAACTGGTCACTATTAACTTAATAATTTGTTTGGCATTCTACTCTTGTGAGGTGTCCTCAATAATCATATCTAACCATAGAATTCAGATCAAACGCCTTGATCCAGTTCATTCAGCAGTCCTTTAATTAAGGGATCCCCACATGACAGAACACAAAAAACTTGGCAGAATATGTTATATAAGCATATAACATGGAACATAATGACAAATGACAAATGAAAAGACGTATGAAGTCATCTATTTTACTAGTATTTATTGAGTTTGTATTCATTTGTATAAATAATAGTTTTTTATGGATTACTTTATATCACTTATTTTAACAATCTAACGTTAATAGCTAGATAACTAGTTAAATAACAATTTTTAATTGTGAATACAGAGCAAGATTAGTTTGTTTCTGGGTGATTATAATATTAGATCAAACGGACAACAGAGTTGGCAGTATGGGCACACTGCTGATCCCCCCCCAGGCCTGGATACATGCAGCGATACGGTGCGGAAGGGAGTCGTACAGCCGTTGTACTCTTTCCTGTGGCAAGTCGGACCACAGCTGTTGTAACTGGCCCTCGAGATCCTGCAGATTGGCACTGGGTCTGAGTTGACGTTTGAGCTGATCTACACAGGTTCAACTGGGGAAAGATCGGGGGACCTGGCTGGCTACAAAAGGACCCGGACATGATGCAGGCAGTCCATAGACACACGTGTCATGTGTGGACGGGCACTGTCTGGATCAGGATTGTACCAGGGTGCTGTCTCAAGAGGGGTAAGACATGCGGACGCAGGATGTCAGTGATGCAGTGCTGTGCTGTCAAGGTCCCCCTAATCACTACCAGATGACCTGAAGTCTTACACTATGGCTCCCTACACCATGATGTCATACCCTATGGCTCCCCACACCATGATGTCATACACTATGGCTCCCCACACCATGATGTCATACCCTATGGCTCCCCACACCATGATGCCAGGACTAACACTGGTGTGTCTCTCCACAACATTGGCAGGATTAGTCCTCTCCCATCACTGCTGCCATACATGCACACAATGTTCATCCATGGTATTGCAGAACCGAGATTCATCGCTGAACATGGTGCCACGCCACTCGTCATAACTCCATGCCTCCCGGATATGGCACCACTCCAAACGTATCTGTCTCTGTGTGGGTATTAATGACAGCCTATGCATGGGGTGGTGAACCCATAGTCCGGCTGATGCCAGGCCCCAAGACACGGTGCAGGATGATGCGGCGTGTTGTAGACAGTTCAATACCTGTATCCGGGTGGCAGGTGCCAATGTCATGGGGTTCTGTAATGCTTGACGACAATCCTCCCTTGGTATGGTCTGTCTTGGGCGACCTGAACCTTCATGATATGTGGGTGCTCTCACATGCCCATTGGTTCCAAAATCGGGCGACTGTCACATGCTGGGCAATTGCACGATACGACCACCTGGCCTCATGCAAATCCACAATGTAACCCCTATCAGACTCCGTTAAGTGCTGGTAATACTGTCTAATGCATCTCTGAGGCATCCTCTGTGTCTGGTGACTAGACGTGCCAGCTCCTTGCAAATCAAAAAATTTACATTACCCATCACTGGTCTGCACATGTACCAAATCACATCCAAATCAGACCATTACTTCTGGGTGCTTAACTTTTTCTGTCAGTGAGTGTATTTGCCTCACTACCAATCATCCACGTGAGTCCATTTAAAACATCAAAGAGTTCACTGGTGTCTCTGTAATGATTATCTGTTTCTGTCACTAAGGGTGTCTCATTGTGTTCTTTTAGGTTTATTTTATAAAGTTATTTCTATGAGAATTTTTTTTTTCGCTCCTGAAATAATGGATTATTGATGATGCATGTCTCATTTGACAGTGATGAGTAGCCAGGTTGAGTGTTAAGGTAAAGTTATAGTCTATCCATCCATCATTCCAATCAAATATCCTGGTCAGGATCACTGGGGGGCCTAAAAGCCTATCCCAAACAACACAGGCACCCTGGATGAGACACCACTCATGTCAAAAGAATTAAATTATATTTAATAGTCTATCAAATATGAAATTAAAAAAATATATATGGATTTTCGGAACCTGTGTGGCAATAATTAATCGTTACAATGGGTCACAGCTAAGCTGGGAAGCAAATGGAGCAACACTCGAGACAGATCTCCAGACAGTCGGAGGACTCGCAGCAGTCCTCCAATATCCCACAATCCAATGCATCGCAGCAAGCATCCTCTCCACATGCCACGTCTCCTGCGGCTTCGCTCCCACAGCAGCACAGTGCTTCACAGCCTCGTCCACAGGCCAGACACTGCACCATCACGGAGCACAGAGACCACAGCTCACAGAAAAGGCAGGCCAGAACACAGTGCACACAGCAATCTGCAGAAAGACACACACCATCATGACATAGCTTCCGGAGAACCGCACTCTCAGCCACACACTTATCTCATTCAGGACCTCACTCCAAAAATGTTACAAAAATCTGCTAGAAATATAATAATAATAATAATAATAATAATAATAATAATAATAATTCTGTGTATTCGTGTTATGATCATATACTGTATATATAGATAAACGTAATATTGGCCAATATTGTACATACAGGTCGTCGTCGATTTGCGACCATGATTGGTTACGACTGACTGGTCGTAACACGATTTGGTCGTAAGTCGCATATGTATAGCTTACTGTACAGTAATGTATTGTTATAAAAATCTTTAAGTCATACATTATCATAATTTTCTTTGTTCATTTTGTATTGTTATACATCATACTTTTCTCTGTTCATTATTGTTATACATCATGA
>JABFEA020000110.1:11961715-11972814 GCA_019775915.2 Cyphomyrus plagiostoma | reverse complement strand
GAGAATGCCCCTGTCTACTGTGTCTGCCGAAAGCCAGACATCAACTGCTTCATGATGTGAGTACTGCTAGTGTCGTGCTGTCTTCATGAGTGTTGCCATAATGGTCAAGAACTGACACGTCCATTTTCTCAAGTCTTTCATGGCTTTGTGTCATTACCCTTGAGTATATGCTTTGTTGAAGTGGAAATACTGAAATAATTACTGTCTCTTATGTCCTGTAGCGGTTGTGACAACTGTAATGAGTGGTTTCACGGTAACTGCATTAATGTGACGGAGAAGATGGCGAAGGCCATTCGGGAGTGGTACTGTGAGAAGTGTCGGAGTGAGTGTCCTTTATTACAACAAGTTCTTTTTGGGCTTTGTGGGATATTTCTGCTGTTGTGTGATGACAGCTGTGTGTGAGTAACACAGCAATGCCCTTTATAGGCAAAGATGGCTCTTTGGAGATCAAGTACCGTCCCAAGAAGAGTCGTGAGAAGGAGACCGACCAAGAGAGGATGGAAAAGCAACGTGGTACACCAGATTTCAAGACAGACAGGCGGCGCGGATCTCGGGTCAGAAATATTACAGTTTATTTTTTGCTATTTAATGCCTTTCCATTTATTTATTTATTTTCTCCATGGAGCGAATTCTATGCACATAATGGTATAACTTAGAGTAGTCAGATTCTTCCACTTAGTTAGTTAGCTGTATCCATTAAAATGCTGCGATTGGAATGGGTGCGACCCCTGATCTGCATCGCGGCATTTTTCCCCGGGCTCTGACGTCGCATCTTTTCCATGTCCCACAGATCAAACGCTCGGCCCGTATGTGCGGGGAGTGTGAACCCTGCCGGCGCACAGAGGATTGCGCGCAGTGTGACTTCTGCAAGGACATGAAGAAGTTTGGGGGCCCCAACAAGATCCGACAGAAGTGCCGTCTGAGGCAGTGTGAGGTCCGGGCCAGGGTGAGTCTCTCCCACACCAACCTCTTCTTCTCAAACCACAAAGTCCCCATAGATGCATATATAAGTGCAACATCAGAAGCCTGTAAGTGCCGTCACAATCCCTTGTGTGCTATTTTCTTGCCCTGGTGGTTGTCTTAGCTGGGGCTGCAACTAACGACTATTTTTATAGTTGACTAATCATCAACTATTAAAACAATTAGTCAACTAATCGGATTATAAATTGCATAATTGTAAAATGGCTCCTATTTAGCTACCAGCTTTTACATTTAGCACAACCTTATTGTTCGTCTTGAATGCCGCAAAAAAAGAAAACACATGTGAAATGGTAAAAAGCTGTCGTGCGATTGTGCAAATAGCTCCTATTTCGTGTTAAATCTATCTTTTTAGAGATTGCCAAAAAGTAAATAAGTATAGGACATGGATTGGTCACACATGGCCAATACCCTAATCGTCAAATAGGTCTGCATCAGCGCCAATACCGATCTGAATTTCTGATGCAATATTTATAATCAGGGCTGCATATGACTGGTATGCAAGTACGCATTCACCTTTAAAAGCGATACGCGCAGCGATTCATTGCTGTGACCGTGCAAATGCGTATGTATTTTATGTGCATTTCCGCTTATATGACGAAATTATCATGCATTTTGACCTCTGTATGTTAATTCGTACCTCATTTGCGGTATAGAGGTTAAAATGCACGGCAATTTCTTGTCATATCAGTTATATTTATATAGCCTATGTTTACAAATAAAAACTCATTTTAAAGCAGGCTGAAAAAAGCATAAGCTCTCGCAGCACTTGCGACATCGGAGTCACTGTCCTGAATCTTGAGCTTCAGAGTTTGGGCTTCTTTGTCTATTTAAGCAAATGGGCTTTCCGACCTTTTTTAGGTATTAGTGAATGAGACACTTCATGATACACCATTGACTTACGATATAAATGTGTTTTATTCCAATCTTTTTTGAAAATGTAAAATACACTACTAGCCTATTATTATGCCCTATTATTATTATTATTAGATACACCAGGTAATAAGAAGCCCGTGCCATTCACCCTTTTGCAGATGTCGTCTTTGTTTTGCTACATTAAAAGCCTTTGAGACTGATGTGGCACTAAATGCTGGGGAATTATTTTCTCCTTACTATGAAGTTTGGCATCTTAAACACGCATCGGGAAATAGCTTGCAGCCTGTAGGCTACTCCGCAGCCGTCAATGTTTAAGTGAAGTGCCAAAACCATTATGTTTATTTTTAGGAAGAATAATTAAATCGCAATTAAACAAAATAAATACAGCCTTTCCAGCCCTCCCATTTTTTTTCCTTTGGATCTACGTAAATCTCATTATTAACCTTTAGTGCACTCAGTTGTCAGAAATCTGTCCCTTCCGTCATCCGGAAAACTTTAAGCCATGTGTCCCAGACTTTAGAGCATTTAATACGCGATGATGCCTGATTTATGGCCGCCATTCTTCTACCTGTCGCCGAATGTTATTGCGCGTGCAAGAGTGAATCTCACCAGTGGGTTGTATTGGTGTAGTCAATTGGAAAGCGATAGTATTGCACAGGTAGAAAGGATCGAAGGAAAAGTCTCTCTCCGTTTAAAAATTCGTCAGCGACTATTTTTATTGGCGATTCTTGGCAACAATGTCGAATAATCGTTGCACCCCTAGTCTTAGCGACTGTCTCAATTTGCAGAAAATGCTGCGGGTTCGAGATGAGGAGTTTCCCCTGATGAAGGAGCAGGACTGCTCCCTGCCGAGGGAGCGCCACCTGTCCGATGATTATGATGAACAGGAGCTAGAACTGTACCAACAGTACCGGGCTGCGGGATATGAGGACCATAATATGGTAACAGCGCAAATTCACTGCCATGCTAGTTACTGTTCTCAGTCTTTTTTTCAGGTAGCTTTTCATAATGAAAATGCTTTTTGTTCAAAACAAATAATGAAACTGTCAAGTTAATACTCAGAACTCTGTAGGTTTTTTGAGCTACGTTTGACTTTTGTCTTCTTCTGTTCATCTGGGATCGGTAATTTCTGTTTTCAGATTCTGCTTTTGATCTATAACTACCGTGCAGAATATCAGTGTGAATGTTGCTTTCTCGTTCCGAACCTCCGGCAGCCTTGGCTTAGTGATGAGGATGACGGACCTTTCCTCGATCCCGTGCTGCGCAAGCGGGCCGTGAAGGTCAAACACGTTAAGCGGCGAGAGAAGAAGTCAGAGAAGAAGGTATGTGGCCGTCTCTCCCGTAGCCATCCGCCCCTGGCCTTTGGGCTGCGATGGCAGCCATCGGCCGACCGCGTGACACCGGGGCAGGCGGTCGGTGCTGAGGGGCCCTTTCTGTCTGCCTGCCCTTTCCCAGAAGGAGGAGTATAAGTCACGGCGCCACAAACAGAAGCAGAAACACAGGGATAGAGTGAAGCACAGCGAGAGGGGCGAGCCACGAGACAGCGGAGGCCTCCGCCAGTGCCTGGGGCCCGGCTGCGTGGAGGCTGCCAGGACCAACTCCAAGTACTGCTCCGAGGACTGCGGCATGAAGCTGGCTGCCAAGTAAGGGAGGGAATCGGAGGTCGCGTTTGATCAGCTTTCTAATACTCATGTGCAGATGGATAGAGGGAGGAAGGTAATTTAATAGAGGGGTGTATGGTGGAGCTCATTCTGGGCTGCATCTTAGCGTGTGGAAAGCCAGGATGAGAGAGGTGGCAGGGTTGAGGGGGTGTCCTGAAGAGAAGGGCAGCGGGAGCCCAATGAGGCGCGTTCTGGTGCCGTAACTCGCCGCGCTCCCCTCCCCATAGCCGCATCTACGAGATCCTGCCGCAGCGCATCCAGCAGTGGCAGCAGAGCCCCTGCATCGCTGAGGAGCAGGGGAAGAAGCTGCTGGAGCGCATCCGGCGCGAGCAGCAATCAGCCCGCCTGCGCCTCACCGACATGGAGCGGCGCTTCCACGAGCTGGAGAGCATCATCGTCAAGGCCAAGCAGCAGGTGGTGCAGCAGGACGAGGAGGTGAGGGCCCCTCGCTGACCCTTAGGGGGCGCTAACTATACGTCCTTTGCCTCTGATTGGATTTCACCAGATTTATCACAAAATCACCATTTTATGTAGTTTGCACTTAATGTATGTTGTTACATTGATTTTTTTTTTTATTTAAGTAAAGACTTAGACAATATACTGCCGGGTGATGTCAAATCATCGGAAAGAGGATAGGACAGAAGCGAAAGAGGAAAAGAAATAATAAAAGAATACATTGACAGAAGCATTAGGCGATGATATTTAAAGCAGCCATGTAGTCCAAGTCAACTGATCAGCCTTGCTGTCCCATAGGTGAACGAGGGAGACAGCGACGACACGGACCTTCAGATCTTTTGCGTCTCCTGCAGCCACCCCATAAACCCCAAGGTGGCACTTCGCCATATGGAGAGATGCTACGCCAAGGTGAGGAACTCGGGGTTCGAGGGCTCCTGTCAGCATGTACGTCTGCTCTGTCTCTGCCACGCTTCCATTTTGCTGGTAATAGTGAATAGTGAACACGTTCCTGTGGCGCTCCTGGAAGGTGCGTGTTCTCATGTTAGCCCTGTCTGTCTGTTTTCCTTGGGCAGTATGAGAGCCAGACATCTTTCGGATCCATGTATCCAACGCGGATTGAAGGGTGAGTGGGTTTATGGCTTTAGCCTGTAGCTACCTGTGAAGGTCATTCCTTCCTGCGGAAGCTCCAGCTGAACTGTGTTGGGCTACATCTGATAACAGGGTGAGAGGATGGAGAAATACTCTGGATGTCATTAGAACACAAAATGTGCTTATGCCAATTTATTGGAATATTCTCCCATCTTGAGATGCTTTCCTTGTCGTAAGAGTCGTTTTTGAATGTCTTTGCAGGGCAACAAGGCTTTTCTGTGACGTTTACAACCCTCAGAGCAAAACCTACTGCAAGCGACTGCAGGTCTTGTGCCCAGAACACTCGAGAGACCCCAAGGTGGGTCCTCAGGCATCTGCCGACCCGCAGCATATTCCCTCCTCGTCTGTCGCAGCATGGGGACCTTGTCTCTAGTTCCCTCCCACCACGGCCACACTGCCTGCCGTCTTTCACATGTTTAGCTGACCTTTGTGCGCCCCCCCCCACCGCTCTGTGCAGGTGCCTGCCGATGAGGTATGCGGGTGTCCCCTCGTCCGCAATGTTTTTGAACCCACCGGCGAGTTCTGCAGAGTGTCCAAGCGAAAGTGCAACAAGCACTACTGCTGGGAGAAGCTGAGGAGGGCCGAGGTGGACTTGGAGCGAGTTCGAGTGGTCAGTGCAGCAGTCACACACACACGCACACATGCAAGCACGCATGTATGCTGTTTTGTCACTTAGAATCTTCCTTAATGCAAAGAAACTCAGAGTATCTAGTTGTTACTTAATTTCAATGGTCTTCCCTGCCAAATAGGAAGGACTATGCAGTGCGAGTAATTTATGTTCCAGGCCCTGTTAACTGATCTTGTTTTTCTCTCCAAAATAATGACCAATGGGTTTGTGATATTCCATTGAATATTGGCAAGCTAAACCTTAAATGTCACCCAATGAACAAGTATAAAAGGAGGCCCTACATGTGTTTAGCGTTTTACATTAAACAATAACAATATAATGAAAATCACACAGGATCTAGGGGACAGTTTTGAGGACCAGCAATTGTAAATACTACTGCAGGACATTTCCTGCGGACACAGATTTATGAAATTAAAATAGAATTATCCTGAAAAAGGAAATGCGGTTGAAATATGCAGTAATCATTTAGTAAACACTGCTTAAAACATGAAATTATTTTTGCAGTCATTCCAGCAGTTTACATTGGCGGCTATTTTATGCAAAGCAATACTCTTATGAAAAGATTAATTTAATCCTTAATGTAGGGGTTCCCATCCTCCAATCCGTTGCCGGTATTCCAGTAGGCCATGGACGCTGTCCAAAAATAAACTGTATTTTAAATCTTGTAAGAACCCCCCCCCCCATTTTTTGTATGCCATAAACCAGCCAGCAAACATGAGGAGGTGGCTGTAATGATACTTCAGGGCAAAAACCACATTAGCATGGCTCTGATGCTGTGACGGAGATGTGCCGTGTGACCTGCTGTGCGTGTCGACATCTTCCCCGGCTGACAGTGGTACAAGCTGGATGAGCTCTTCGAGCAGGAGCGTAACGTAAGAACAGCCATGACCAACCGGGCTGGACTCCTGGCTCTCATGTTGCACCAGACCATTCAGCATGACCCCCTCACAACTGACCTACGCAGCAACAAAGACAGATAGTCCTCCACTAAGGTCTGTGTCTCCCCTGCCTGTTCTTCATCAGTATTACTTGTCAGTATAATTCCCTGTATTGGCTGATCTGTGTCCCTTATCTCCATGTTTTGTATTTAGAAAGCTCGTTGGAAGAGACTGATGCTGGGGAGGAACTTTTTTAACCCAGATCCACACCCTGTTTTGTGTCGTCTGTTATCCTGAACATTTACCTAAATATGTGCTGCTTTGACATTAATGATTTTACTTTCATAGAAAACAAGCTGGGATATCAGAAGTTATTAATTTTTCCAGTGAAAGGATTATAATATACTCATAATAAAGTCCCAGCTGTTGCGTGTCTGTGAATCATTATGTCACTGCAAAACACTGCCCAACAATAAATAAGGAATTTTAAAGTTACTGTCATTTCTATGACCGTTATTGTCCAGTGCACTTTTTTTTAAAGGATAACTTTGTAATCATATTTTTCTCACCAATGTATACTACATTAAAGAGAAACATTCAGGGTGTGAACATGGATGTTTTTATAAGCAATGTACTATTTGCTAGACATTTTGCATTATTTTATTATTGTGTTTAATTTGCTGGTTGAAAAGACATGTTGTAATGAATATAGGGGCCTTGCATTAATGCACAAACATGCCAGTAATGATTTGTTAAAAGTCAAGGTTTTAAAGGACAGCATATATTCCCAGTTTTGTATGGGCAAGTTTCAAAAAACAGTAAACTCAGCAGCTTGGTTAAAAAACTATTTGAAGGTGCTTTTTTGTATGTGTCCTGTAACAAATAGGGGAAAAAAGAAATGCATTCTTTTGAGGTAGTGAGTGTGTATGAGGGCTTCAAGCCAACCTGAGTCACCTTTTTTTTGGTTAAACAGTGATGTACTTTTGTGTTACTGTTTTAGGATATCTCTGATAGTACAAGTGAAAAACTTTGCTTGTGCATTTCTAACAACTCCCCTGATCATAAAGTAACTTGGACTCCAAAAATAAATAGGAATTAATACACTTGCTCTCACTTGCATATATCTCATGGAGAACAAGATGGGGTAGGTGAAAAGAGAATTAATAAAGTATCCCTATTCTGTTCAAACCAGTGCCCTGAGAAAAAATGCATTAACAAAAGAATCTTTCCATAACTTAAATGTTAAGTTGCAGCAGCAGGAATGGTCCATTGCAACTAATGACAAAAGATACAGGATCCAGGTAAAGGATCCTTTAGGATTCCAAAAATTGTTTAGAAGAAAAAAAGAGATTAAGTTTCATCTAGTAACTACAGTTACACAACAGCTGAAAAGTGGAACTCACTCTGAAGAATCTGAGTTTGTGGAGATCCCATGTCAACGATGACCATGTTAAAATTAATATGTTCATGTGTTTTGTTCCCATAGATGATAATACTGGGCTTCCTTAGGTTGTGAACGTCGGCTTAGTTTTTGTTAGAATGCTAATGCTACTGCCTCTCATGATCCCTTTCCGGTTTATGTTCAATGCTTATGACTGATGCGACAAGAATGCAAGTCATTTTAAGGCTTTTTGTGCAACATAATTTGCGAGAGACGTAAACTTATTTGGTATTAAAAATGCAACATGGAACAATATTCCTGAAGGCCATTTTTATCCTTTCATGTTAAGTAAAACAGCAGCTATGTATGACAGAACATAGTCTGTGTCCCAAGTTCACAGTTTTATGTTTTCCCTTTTTTCCCCCAAGTGAAAACCTTCATAACGTAACAATTTAATATCTACATTGCATCAGACATTGTCAGTTGCTATTTGTTTTTGGATTAAAGATTAGTAGTATGATTAGGAGCCATCTGTCTTTTCAAGCTAATTTCAAATTAAACAGACTTGCTTGGGCACCTGCACAAATCTTTGTGCTTAATATCATGTTTATACATAGGATTTTAAGGGTTTATCATTGGTTGTACCAACTAACATGGAAACTGCAAATCTAACCATGAGTTGAAAATTGTAATTTTTGTCAATATTTGACTTAGATCTCACATTTTTATTGCACCATGAAGATCACTTGGGGTCGTCTTTATGACGTAACATTCAGTCCATTGTTTTCTAAAATAAATCACTAGCATTGCGACACCAGATCATGGTTCTCCGACGGTGGTTATTTACGTGATCCAGGACGAATAAAAGTCTCTGCCGGGTGGGGAGCCACCATCCTGGGTGTGGGTGACATAAAGTGCCTTTCCTGCTCTTCGGAGTGCTTGTGTAGATTTTGCGGTTCACCTGCAGCTGACGCTGGCAGGCCGCATCCAGAGGGCGATGCATGTAGGTGACGGGGCTGGTGTCGGGGGGATATCAGTGCCGGCTGGATTTATGAGATATGTTGGGGTTCCCCTCATACAACGGGTTGAAGTATTTGCTCACGGTCATCAATGTTTTTTTCCAAAAGGACCCATGCTTACACTTTCCTACCCCACTTAGTAGGGCCCTGGTATTGTGGGGCAGGCTGGTTCTGCCGTGAGGCCTCCTGCTCGCAGGGTTGGGTGGCCCTGCAAGGCAGCTCCCGCTCCAGGGGCCCACGCAGCTGCTTGCCCTGCTCTGGTCGGACCACCAGCTTGCTGCGCTCATGGGCCGGCTGGTCCTCCAGAGCATAGTGCATCTCTTTCCGGCCATGCGGCGCGACCTCTGCTGGTGGCAGAGGCCTCCACGCCACGACACGGCGACTCCTGGCCGAGCAGCACCATCTCACAGCCACGCTGCGCTGCCTCAGCCGGGCACTTCTGGCAGTCGCGCTTCTTCTCCCAGCTGGCCAACTCACCGTGCAGCTGCTCCAGCTCCTGCCACTCCTGCTCCACGGATTCCTGCAGCCGTTTCTGGTCTCCTTGTTGGGAGATTTATCTAGTTTGCTTGGCCACAATAGTCAATGTAAGCACTGCAGTAATTTATTTTACTTGTTTGTTTGATATAGAATACATACATACATACATACCTACTTTCTTCCAAGTGTACATCCAACTGACCACACGGAGGATATGCCAGAGATCCTTGCCAGTATATAAATTGAGGGACTTGCGTGGTGAAATACTTGAGGGGACTATCTACGAAGCTGAGTTGCAGAAAGTCAAAATCTCTTCAAAATGCATATTCCAGGTTGAGAAGATTATGGACTCCAAGATGAACAAGGGAAAGAAGTGTATTTTAGTGCATTAGCTGGGCTGGCCATTGAGGATTGACAGTTGGATACCAGCAGCTGACTTGGTACATCTGAAGCCGTCTTCAGATGTAAAGAAATGTACCGCATAAAACACGGGGACAGGCCTTGCATCAGTGTCAGCAAGACCCACAACTAGGGAAAAGTGGAGGATTTTGTACTGGTATTAGAAGATGGTCTGCCCAGTACAAAAACCAGCAAAATAGGGGAACAGGGATGTTGTCTACAATGCTGCCAGGTCCAACTTTTGAAAGAAGATCAACAAGTCAGCAGAGTGGTTTGAGGCCCAACTTGAAGAATTATTACCTTTTGTCAAGCAGAAAAGATATGCACTTCTCACATATAAGGCCTGGCCCAGTAAATGGAACCTGCAGATTCCTTGGTGCTGCATGCAGCAAAGTTCAGCAGAGTGATAAGCAATGCCGCAAGAACTATTAGTAATACCTCTGTTCTCAGATACAGATCGCTGCTGACGCAGAAAAAAACAGGAGGATGTGCGAAAGAATCAGGCAGGCTCTGGGAGCAACACAGAGGAGAACCGCCCCTCTGAAATCTGCCACAGGTGAGATAATCTGAGATCGGACATTACTCTGAGCGGTATTCCAGAGAGAATACTGTCACTGAAGACACCCTGAATGTCTTCTTGACAGAACCAACATCTAAAATATGAGGGATGTCAATATAGTCATACCATATAAATATTGGAGCAATTGTCATAACTATCACTCCGTTGTACCATCAAGAAACACTTCACTCGGGTCGCCCTGAAGACTCTCCAAGTAATAGGAGAGAGTGTCTAACCAGAATCGCAGTGTGGATTCCGAACAGATCCACCATCAACATGATCTTTGCCCTCAGACAGCTGCAGGAGAAATGCTGAGAACAAAGACTGCCACTCCCCATAGGCTTCACAGACCTCACAAGGGCTTTTGATCTGGTCAGCAGGAATGGACTCTTCAAGATCCTCCCCAAGACTGATTGTCTGCCCAATTATCATCGGTCAATTAATCCTAAATTTTAAGATTTAAAGGAATGCTCTCTACAGAGGTGGACAGTAACAAAGTTTAATTACTTGAGTACTTCAGTAATGTACTTCAGTACTTTTTTGAGTATCTGTACTTCACTCTTGTGTCAATCTTTTGGAAATTCATGACTTTTACTCCACTACATTTGAAATACAAATATTTGACTGTACTGTATTTCTATGAAGTATACCTCAGTGTATGTGTGTTTGTCAAAGGAGAAAAGCCAATCATAGTAAACTGCTTCTATGCTGTTGGACACACATGTGCATGAACACACACACACATTTGTATTCATACCTTTATGAGGACTCTCCATTCGTTTCAATGGGTAAACCCATAACCCCAACAATGACAACCTTAACCCCTAACCCAGCAGTATTAATTTTGACAGCAAATATTTATTTAGTTTTGGTCATAGTCTTTTGACTGAAACGTAATTCAGTTTCAGTAATAATTTAGTAATCTAAATTCTTTTAGTTTTAGTTCACTAAATATCATAAGATTACAGTCGACAAAAACTACAGTTGATTTAGTCAACTAAAATTAAAAGTGTAAAATGTAATGTTTAAAGTTTCCCTTTGATGTCAGGATGTCATTATGTTCATGCAATGCAATGCAATTTTATTTATATAGCGCATTATCACAACATTACATTGTCTCAATGCGCTTTACATTTCTG
>JABFEA020000110.1:11939754-11961615 GCA_019775915.2 Cyphomyrus plagiostoma | reverse complement strand
TAAGGCAGTTCTGAAGGCGAAAGGGGGTCAAACACCGTGTTAGTATGGTGTTCCTAATAATCCTTTAGGTGAGTGTACATCTACCATGTTGCAAGTAAGTCTGATATATAATTATATTTTGCTAGATTAAATGACATTCATATGTTGTATGATGGAATTGAAATGAATTAATTCCAATTCAACATCTTACTGGGTGTGATCAATTAAAAATCAAATTCATAAATTCTGAACAACCCTGGTAGACTATATAATGTGCTATCCAATCAAACTTGCTATGTGTTCAGTCACATTTTCTGAACTGGGAAGGTGAATCACCGCTGTTAACCAGCAATGGCAGAGAATTGTGCAAGTCAACAGAACAACATTTGAGACAGTGCCACCCATGGAAGACAACTTGCTTTTGCAGGTGGTCATGAACCCTTTGGACCATCTCAGTAATGAACAATTCATAGAGAAATACAGGCTGACCTGAGGTGAAATAATGAATCTCGGCCTGGTGCAGGATAAATTGAAAAGAGGAACACATCTGAATTTTGCAGCTTCTGACAGGTCTCCGCTTTTATGCCCCTGGTGGATTCTTGGAGACCTACACATGCATATGGCCTCAGAAATGCTTCTGTGTCCTGCATCTGTGCATTGGTTACATTCCTGTTGCACTATGCACACAACTACATATAATATCCAGCAGGAGGGGATGCCTTGCATGACACTAAAAGTAGTTTTCATGTCATAGCAGGTATATGTTATGTGGAGTCCCCAAACGACAGCTGATGAGAAGTATCCCACGATTCACCAAAGAACACACACACAGTATTGTAGACTGTGCTTTGGACATGTAGAAGATGTGATTCTGGTGCATGTACAAGTCCTTGGGAGCTCAAAGATTTTCCCCTTTCCTACTGTGCTGTTAACGTTGTGTGTAGTATGCTGCACAGCATTGCAGTAATTATTTTATTACAATATATTGTAATAAATAAGATGTTTTAAGGCTGCTTTTGAGAAGTATTACTTCATTTTCCTATTGCTGCTCACCATTGTGTTTGGTTTACACGGAAGCAACATCACATTTCAAGCCTATTTTTATATTTTCAAGAAATTGGTTAGTTTATTTTGGTCTCCATCTTAGTTGCTTGGTGTGTTTTTATTGATTTTCTAATTAGTTTATATTTTAATTTATATTTGCATATGTCTGGTGTGACCATCATTTAACATTTTACCATTGGAATACATGAAACCAGTGTTGCTGTTATCGACTGATTTCCTTACATGGAGGCTGGGGAGAAGCCAACAAAGCACTACTTAAGTTACTTAAGGAATAACAAAGGGTTTCTGTAAATGCACATAATCATCACTCATTCTTTACTTACATCATTCGTTACATTATTTGTTATTCGCTAAGATCGATCAATTTCTCGAAAGCCACGCCTGGTCGGAAGAACAGATACAACGTAATCAGGATGGCGTGAGAAGAAATTTAAAAAGTATTTCGTTTAATATACTACAGGATTTGTTTAATATACTATGATAATAGTGATGAATCCTGTTGATTTTGTTGTAACTATATCAATAGGATGTTGTTATAATAAATATTGGACATTCCTTATTTATAAAATAAAAAAATAGTTCATAAATTTTGTACAAATCCAGCTACGATTGACTTAAACAGCAAGGATGAAGATGATTATGAAAATCTCGAAGAAAGCATGCAGCGCTCATGCAAAAGAAGAGGTAAACTTTAAATTGATTTTTATTACAATTGCAAAGCTTGCTACGCCTTTTTTCCTATGACCAGAAATGGGGACTCAAGTTTGTGACTCAAACTCAAGTCGTACTGTAGTCGTTCTTAAATAGACTTCCGACTCAACTTGCAACTCGTTATTTTTTTTACTTGGACTTAACTCTTACTCTTTGATAGCAACTTGTGAACAATAAGCAACTTTAAGCCTCCATTGAAATTTCTACACTGGCAAAGCAGTGAGAGCACAACCCTCCCCAAATTGTAAAGACGTTACAAACATCATGATGTGCGGCTGTGCACAGAGCATGCGTACAGGAGCCGGAGAAGTGTGATGTCAGGCAATATGAACCAACACAGTCGTGCTGTTTTCTAGTGCTGTCCCAAATGATGATTCTTTAAATAATTAATCTAGCGATTTTTTTTTCGATTATTTGACTAATCTCACAACTATTTTTACGATTGATCTGATAATAAATTTATTAATAAGAAATTATTTTCAAGATAGTCATTTAGTACAATTCACCCCTCCCCCCATGCACACACAAATCTGAAATTCTTATTAACATTTCGATTTATTTAAACATTACCGCATTATGAATAACAATGGCAAATCTTAAGAGATTCAACAGGATTTCTATGTTAGACTGAAGTTAATAATCACTGCAATCGTTTTTACTTGTTTATTTCAGTAAACAAATTTGACTTTAATGTTGAAATAGATGGTAAAACATGGAATTATTTCCATGAGAAACGTTTTTAATAAACACTAGCAAAGGTAGCATATAGTTAAGCTTACTTCAGTGAGCAAGGTCATAGTGTGTAAGAGTAGTAGTAAACGATAATTTGTCTCATTCTTACATGACAGAATAAATAAACAGAAAATATAAAACGACTGAAACACAGTCATTAACGTCAGCTACAGTAGAGATGCATAAAAGGTGTGTCATGGCTGAAGTATCACTAAACTTTAGAACACCGCGTGCGAGCCTTTCTTGCCACGTGTTTCTCCAGAAGCTCCGGAGCTCTGCTGGTAGACGCAGCCACGTTCCCTCGTGCACGGGGGCGGCGCGGACGGCAAATTTCCTTTTTGCAGGGTGGTAGATGACGTCTTATTAGTATTTATGAGAGAAGTGCTACATGATTGTTCTGTGCATGCCTTACAAAATAGTGCGGCACTCCTGGCACCGTCGATATTAGACAAAATTATATCGGAATTAAGTCTATAATTTATATAGTTTTAATGGTGCCAGCAGTGAAACAACTAGCTAGTCTATTAGCGGAGTGACTTTGTATTGTTAATGAAAACCATGCCACAGGTCCAATAAATAAAATATTGTAGCCCTCGAGTAAAGATCATCAGGTGGACAGTAAAGTTCAGTTATTAGCAGACTGTTTCATTGCGCGATTCTTAAAAGAACAACGTTAACGTGCGTTCTTACAATACGTTTAGCTTATCACTTAGTGCATTCCAATTACAAAACCTTTATTCCACGTTGACGAATTCTTATAATCGATATCGTCAATTACGTCGAATAATCGTCCCAGTCCTGGTGTTTTCCCCATACTCAAATTTTCAATTGACACCCCCCCCCCCCCCCCACGCTAAGAAAAGTCAGAAAGAGCCTGATTTTAAAATAGGTGACTAGTAATGTGACAATTGCATGTGCATAACATGCAATGTTGGTATTAATATCGTGAATTGTCCAGCCCTATAAGATACTACTGTAATTGTCCTGGGTTGCAGACAAGAGGCTTCTCTCCTCCTGGGACAGGTACTCCCCAGCAACCCATTGAGTTTTCAGACCTGAGTCAGCATGACTTAAAGCAGGCGCAGGTGGAGGAACCAGACCTAGCATGACTGCTAGGCTGGCTGCATGGGGACAGGAAACTTAAGTGGCTGGTTGCAATGGCCTACTGCTCCCAGTGGAACAACCTAGAGATCTGCGACAGGCTGCTGTACCGGCATTGGGAGAGTCCATTCCCAAAAGATTCCCTGTATCAGCTGCATGTCTTAGAGTCCCTCAAGCCGGCAGTGCTGTCACTTTGGGGAGAACAGGACTCTATGTTGTCTGTGTCAGCGGTTCTATTGGCTCGGCCATGACATAGAGTTCTACCTCCATTGTTGTGACGTGTATACCACCCACAGGTGACCTCAATAGTCCTCCTGAGCCCCACTTCACCCAATGCAGACTGGCAGCCCAGTAAGGAGAGTAGGGTAGATATTCTCAGTCCATTCCCCGCTACTCCAGCAACCGCTACGTCCTTGAAGCCCTAGACTACTTCATCAAGTGGCCCAAGCCATACGTGATATTGAAGCAGAATACCATTGTAACTGCAGAAAAGCTAACGAGTGAGTTCTTGAGTCGCTTTTGAGTACCCGAAGAGCTCCATAGTGACCAGGGAAGAAACTGTCTGTAGTCATGGTAGAGGTCTGCCAGCTGCTGGGAATAAAGAGTACCTGGACCACTGTGCTGCAACCACAGAGTGACAGTTTTATGGAGTGATTCAATCAAAACCTCACCACTTAGCTCACCCTCCTCACCAGTGAACACCAATATGATAGGGACCAGCATTTAGGGTGGGTCTGTGGGCCATCAGGACATCGTTTCAAGACTACTTGGGCTTCACCCTGATAATGCTGATGTTGGGCTGCAAACTCCATACAGCAGTTGAGCCCCTCTTAGCTGAGCTGGTAGTGGATGAGGTCTGTCCATGCCCTCCCTGGTAGTATGTGGCAGTGGCAAGCACCCAGCAAAAGAGAGATTATGACTTGTACTACCAGGATTCTCCCCTGGACCATTGAGAATGGGTGCAGTTGTGCAACTCCCACAGGAAAAATAAACTGGTGGACAACTGACAGGGGCTGTGTGAGGTGCTTGGGAAACTCAGTGACGTGCTGTACTGGGTCCGGACAGGACTGGAGAACAGGGCTGTTGTGGTGTCAGCAAACACAAAGCAAATCATTTGTTTCTGCTCAATGTCATCTCTATGGAATAAAAAATGTATATATAAAGTGGAAGACAATGTCTTGTGCCTTAATTGATTCATTGATTGGATTGTCCTTACCTGTTCCTTGTTGCCCCTAGTTCTGTACGGCCACACCTGCCCCTTGTTAGTGTAGAACATTGTGTTCAGTGTACTGCCTTTGTCCTGAGTCAGTTATTGTGCTAAGTAGCTGTGTGTCGCTGCTCTGTTTAATAACTAATCTCATTTTCATTTTAGACCTATTTAATTCATTTCAATTTGGTAATGTACAGAGCCAGCCCCAGATGTTCTAACACCGTATGTTCTGCTGAGTGCCCTCCTCCACCCTCCAGAAAATACATTTTGTCAATTTATGTAAGAATGTACAGTACCTAAATATCCTAATGGTAGCTGAAACAGAATGCTGTGCAAACTAGTTAGCATACAAGTTCATCCATTTTCCAAACCGCTTATCCTACTGGGTCACAGGGGGTCCAGAGTCTATCCCAGAAGCAACGAGCACAAGGTAGGGAACAACCCTGGATGGGGGGCCAGCTCATCACAGGGCACACTATTAACTCCAATCAGCCACAGCATGTTTTTGGACTGTGGGGGGAAACTGGATTACCCGGAAGAAACCCCACAATGACACGGGGAGAACATGCAAACTCCACACACATGAAACCCAGGCGGAGACTGGAATCCAGGTCCCAGAGGTGTGAGGCAACAGTGCTAACCACTGCACCACCATGCCGCCCCACCATGCAAATCTGAGTTTCAAAAATGACGTTTTTGATAGTTGTGTGTTTTTTTCATAATATGGCAATGTGGTATTAAGGATCAGCACCAGAATCAAATGTTCATGATTGTAAATTATGGGGGCTTGTGACCCCCCCCCATGATCAAAACCCGCCAATAAAAACCCCTGCACGCTCTTTAATGGATGGAAACCTCCCCCCGCCCAACCCAAAGTTATGCTGTAAAAAGCTGTTATGAAGTCCTACAAGCGAATCCTCACCGACTTCATACTTTGAGTTGTGTTGCTTGTAACTGATTCGTTTTCCCCCAAATGTTTCACGTTTAATTGAAGAAGTGATCTTTGGTTACTGGGCAGATTCGGTCAATTGAGTGATTATCCATTTGGTTAAGGTAACTTTGCAATTAAAAGTTTATGGTGCGTTCGATTGTTTCTCTCCAAGTCGGAACTTGGAAAACGTCACGAAAAACGTCAGTTAACGTCGGAAACACGCCTCTTTTATGACGTTGAGGTCGGGCAAGATTTTGTTGTCCGGTTTGCCTCATGACGTAATTTCAACATTGCGGCTAATGCGCTCAATAGTAATTCTATTTTATAAATCCTTAAAAATGTTTATTTTGTTAAATGTATTAATGGTTATAAATGTAATTGCACGTGTTCGATTCAGAGAATACCATGCAGTATGAGGTTTTTTTTTTTTAATCAGACTTGTTAGTGTCTTTGGTTTGTTTGTAGTTTGTTTGCCTCTCGAAAAAAGAATATCGCTATGAATGTACTAGAATATTTTATAAAGCTTTTAATGTGGTTTGACTAGTTCGAGTTTCTTGTTTGTTTGTCTCTCGGAAAAAATAATGTCACTACAAATCTGCTAAAATATAAAGCAACAACACAGCAGCGTGTTCATGGAGGCAGCCATGTTTGTTCCGAGATGTGGGTAGCTCGAACGGGATGTCACTCAACTCGGTATTTCCGAGTTCCAAGAGAAAAATGAACGCACCATTAGTTAGTTCTCGGGGGAACTACGTCATATCGCCCAGGCAGAGATGCGATTCCTGTCGGCACCATAAAGGGACTGTCCCTTCCGGAGAAAATACCCAGCAGCCCCGAGAACGAAAAGTATTCAGGGAATTAGTCTTTTAACACAAACAATCCAAGCCCTGAATGGAGTCACAGTTCCCATCTCCGAGCAAAGTTTGAAATGATCTTAGTATTCTTCCTTGATTATAAGTAACTTGATAGCCCTAGGTTTTACGTGTTTTTTTGTTACAAAAGAGGGCATTGAGACAAGGGGCAATCGTTATAAACTTTAAGAAAAGGATACCGATAAAACAGCTGTCAACTAAGACGAAATAGGGTGCCTCAATTGGCACGGTTAATTTTACCTGTACAGCTGGCAAAAGTAACTAAAAATATCAAATCATGGGCGGCATCGATTTCAATCCTAAACGAAGGCAGCCATGTTGATGAACTGAATAAGACAATTTTGACTGTTAGACCCAGGATGAAAGACACTTTAGGTGCTATGGCTCTTTCAAAGTAATACTTTTAACAGCTGAAAAGATAAGCCATTTGACGTTTTCTCTTACTGTTGTTAGTTCTTTGGCGCAATAACCTGTGAATCAGTATTAGTTTTCATTGAGCCACTATCTAGATCAGGGATGTCCAATTCCAGTCCTGGGGGGCCGGAGCCCTACACGTTTTTGGGTTTCCCCTCATTTAACACACCTGTTTCACATCCTTGTGCTAATTACCACACAGCTCTTGAGCTGAATCATTTACTGTATGGTGAAACAGGGAAAGAACTAAGCTATGCAAGGCTCCGGCCCCCCAGGACTGGAGTTTGACACCCCTGATCTAGATAATTAAGGGAAGAATAAACATAGAAGTTGGATAGTAGCGATGTTGGAAGTTATTTTTTCCATCAAGAAATAGAATTTTGAAAAGTTGTGGGATGAATTCCTGTAAATATTAAACATTCTACGCTTGCCTAATTGGTTAAACTGCATATATAGATAGATGCCTCCAAACTATATCTGCGTTTCTATTAAAGCGACTGTATGCGCTGTCTTCTTATTACTAATAATAGCTTACATTTGAAGAGATGTTTCTTGACTTCATCTTATATCCTAAGTTAACGAACACGTAAAGTGTCACCAAGTTAATTTTTTTTGTTTTCATCTTGTTTAAACATTAAGAAATGCATTATCTATATGTACTGCTTGCTGATCGATGGAGAGCTTAATTGAGTTGCAACAGAACCATCATAGAATTCTCAAAGAAATCAATTATAAAAAGGTATGCGGGGTTCAATTTGCCATATGCTTTACCAATTGGATTCAAATGGGTAGTTTAGAATTTCAATAAACATCCTAGCTTATCGTCTTCAAAAACATAGCATTCATTATATCATCTTAACTGGCCGAAGCATTAAGTAAAAAAACAATAGACCTATCCTACATATTTAAAGGGTGTAGAAGACCAATAAGAGGGCTTTTATAATTCAGTCAACTTTAGAAAATGACTGGTCCATAGTCCATTTAAAATACAGCGATGTAAGTCCAATAACGATTAAAGCTACGTGTGCTTTACCATCTATACAGCCCATGCAGTAATTTTCCCTGGTGCGAAACGGAGTTATCGTCGCTACGCTAACCGAGAATAAAATCAATTTATTTAATTTGTTCTTGAACAGTAGTAACTACATGTGATACTTATAACAATTAGTCATGTAATTTTTTTCAGTCGCTTTACCCACTGATAGATAAATCATTCCTTGAAGAAAATATTTACGGCACTGAGGACATTCATTTTAACTGAAGGCAAGTTTTAACTGTTTAATACAAACTGCTTCAAAAGCCCGAATAAACTTTTTTTATTAACCGTCCTTTGCATATAAAATAAGAACAGCGGATGGTGAAAATTACAAAAATGTAACTTAGATACAGTGCGTTTTTGCGTTTAACGTGCTCGATCACTAGCAACCAAAAGTCAACACTTAATCACATGGAGTAGCAAAAATGCTCCTGCAATAAAAATGATTCGTTCCACGTCGAAGGCACAGTCTGATTTGGAGCGGAAAGGCGGTAGCTAGAGAGCAAAGCCATTGGATGGACCGCGCACTCCGGCTAGCGTTAATTGAAACCCTATAGCTCCCGCAGCAGCCCTGCGCAGCGCACATGCTCAGTTTTTCATTTCGTGTCGGCGAACAGTGGAGAGACAGCAGGAGAGCGAGCGATTGAGGGAGGGACAGTCCGATGGAGGGAGACGTCTTCGGTAAGTAGCTACGGCTTGCTCGCTTTTCATGCACATATGTCTTCTGTTGCTGCACCGGGGAACAAAACATTAGAGTGGGGACGCCGAGCTCGCGCAGCACTTCACGATCAGTGACGTCAAAGCGGCTTTAAAGCAGACGATGAGAGCGAAAAGCTAAAGGAATGGCTGCACGATTTTTGGGAGCTGGGCAACATTTTACCGACGGTTTCCAGTATCGCTTCTTCCTGTCGTCGAGCGTAAGAGGACAGAAACAGTCAAAAAGAGTGGGGAACGATGGGGGAGGGTACATGCATGCCAGACATTTAGTTACACTGCTCTACCTAGTTTCCGGCGGATGAACACGAATATTGTGCTTTGTCGCGTTATTGAAACGCCGTTCAGTTTTGCGTACCGGGTACTGTGTCTTTTAAGGGGTTAACTCGAATTAATACTATTTATTTGGACATCATTAATATCGCGAGAGTTAGCTTCTAAATCGTTGATGACGACTTTATGTTGTGTTATTATGATATTCCCTTTATTTGTCACTTGGTGTTTTAGCTTAAGTTTTATCCAAGTGGTCGCGGACTGTTTACTGTATCATTCATTGACCTGTAATAACTGTAGTATGCATATGCAAAGCAAGTAGTGAGCATAAATAACGCAGGGTTACTGGGTATGATCTGAAGATTGTCCCGATTGCTGACTTTAACGGTGACGGTGGAAGTTGACACATTTATTAGTCTTTGTTTTATTAATCTTATACGTGTAAAACGTAACTAATTTATATGGGGATAACCATATGAAGCATCTCATCACATATGTAAAATTTCGTTGGTTTATTAAAATGATCATAAACCAAGCTTGTTTTTCGTATATTCTGCGAAACGTTGAGATATAATTGTTGCGCGTATTTTTATAGCGTATTCTTAGAATTCTAAGAGCGGTACACTTTCTGATATTGTAAATGTTATTGTTATTAAATACTAAAAATAATTATTGTTAATCCTTCCGACTTGTACATCTGTTCAACTGAGAATGTTGAGTTTCGAATGGTGGCATAAAAGAAAAAAAAATGGACAATGTTTGACATGAAATCACCCCAATAATTTGTCTGACAAAGTTATAGTCACACATTATTGGGGACGGTTGCTTGCAATTTTGTGACCATGTCAAAAGCAGTGGCACAGACAGACAATCGCTGGTTTTGTGTTAGCGGGTTGTTACATAAAGGCTAGTACCAGCTGAGGACAACCCAGATTCGGTATGGCTGTTTACATTTCGCATGAAATATATATATATATATATAGATTGATGTAGAGTAATAATTTTAGGATTGATGTATATTTAATTCATCATTTTTTTTTATTTTTTTTTTTTTTATTTTTACTTAAACTTAACTTTTACAAGTAAAACTTATAAGAAACATCCGGCACAGTGTATTTCTACCCCATTTATTTAACTTTTTTAGCTTAAACTTAATTTTCTCTCGTTTCACTGTTTGTTTAAATATGTCATTTCTGATTTAAATGGATAATCAATGCAACATCTGCAAGTTAAATATATGTTGTTATTATTTTGCAAATACTCAATGACCACTTGATTGGGGAACCTGCTTCTTAACGCATGCAGCCTACTCTTCCAGGCGAATCCTGCATCTACAAATGAATGAAGAGATTCATTTATTGTTCAGCTGAGCATTAAGGTCAATTCACACTTATCTTTTCTCTTCGTGTTTCGGTTGTGCACGAGGGGAAGTGATGTAAATTTCGTCATTGGGGTTGCCTGTGGATGGCTGCAGTTGATGCTCTTGTAACCCAAATTTTTATGTCTAACATGTGAAAGATAATTAATTGGTTATTTCCAGTTGGTGGCAGCTCCAGCTTTCACAAATCAGAGGTCAACGACGAAACACTAGACGAAGAATAACTGTTGCTGCAGTTATGGTGAGCAGCTATATGAGCAGGGTTAAAATACCCACATACTTTAGTATTTCATGCTGCCTAGACATAATACTGAGGTTTACAATATTGTACAAAACAACACTATTCTGGAATTTTTTAAATATTGGTGATTAAATTTGCCTAGCAGGGGAGTGAAAGCAACAACACAGCAGCGTGTTCATGGAGCCCAAATGTACACATGGAAAAGTGAAGTATGAGCTGGACTTTAGGGCTGGGCACTGAAACCCAGTACCAATATGGCAGAGGTGTGTCGTGTACTGGACTGTGATACAACACCAATTTTGGTGCCACTTAAATGCCTGCGCTGTCATATGAAATATTTGCTGTCTGGTACTCATGTAAGAAGCATCGCTGCACCTCATGTGCTTTCACTTGGTAACATTACACTTGTTTAGACATCAGCAGATGCCTACCGTTGGCTAGTAGCTACCTTAAATCCAGGTAAAATGCCTTTAGGTAAAAGGTCTGAAGTGTGGCTGTATTTCACATGAAAGGTTTCAACATATGTTTAAAAACAAATAAAGCAGGGAACATGTCAGATATAATGAAGCATCTGGTGACGCACGGAATTCACTTGAAAGCAGAGGGATGTACCGTGTTTGACATCTTGTGTGACTTGTGTGACTCCCTGCTAAGCACATTAGTGTGGGTATCTCTGGCCCTGGTGATGGGGAGACAATTGGGTTGTGGAGACCATTGATAATAGTGACAGCCAGGGGTACCGCTAGCAATTTTGGGCCCTATGACAAAATATGAGGTTGGGCCCCCCTAGGTAATGTTGTTATTATTAATAAAGCAGATCTCTGGGGGGCCCTAAAGGGTGTGGGCCCTTAGAATTGTCCCAACTTTCCCCCCTTAGCGGCGCCCCTGGTGACAGCAGCCTTTCCTCAGGTAAGTTGCAAATCTAGTATTTACAAAGTAGGGGACCCCTACAATTGTAACAGGGGGACATTTGTAACCTGCTTAACTTCTTGGCGTTAACTCAATGTGATGAAACTCAGACAGCATATTAAGTTTTAAATATTTTTAAGTATTTTGTGTGGTTATTTATATTTATTCATTTAAGGTGTTGCGTTAAAGCGGCAGTTCGCATTAGTGCTATTTATCCATATAGGCTGTTCTGATGGAAGTTCCCTAGTTTTGGAGATGTCAGTCTTAGAAATGTTGGTCTTCTCTCGAAAATAATGGGACCGAATGGCATTTTTCCTGTGGTATTTAAAGCACAAAAAATATATTTGAATAATTTAGCAACAGTGTCAATATAATCCAAATACTTTGCAGATTTTAAGTTTTTATAAGCTGCCAAAATGAAGAAAAAAAAAAAAAAACGAGCCTTTAAGTCTTACACTTTTCAGAGTATGAAGCCGATTGGTCTGTATGCTCTGTGTCAGCTTTCGTCTCCGTAAAAGCTGTATTTCGCCCCAGTCTTTGTGTGTAAGTGGGTTTATTCTCCCTCACTGTTTTACCTCTGTCCTTTTAAGGATCGCACAATAAAAGTTTTCTAAACATTTAAATTTGCTGTCTGACTCATGATCTCCTTGCCACTTGGGTGCTGCAATATTTTATTTATTCGAACTGCACCATGTTTATAATTCATTAGTCGATCTGGCCAGCAGATCAATGTTTTGTTTTCCACTGAATAAAAAAAAAACCATGTAATGTTTTTCCACTAATAAGCCGGCAATTTGTTTAACTGCTGGTAATTAAATTCAATTCTTAACTGATATAGTTTTCCAGGTATGCTAAAGATTTGGATGCGATAGCCTGTGGCACTTTCACTGACATTACGGTTCCAAATTCTGAGACAAGCTTTTCTGTGCTGCCATGCTGGAGCCATTTTTTTTTTTTCTGGACTAGCGCCAGTTTTTTGTCGGAAATGTGCAGAACCAGTTCCGGATCGGGAAAAAGCCCGACACCAGCTCCGGCACCACGTTGCTGGAAACAAAGCATTAGTGATTTTGAACATGGTGTCAAATGTGGTGGTTTGGCATCTTAAAAGGTGGACGTCTTCACCCAAAATTGAACTGCGCGATAAAGGGCAGCAAGGGCAAAATGGAGGCAGCAGCTACTTTCTTTTAAACACAGCGATCTGCCGTCAAAGTATTCTGTGGATATCTTTGAAAACTTCTTAGGTACATTGTACAGGTCAGTGATTTCAAAACTGTGATGAGCAAGATCATTTTTGGAATATTTCTCAGTAAAGTTTATGTCAGAGCTGTCACGATTACTCGATTAAACTCGATTAGTTGATTATTTAAAAGCATCGATTTAAAAAAAAAAAAATGACGAACCGATTACTCGATACGTGGACGTAGGATGGCGCATACAAAATTAGGATCTAAATAAAGAGTGAAAACATTACATGCGTGAATGAAAGCGCAGTCGTCTGACAGTATCTCCAAAGCAGGATTTTAATATCAGCACAGAACGACTAAAATGTAAATACTCGTGCATGTTAAAGGGAGACGTTTAGGTTTTATGGACTTACCCAATAATGTGAGCTTAGCTATAGATATGTGCCATTTAGCTTGTCATCACTTTTATAATTTTTCTTTATTCACTTTTTACAATTCCTGTACATCAAAATCATCACCACTAAAATGAAGGCTAGCCCGGGGGCTTAGCACATCATTCTTCATAATGCAATATAATTACTATGATTGTTTGTGGATGTATTGTGTGTCCGCTGAACTAAACTGGAAAAGTTCACATTGCGATATTTTAGATTTTGTGTTTGTTTAGGAGTTGAAAATTAACTATAGATCCAAATAGAACTTGTCCAATAACAGAGCCTGGCAAATAAGTTTGTGGTGCCTTGCGTTGTCAGCAGTCTGACAGCAAAGCTAACAAATCCCTTACTTCTGCTCAGTATCGTATATCTATGGAATACAGTATATTTCCACATAATGGAAAGTGAATGTCTTTTCATGAGCAGTTCGTCTTCACCTTTTCCATCTTCACTTACTTTCATTTAATTTCTCACAAATGCAGCGCAAGAGCGATCAGTGAGTCTAACGGAAAGGACGTGAACGATTATGATTGTCTTGGAGAGTGTATGCAGAGCTCATGAAAAAGCAGTGGCTTTAGACTTTTTAAACATGTACTAGGTAATGAAAAGGAGCCATCATTTAAATTGCAAGCTTGCTAAACTTCATTTCCCATGACAGTAAATACGTTTTAGCGCAACCTATTAAGAGTTTGATCACAGCAGAGTATTGCGGTCCTTAAAATGTGACAATTGCGTACATGCATGAAATACCATCTCAGGGCGGTATAATTTATGCAAAGGTCGCTTTGTATGTGTGTTTTTTGCATGTTCGTACTGTGCATGTAGCTTTTTCGGCAGAACTGGTTTCCTTCCACTGCCCAAAAACATGCAACTTAAGTTAATTGGAGTGCCTTAATTTTCCAGATGTATAACTGAGTGTGCACCAATTGCAATGTACTGTATATTATATTGTATTATAAATGACTCTATTGATATAATTGATAGCGACAGCCCTAGTTTATATAGTATTTTTTATCACCGGCCATCACTAGCTGATGGCAAAATGTATTGTGGGCAGCTCTTCTGAGAATATAATTACATCTCACAGTATTTTGCTTTTCCTAACAGGTGGACTATTTAGAACCTGAGTTCAGCCATCATGCAATAAAGTCACTTGTTTGACAGTATTCCTTGTTATTTTGTGGGCAAAGAGTTGGTATACTCTTAAGTGAAAGAACCAAGAGTTAACTTTGTTTTATAAATACTGTTTGCCTTTATTGTAGCTAACCCCTTATATATAAGTTCATTCATCCATTTATGTATTTATTTAATTGTGCAAAAGCCCCATTTGCGCTAGGGCTGCACAATTTATCGATTTCAAATCACAATTTCGATTTGAAACAACGTAATTAGCAAGTCACGAAAATCATGTCATGCTCACCAATCAGAAGTGGCCCAATGAAGGCGTGTAGATCCACAAACGGCAAATACCTGCAACCCAAGGAAAATGCAATATACTTCAGCTGGTCTCATCTTTGGTTTTTGTTAATAGGCAGTAGCATTCGTATACCACTAACCCATCAAAACAACAATGAGACGGTCAGTAATTCTCATAGCAGCAGAGTCGGTGACCTCTAAAAAAGCCATAAAATCCACAATAGTTGTTTGTCATATGTTTTTGTGCTTATTAAATTTAAGTGTTTCCAAAGATTAATCCCTCAACAGTAATAAAATAAAATTCTTGCTTTAACATAAATACTAAAAGAATAGATTGCTTTAATCGCTATTACAGTTGGGTATGAGTACATGGTATTTTTTAGAAAACATACAAAAAGAGATGCATATAATGCTTAATCATTTGTTTTGCATTTGTCCAAGTAATAAAGCAAAGAAAATGTAAGTTTTATTACCTTGGAAATAGTCTGTAGGGTTTTCAAACTGCCGTAACGTTTTTGATGCAGCTATTTTTAAGTTCAGAATGGAATATAGATTTGCCATAAGATTTCTTGCATGAGAGTTTACAACCATGAACACGTACATTTTTTGTTTCACCTAAATTGATTTGTATAGAAAATAACTGTATACAGTTGTTAAAAAGAGGAAACTTCGACCAACTACGTTGCAAAACGTTGCATATTACGTTTAAAAATTTCCAGCTTTACGGTTTCAAGACAAAACAGCCACTCTATTACGAACATTACGGTTTTTTGAATGGTATTAGTGTTAATAACAGCAGCTTACACAATAGCACAAATGAAAGGGCTGCATACACAGAAGTAGTTCTTGCTTGTTCATTGGCATGGGAAAAGGGAGTTCTAGTGTTATTAGGAGGGTAATAAGCGTTACCTGCAAGATCGCTATTTTTCTTTTTGCTGCAGTTGTTTTCATTATTACTTTAACTTGACACATCACATCTTTAAATTCTCATCCTTGCATTAGAATATAGACCAGTTAATACTGATGGTATCTCATGCTGCGTCAAATGTTTTAAAATTACTACACACTGAATATTGAACTGAAGCTTGACATAAAATTCATCGCAAGTCGTAATCGTAATTTCTGTCAGATCGTGCAGCCCTAATTTGCGCAGATTAAGTTCGCACCTGTTCCACACATTACATGATCACCTCCTATTGTAATTTTTTAAAATCAATACCAGATGCGATTTGTCTCATTTTTCAGACTGTATGATCACCCCCCAACAAATTTTACCGTTGTGAACCTGGGGAGGTCGCAACGTTATGATTGATATGATGAATGATGAATTTTTGTGTTTTCCGTTAACCAAATACAATGACACAGTGTGGGGGAAAAAAACTGAGACATTCTGAAAAGACTGATTGATATATTTTTAATCCTTTGGTTGACTGAAGTTAACATTTAAGGGACACAATGAGAGTGAATTATAGGGAACTACAAATGTGCTTTCTTGCTACAGTGACGTTCTGTGTTTTGTTGGTGTGTTTCCATTGTACAGTGGTACCTCGGTTCTCAAACTTAATCCGTTCTGGATCAAATCCTAAAACGTTTGAGTTCTGATTGGTTTTCCATTATTTCTTATGGGAAAAATTCAATTAATTGGTTCCCGGCCCCACAAAATTACACCTAAATGTTTTTTTAGCATTTAAACACAAAATGAACTGGATAAAACAAGAAGAGTATTTTTTTTCTTAATAGCTTCCAAAACGATAAAGATCTTATCCCAACATTACTTTTGTCCAGCCCTGATCGTCCGCTCCTTCCGTGTGCCACGACCCCTCATTTACCTTGTGTGGGATCCCCATGTGATCAGCTGTTTCTGGTTGTTGTCATTAGTCCTCTGTATTAAGTCCGCGTTTCAGTTTGTTTCCCCAGTTCGGTCATTGGGTGCGCTCGACTTGCTTACAGCGCTGGCTTAAAGCAACGCATTCTGATCCTGATGCAATGCATTATGGTTAGATGCACTGCGACCTCTCACCTGGCTGCACAAACTGGAACCGCTTCCGTGACAACATACCTTTGCCCTTATTGGCTGAAGAGTTTAGTTACGTGCATGATGTTTATATCCCAGGCAGTTCTGATTCGTAATCTGCTTTCTCCCGAATATCACGTAAAGGAGTGAGAACTGGGTTTCAGTTAATTTACCCGGTAAAATAAAGTTTAAATAAATGACATAAATGCTCTAATAGTACACGTAGGTTAGTGGTTTGTTTATTGTTAGTTACTGTAATGTTGTGCTGCTTTATTTGGTTAATCATCCAGTCTGTGAAGAAGGCATTCAAGTAAGAATTGCATTGTAGTATGACTCATTTCCTGGCGCATACAATTTATATTAGGTTGGTGTTCATGGTTTGACTTCTGATATTCAGATCGAGTTCTAGGTCAAACTGCTTTGTTCGACTTTCGAAATTCGAAATCTAATGAGTTTGAGAACCGAGGTACCACTCCTAATGTGATATAGAGCAAAACAGTATTATAAGGGTATGTAGTCTATTGATTGAAATACAGTATAGTAAAATAAAATGCAAATTTATAAAAAATACCTAATACATACATTTACAAGAATAGTGATACTTTATTAATTCCAGTGGGGATATTACTGTTTCATCTACCTCATTTAGCTCTGCATGTGAAACACAGACACATGCAAGTGAGAACAAGTTTGATGTCAGTGCAGGATTAGCAAACATGCAGTGTCCCTGGACTTTGTGGTTGAGGGCCTTGCTCATGGGCCCTTGGACATGTTACTATTCTGCTGAGAAGTCCCCACAATATGTAAATGACAATTAATTCACCAATTAATTGACCAATTAATGACAATCTTAAGTCAGCTTTATTGTCAATTCTGCCATATGTACAGAACACACACAGAATTTAAATGTTTCCTCTCAACCTTTGATAAACAGTAACATAATATAAAAAATAAATATAATAAAAAAATACAAGTAAGAAAAATAGGAATAAATACAATATACAAGGGCACATGGCAGAGAGTGCAAATCGGACATAAAGTGCAGATAGAGCTTGTAAGAGGTGGTAAGTAATAAGAGCAGCCTTGACAGACTGTCACTTGTGAGGTAGACCGAGTAGCAGACTAATGCTACACAAAGTGACTGGTGCAGGTGAGTGAGTGTGTGTGGGTGTTAGTGGGGCAGAAGAGGAGAGTGGGAGCAGAGCCAGGAGAGAGTTGAGCTTCCTAACAGCCTGGTGGATGAAGCTGTCCTGCAGTCTGCTTTTCCTGGCCTAGAGACACCACAATCTCCTCCCTGATGGCAGCAGGCTGAAGAAGGTTTGCATTGGGTGGGTGGGATTGGCTGCTATGCAGAGAGCTCTCTTGGAGAGACGGGTACTGTAGATGGTCTGGAGGGAGGAGAGAGGGACACCAATGATCCTCTCAGCTGCTCTCGCTATGCGTTGGAGGGTTTTATGGCAGGACGCACTGCAGACTCCAAACCACACAGTGATGCAGCTCGTCAGGAAGCTCTCAATGGTGCCTCTGTAGAAGGTGAACATGATGGCGGCTGGTGTTCTTGCTCTTCTCAGTTTGTGAAGGAAGTAGAGACGCTGCTGTGACTTCTTGGCCAGTGCAGCGGTGTTGTTTGTCCAGGAGAGATCCTCAGTGACGTGCACACCCAAGAACTTGGTACTACGCACTCGTTCCACAGGCGCACCATTGATGGTCAGAGGGGCGTGCTGAGTGTGCGTTCTCCTGAAGTCAACAACAATCTCCTTCGTCTTCTCCACATTCAGAGAGAGATTGTTGACTTCGCCAACAATCAT
This sequence comes from Cyphomyrus plagiostoma, assembly GCA_019775915.2. NCBI lineage: Eukaryota > Metazoa > Chordata > Actinopteri > Osteoglossiformes > Mormyridae > Cyphomyrus > Cyphomyrus plagiostoma. The sequence goes on along the minus strand of JABFEA020000110.1, from coordinate 11,943,193 downwards.
TAAAATTGCAAGCCAGGCAGCTCACCTCGCTTCTGTAATTGGTCTCATCCCTATTGCTAATGAGACCCACTACAATTGTGTCGTCTGCAAACTTAATGAAGAGGTTGGAGCTGTGTGACGGTGTGCAGTCGTGGGTCGGCAGAATAAAGAGTAGGGGGCTCAACACACATCCCTGAGGAGCCCCCGTGTTAAGAATGGTGCTGGATGTGTTACTACCGACCCGTACTGCTTGTGGTCTGCCGGTAAGGAAATCCAACAACCAGTTACACAGTGCGGTGTTGAGCCCCAGCTGGACCAGTTTTTGAATGAGCTGTTGTGGGATTGTAGTATTAAATGCTGAACTGAAGTCTATGAACAGCAATCGGACTTTTTTTTTTTAATCCAGATGTGAGTGCTGAATGGAGTGCAGTGAAGATGGCGTCCTCGGTCGAGCGGTTGGGCCGGTACGCAAACTGGAAGGGGTCCAAGGAGGGGGGCAGGACAGACTTAATGTGCTCCAAGGCTAGTCGTTCAAAGCACTTCATGAGTATTGGAGTAACTTCAACAGGACGGTAGTCATTAAAGCAGGAGGGAGATGACTTTTTTGGGACTGGAATAATGGTGGTGGCTTTGAAACAAGTGGGGACGACTCCTGGTTGAGTGAGATGTTAAAGATGTCTGTAAAGACATCAGAGAGTTCCACTGCACAGTCTCTCAGTACGCGACCAGGAATGTTGTCCGGACCCGGAGCTTTTGGTGTGTTGACCCTGCTGAGGGATCTCCTCACACTGTCTGGGGACAGAGTCATCACCTGGTCATCAGGAGGAGGAGGGGTCTTCAGTGCACTGGTGCTATTTTGCGCTTCAAAGCGAGTGAAAAAGGTGCTCAGCTCGTTCAGCAGAGAGATGGTGCTATCACAGGTCTGAGGTGGGGACTTGTAATCTGTGATGGACTCCGTGTGTCTTTGCTGTCTTTGAATCAATGGGATATTCCTCTGGAGTACTGTCTCTTAGCCTCTCTGATGCCACGGGACAGGTTGGCCCTAGCTGTCTTCAGGTTTGTCTCGTTTCCAGCTTTGAAGGCGATGTTCCGAGCTTTCAGCAGCCTGTAGACCTCCCCTGTCATCCATGGCTTTTGGTTGGCACGGACAGTGATGGTTTTGGTGACTGTTACATCCTCAGTGCTTTTATTAATCTGTACTCTGGGAGGTCGTTGGAGTTGTTGTATGTGGCAGCCTGCTTAAACATACTCCAGTCTGTGGTGTTAAAGCAGTCCTGTAAAGCCTCTGAAGACCCTTCCAGCCACACTCGTATCTGCTTCCGAACCGGTTTGGTGACTTTAACATGGGGTCTGTAAGCAGGCATTACCATGACAGTAATGTGGTCTGAAGCACCAATGTGGGGGAGGGGGAAAGCCTTGTAAGCTCCTCTTTGGGTGGTGTAAACAAGGTCCAGTATTTTATTTCTCCGTATAGGAAAGTCAATGTGTTGCTGTATTTTTGGAAACACACTCTAAGTCTGCATGATTGAAATCTCCAGCCAAGATGAGAAAAGCATCTGGGTGGGCTGTGCGCTGCTCATTGATGTGCTGGTACAGTACTTTCAGTGCCTCACTCCTGTTGTTGACAATGGAGGTGGGAGAGATATACACAGCAAACAAAAGTATAGCTGTATATTCCCTTGGTAGCTGGAACGGCCGGCACTTAATCACCATAAACGCCAACACCGGTGAGCCCTATTTGCAGACCGCAACAGCATTGCGGCACCAGGCGTCATTGATATAAACACGAAGCCCGCCACCACAGGTCTTATGGTGCGTTCGTTTTTCTCACGGAACTCAGAAATTCCGAGTTGAGTGACATCACGTCCGACAATCTCCCGTTCGAGCTACCCACATCTCGGAACAAACATGGCTGCCTCCATTAACACGTTGCTGTGTGTTGTTGCTTTATATTTGAGCAGATTTGGAGTTTTCCAAATGGAGAAATAGAGATTTTTCCGAGAGACAAACAAACCACCTTAAAAGCTTTATAAAATATTCTAGTATTTTCATAGTGATATTCTTTTTTCGAACGGCACACTACAAGCAAACCAAAGACACTAAAAGTCTGGTAAAAATCTGATATTGCATGCTAGGATACTGTTTACGATTATGATGTGGCATTCTCTAAATCGAACATTTGCAATTACATTTATAACTAATACATTTAACAAAATAAACATTTTTAAACATTTATTGAGTGTGTAAGCCGCCATGTTGAAATTACGTCACAAGGGCAACTCGGACAACAAAATCTTGTCCGACATCAACGTCATAAGAGGCGTGTTTCCGACAGGAAGTGACGTTTTTCGTGATGTTTTGTGATGTTTTCATCCGAATTCTGAGTTGGAAAGAAATAATCGAACGCACCATTACCTCCCGCGACGACAACTCTGTCAGCACGGTAGCATGTTAGCTGGTCGAGCTAAATGCCGCAGTCTGGGAGACAGTCGCTCAGCCATGTTACCGTGAACACAAAAACAGAATAGTCCTTTACGTTCTTCTGATATGAACGTAGTAGTAGGATGTAGTCCAGTTTGTTATCCAATGAGCGTACGTTGGCCAGAACGATGTAGGGGATAGCGGGTCTGTGCAGGCAAGCCACTAGCCTAGCTTGGATACCTCCGTGCTTACCCCTCTTCTGCTTCCTCTCACGCCGCTTGAGGCGTCTCCATTATTTTGGGCTAGGTGTAGGAGCGGGTGTCGGTGATTTGAGTAGGCCTCCAGAGCAGACCGAGATCCTCCAGTTCTTTAGCATACACAGAGTCTAACTTAAAGTTTGTTTGTGCCAATGTCGAGCAAAAATGTTTGGCTATATATGCGTTTAAAAACAGATAAACACGACGAAGACGTACAAAAACGCTGCAACTTACAAGATGAATAACATGAAAACGCTGTTTGTTCAGGAGAGAGAGAAGCTGCAGCATGTGCACGCGCTGCCATCTTGAGAGAGGAGAGAAAGTACAGGTGAATAAATGTGGGATGGGAGACATCCATCCATCCATTTTCTGAAACAATTCAGGGTCATGGCGGGTCCAGAGCCTATGTGTATAAGGCAGGGAACAACTCAGGATGAGGCCCCAAGCCATTGCAGGGCACACACACATATCAGTAACTCGCACACAGGCAATTTGGCAACTACAATAAGCCTCGGCTTGTTTTTAGACTGTGGGGGGAAACTGGAGTACCTGGAAGAAACCCCTATATGACACAGGGAGAACATGCAAACTCCACGCACATGGAACCCTGGCAGACACTCACCTAGCGTGTCCCTGAAAAAAATAACTGACTGGCCCCTGCAGAGGCCTGTACTACAAAGCGTGGCTTATCGGGGTAACTTGTCTGATTTAAGGTAGTCTGGGCAAAATGTAAGTGAATGAATATGAAGTCCATTTAAACTGTGGTACCTTAAATCCGACAA
>JABFEA020000110.1:11925175-11935361 GCA_019775915.2 Cyphomyrus plagiostoma | reverse complement strand
GGAAGGAGTGACATCACAGAAAAGGGCGGGCCAGCCGAGTGGCTGTCACAGGTAGTCTAGGTGTCGCCGGCAGCAGGGTAGGAAGAATATCTTGATAATTTTGGGTCTCGGGGCAACGCACCCCAGGAGGGATGGGGGGAGTAAAAAGCTCATTAGCTAAAGTAGGGGAGACTAGAGGCAGTGCAAACAGTTGCGTGAATTCAGTATGTAAGCTCCAGCAGATATGGCTATGGCAGCATATAGGAGGGAGAGTCAGGTGGGAACTCAGGCATGGGGGGTCCCTGAAATGTCACCACTCCCATTCCATAGGGGATGCTGTGTGTGAAGCTAGTGTGACAGCGCTGACAGTTCAGTTCATCCCAATTGTATCATTTTTATAAATGTATTTATCTGGATGGATGACTGGTTAGGCTCTGGGGGTGTTTTGATGTAGTTGTGGGGTGCAGTTTGTATACAACTGCACCGTTCATAGTAAAGGCAGAGAACAAGGTTTGCAGTATAGAGGTACAAGACAAGGATTTCAGATTTGATAATGTACCTGGAAGGTTTGGAAGGTTCCACTTTCCCAGCCCATGAAATATGTTCAAGTTACCATAAAGCTATATGTATACATAGGAAAAAAAACAAATTCAGATTACAATAAAAGCAAATCTGTAGTTCTTGCAATAAATACAACAGTACTGTGTCATCTACCAATACAGTAAAAGTGACATAATGAAGCAGTTGAGGATCTCTAGTGTATCTGGTGGCATGCAAAACGCTCTCATTATTGTTCCTCGAGCTTCTAAAGCCGCTCATATGTAATGGTGCTCCTTTCTAACTGTTCATAATTTTAAACTGTCATAAACTAGAAAAATATATAACAAATGCCATCTATTTCCTAACAGTCATTAGCTAACTTAACTAAGCCATGCAACTTTGCTCTCTGGATGATTACTGCTGGGGGATTAAATACATGAAGAAATTGTGTGTATCTGTGTTAAATATATTCAAATTATACAAAAAGTTACATCCTGTATTTGCCTTGCAAGTAATTAGCAGTTATTAAATTACAGGAATTCAGGAGCGCTATAGTAATATTGAGTTCACATGGTTTGAGTCACACATTGAGCATCCTTTGTACAGATGGAGGTGATTCGGATCTTGTGTTCCATTACAGAGAGCTTCTTAATTAACATGTTAAATGTAGCAAGGGGAATTAGTTCCTAGTCTTGTTCTGTTAAATTGTCTGTTCAGTATAATTTTATTGAATGTGTTCTGTCAGATTGGAAGAAAAACAAACCATACCCTTTACGTTTTATGATTAGTATAACTGTATTTTACCTATTTTGGTAAAATTCTTATCATAATATACTGTGGAGGTACTGGAATATCAGTTGTTTACAGTGATATTAATCACATTGCATAATAATGTGTAATAATTGTATCAGAACCTGAATGCATGATCGCTAATTTGAAAACACAGCAAATATAGATCAGTTGGTTGTACATCTGTCTGGTAGTGATGGCACCCCCGTCGCTTGATACATCCAACTGTGTCACACTTAGAGGAATAAAGAACAACAACAACTAAACTGGGACTTGTGTATTTAAGCTAGATGATGTCATGGAATAACAAATTTACTGTATACTGGATGTGCCAAATAGAAAAGCCAACAAATACAAATTCTAGCTAGTGAGTACATGGTCACTAAATGTAAATTCCACATTCTCTTTGTGATTTGTTATGTTCTCAATTTGTGAACTCTTAAATTCTTTTATTTAGCTTAAACGTATTTCAGGTTAAGCTTTCAAAATGGCACTGGACTGTTGTAATCTATTCGCTGCATTGCAGTTCTTGAATTGTGCTTTTTTTTTTTTCTCCCTCTGTCCCTCGGCTTGTACTGCGTACTGAAATATTGTCACCGTGACAACCTGGTTTCCCTCGCCAAACTCCATCTGCTAAATATAAGTTCCATCTTGACCCACTCTGGTTTTTAGCCTCACTGTAAAATGCTTGGAATTGGAAGAGATGAGCATTAAACCCTTGTGTAAACATGACAGTATTACAAACTTAAATATCACGCAATATTTAAATAATGTAAGTCAATTTTGGCCTTGCTGATTATTCATGTTATTTCAGGTGATTATACAAAATCTCAGTAGAGAAATTCTCTTTAATAATTTTGGTTAATTGTTATTGTAGTTTTAAACAGGTTAATGTCTTGGTATTAAGTGCATAGAATTATGAATAATCAATAGCAATGTTTTTTTTCCATTTTGTATTAATTAGAAGGAAATTTTGATCTTTTTCTTGCCCTCCAGAATGGCGTTCTACACAAAGTGATTCCACTGTTCCAGGAGAGAAGATAGACCCTTAAGAAAAGGTTAAGTGTCTCTCATTTCCCTACCATTATAACTGTTGCTTTGAGTTGATGTTGGTTCATATTTTACTGTTTATAAGATCCCCAGTTTGAGAAGGGGCCAGATGTGTTTGCCAGATGTGTTCTTTTCTAGAAGTGATACCTTAAGGATTTTCTGCTGTAATTATTGCCAGGGTCTTTACCTTAAGAATGAATTTTATGAACATTTAATGAGACTTGACATCCGAATGCTGCACACTAGGGGCAGATTCCTAGTTTGTAACGATTTTGCTATTCATTTTTTTAAAGCTATTTTTCACAAATTAGAAATACAGGCTTAGCAAAAAAATTTAAAGCAGCTTACATATAACGTTAAACACATGCAAAATTTACAAGCTGTATCCAAATTTTGGTAAACTAAACCAGGAAAAGAGTAACGTAAAATTAGGAAATTCTGGAAAAAACAAAAACTGCTTGTGTGTATCTGGTAGGGCTGGGCAGCATACCAAGAATGTATTAATATTGAGGTTAAATAGCACTTACCTAATTTTTCTTGTTAGTCTGCACAGTAATTACTTCCCATACTATTCAATATCTTAAAAACGACACCTTTGTGTTGTAATGAAGCTTTGTGTTGTCCTATGGGCTGATATTTATACCACTAGAAACTGAATATGAATTTTGTATATTTGAATCTGCAGTTATCCGCATTACAAAACTGAATCTGAATTTAATAGTTTAAATCTGAATTCCAGTAACTCAAAATAGCATTTATCCTACCTCGAAAAATTCCATTCACAAATTCAATTTCAATCTAGCGTGACATACATCCGGGTCTTTGAGGAAAAAGTAATCGACCACAGATTCACTATGAGATTCACTCATTTCCACGTTTAAACTAAATTATTAGTAAAATTTATAGCCCTAGCTAGTTTTGCGTTAGTCTACCATATTAACATAAACTACCAGTGCCAGAAATCATTCATTTAACCACATATACTACCATATACTAACCTGACGTATGGTTAATGTTTATGCTATCGCTTGTGTATATAAAGCTTATTCTTACATGTATCATAAGGTGATGACAAACCTGCGAATCCAGCATTTGTTTTTCTGATATCCCGGCACATGCCTGCTCTTTATCCCGACCTGCAGAACTGCCGTAAACGTGGAAATTAGTTGCGTTGTGAATCTGCAGTTGATTACTTTTTCTCAAAGACCCAGATGTGTGTAATACTAGATTGAAATTGAATTTGCAAACTGAATTTTTCAAGGTAGGATAAATGCCGTTTCGAGTTACTGGAATTCAGATTCAATCTGTTAAATTCAAATTCCGTTTTGTAACGCGGATAACTGCAGATTCAAATATACAAAATTCATATTCAGTTTCTAGTGGCGTAAAAATCAGCCCATACGGTCCCCTTTAATACTGCAAAATCCATGAATTGTTCAGATGTTACTTGTCACTATCAAAGCCAAAACAGTGTGCTGGGCATGTGACTAACGGACAATATTGGTACTTTTTCCACTGCCACCAAGAACTGAGCCATACCTGAACCATACTTGTGTTGCCAATTGTCAGGGCCAAGAACACAACCAAACTTGGCTGGTTGCATCACCACCATTTCGTTGGTCGTAATGCAAGGAGATGCCTATCTTCTGTGTTGATATACATGGATTATCTGAAGGAAAAAAGGGCATATTCTGTATATTATTGATTATTAGTAGTATCATCCATTGCGATGTATTGATGCATTCCCGATAACTCAGAACTTGAATTTCCAACCATCTACTTAAAGTACTATACTATTATGATAGAACAGCCGAAATGGAATGCATTCATAATGCAAATTTACGCAGGTGAATGCTAATACCACTAGCATTTGATGCTAACATAAGATTGTAATTCCATATACTTCCTAGCAGAAATCAGCACATAGTAATTCATGATGTACCCCATGTGAACTGTAAATAAGCATCTCTTTAATTTTACCTTACTGTTGCTTTCCAAACCTGGCAACCGAGCTATCTCTTCTGCAGTGGAAAACTAAATTGAGCTGAAACCATGCTGTAACTATTCTCTCTTTGCGGTTTGGCTTGGTTCCTGTATGCCAGTGGAAAAGTGCTATTTAAGTTCTGATGCTGAACTCCAGTCTGGCAAGAATGAAGATTTGGTGTTTAGAAAAGGAAACGCTATTGATTGTTTGGTCATATTTTGGCTTCAGCTAGCCAGATGCTATATGGCGTGAAATTTCTGTTACTTTTGCAATTTGCATTTGTTTAAGCAAAACAAATATTTTATTGTTTTTTTTAAAATGTTCGATAATGTTTGTACTAGTTGTTTCATTTTGTCTCCATGAATTATGTCTTACACCGAGATATGAGGAGGATTGGGCAATCCCTGCTGTAATAAAACAATTTTATGAGTAGTGTAATACTGACAATTCATTTTCAGGTATCTGTGGTAATATTATAAATGTCACAGGGCCAAAAAAAAGTGATTTTATTGTTATCGAAGTAAAAAAGTAAAAATACTGTGATCTTGATTTTAAGTCATATCACCCAGCCCTAGTATTGTGTGTGAGTGTGTGAGTGAGAGAATCGTTGGTCCCAAGGTGATTTGATTCGAGCCGATGCTTCAGGAACTGTTATATAGGGAGTGATTTGATTTCTTTAATTGATTATCAGACTAATTTAATAACCTTAATTCAAACCTTTTACAACTTTGCTGAAATATTCACAAACATGACCATGGAAACTTAATGACACGCTATTAATAGATAATACAAAAAGTAGGATCTTGGAACTTTCATTTTTAATTAACAGGGAGAACAAGCCAGTGTAAATTGTAGAAAAGGCCAGCTATTGAAATGTACAAAAACCACAAAGGGAAGTGCTATCTGCTTGGCTGCTTTCACCTATGCTAACAAGTAGTGTGCCAATGTCGAAATTTTAATGATACAGCACACAGATATATTTTTGTCTAATATCACCAATAACCAGTTAACAACGTAACTGTCTGCCAGGGGGTGCCCGCGGTGAAGCTTGCTGACAAAGATTAGTTAAATGACAGTATGTTGTTTTTTTTTTTTTTTTATTATTATGTGGGAAATGAAAGGTGATTCTGCTGGTCAGATTTCAGAACGAATTTTAAACATCATGAGCCAATAGTTTCGACACCACTTCAGAGTGGTGAATGAGCCAGCGATGCCCCTCGTCCTTCGGTATGGAAAATGACTGATTATCTAAGGCAATCATCTCCATTTTTTTCAACAGCTCTGCTGCTGTTAATTTTGAATATTGATGCAGTTTAAATAGTGTCAATATTGGCCAATATTGCTGGACATTTCTGACGCTTTGATTATCAGTTATCTTGATTTATAACATATCGACCGATAGTGATGTGTTAAACAATATATTGTACATCTCTAAGAGTATTTTTTACTTCACGAACTAGGTAGCCACCTCAAGTCTGAACCATTGCTATTTGGGATGGGCTGATCCACAATTCTTCATTTCTAATCTGATTTCAGTACACAACTGCCACTACCGATACATATTCTGATACTAGTTCTTTTTACTTTTAATATTTCATCTATTTCTTCCGAATATCACGTAAAGTAATGAGAACTGGTTTTCAGTTTATTTACCTGATACAATAAAGCTTAAATAAATTACATAAATGCTCTAATAGTACACGTAAGTTAGTGGTTTATTTATTGTTTGTTACTGTAATGTTGCGCTGCTTTATTTGGTTAATCGTCCAGTCTGTGAAGAAGGCATTCAAGTAAGAATTGCATTCTCATTTCCTGGCGCGTACAATTTATATTAGGTCAGCGTTCACGGTTCGACATCTGATATTTAGATCGAGTTCTAGGTCAAACTTTTGAAACTTTTCTAGACTTTTAAGAAATTCTAGTTCTACTGAGTTTGAGAACCGAGGTACCACTGTAGCCTATATAACAAATATTTATACCTTGCAGATAATTAAAGAACTAGTAAACACAAATGAAAAAATGTATGCCAAAAATCTTTAATTAGGCTTCGTTTTAAGCATTTTTGCAACATTTGTATTTCAGTTGTCTCTTTGTATAGTTCTATGTTTCTTTTCAGTGTTAAAGAAAGTTTCATATAAATAAAATGTATAGTGCGTGCTCAGGACCATGAAAAGCAGTATCTTGTTCAGGCAAATGGGGCCAAGTGATTTCTTCACAGCATTTGAAGTACCGTAATCTACCACAAAAACATTTTCTTAAATTATCATAATGTGTGAATTTCCCACTTTGTCTTACAGTAGGGTTCCAAACATAAACGCAAGGAAACTGCTTCTCAGATATATTCAAAAAATAAAAATGGAACCACCAGATGTGGTAATATACAGTAATATGCAACGTCAAGTTCATCATTCAATTCCCCTTAGGGACAAAGGAAGCTAATCACAGCTTTTTCGTCCATGAAGGTTTCCACGTATGATGGACCGCAAGATGCCACTGCTTGAGCATGCCTGTTGAAATTAATTCAAATGCAGCTAGCAGGCTAGCAAGTTAATTCACAAGTTCAAGAGCACAGAACCAGTGTTTGCTAATCTCTGGATTTTTCTGTTCTGTACTGACATTCAGTGAGCAGTATATGCCTATTTTACTGCATACGTTATGTTAAGGAAATTTCAAAGCAGCGTATTTCCTTGGAATACTGCCAAGGATGGTGATAGACTATATATTAAAGTCTGTAAACCTGGTGACGAACGTTCTTAAAATTGCATTTTACTAAGTATTTTAAATTGTATGAGAGATTGTATTTATGTATTTTGCTACAAATTATATCTGATTTTTTTCCATCCAGCAAAATTCAAGTTACAAAATACTCTTATGTCAGCACATATGTCAGTGCAGAATAGGCCACTGTGTAGTAAACTGCATTGTGAATAACAATGCATATTTTTTTTTACACGACCAAAAAAATTTTGTTTCTACTGGGAGGTTTGCTTAATGTCGAACCCATTCGAATAGAAACATTTAGAGCGAGAGAGATAATACCGCTTTTGTGAAAATGACAGGTTGGGTCAAAGGTCAGAAAGGTCACATTAATCAAAATGACAGGTCGGTGGGGTGGAGTTGGTTGGAGCCAGGTAACATCATGACCAGTGACGTCATTTATAATTTCCATATTTTGGGAGAGCTTTTTTATTTACGTATTTATCTTTATTATCATCATTTATCTATTTATTCATTATTTTATTTAATAATTTTAATTTAGGGACTGCATGGTGGTGCAGTGGTTAACACTGTTGCCTCACACCTGTGGGACCTGGGTTCAAGTCTCCGCCTGGGTTACGTGAGTGGAGTTTGCATGTTGTCGTCGTGGGGTTTCCTCCGGGTGGGGTACTCTGGTTTCCCCTCACGGTCCAAAGACATGCTGAGGCTGATTAGAGTTCTTAAATTACCAGTAGGTGTGCATGTGTGAGTGGATGGTGTGTGAATGTGCCCTGCAATGGCTGGCCCCCCCGTCCAGGGTTGCTTCCTGCCGCTTGCCCATTGCTTCCGGGATAGGCTCCGGACCCCCCGCGAAGCAGTAGGATAGGCGGGTTGGAAGATGGATGGATATATATTATTTTAATAGTTATTTAATTACCATTAAATTACCTGACGGAGTGTGAGTGTACGCTGGGTCTGGTGCGGTACTGTGGGAAGGTCCCGGTCGGTCCGGAGCGTGTAAATGTTGTACTTGTAGATGCTGCAAAGGACTCGGAGATTCTGAGAGTGATGTTGCGCGAGTCTGAAAGAAACTGTGTGAAAATGAGAAAGTTGGAGCTCAGAATGAGAGGAGGAGCAGGAGGTGGGTCTGACGCTGTCCTCCAATAAACGCTTAGCAGCAGCAGCAGTTTGGCTGTGTGTGTGTGTGTGTGTGTGTGTGTGTGTGTGTGTGTGTGTGTGTGTGTGTGTGTGTGTGTGAATGCCTGTGTGTGTCTCTGAAAGCTAACCCCCCCTTTTTTCTGATGCACCCCGGTAGGTCACCCCTGGGACAAACCGTATGGGCCACACATTAAGCGGTAGCTTTGCCTTGTATGGTAGGTTTTTCCTCACGCAACCGTTAAGTGTATGGGCCTGCAGTATGTACATCCCGGTGGTCATCTGGGTCATTTCTAATATCTTGGGCCGCACATCGGCAGGTTGTCTGTGCACAAGTACATATATGGGTTAAAAGAGAGAGGTACATCAAATAGAAAAGGAAAAAAAAAGAACAGACATGCTTTTTTTCCACACATAGTGAGTGGGGGGCCAAGAGGAAGAATGTCTGGGGAGGGGGTTTTATATGTGGGTTTGTTTAGAATTTAGTGATTAATTGTCATTGTCGACACACACAAGCTGAGAGGCAAATCACAATTTTCATTTTTTACAGTTTAAATGCAGTTTACAAGCTTCCTACTGTTATAAATAAAATGCTATTAACCAAGTGCACTCGAAGTTACAGCTTTTTATGCTTCAGAAAAAGAGGTGTCATGTTTTGCATTATATTTATAACAGTAGGAGCTTGCATTTAGCAGTCACATTAAAATGCATGAAAAACTTTAAAGAATAAAGCCATAGTTATTTTTAATAAAGACGCCTTTTCAGTATATGGTTTTCCTACAAGGTGACCCCGCGGCCTATGATTTGAGATGTTTACTGCGGACGGCATGTTAAGTTAACAGTAGTAACTGAGCTGCACCGTGTTTGACTCTTAATGAAACTTAGGCCTAATTCAACAGCACCAGTCGTCATCCACTTTGCAGTGAGATTTCTGAGCGAAAAGTGAACAAAGTTTCATTTTATTTCTTTACCATCTATCAGTAACAAGGAAAATGGAGGCGGCAGTAACCTATACAGTTATTTATTCCTTCCATATGTATATAGCACCGCAGAATTTTTTGCACGATTTGTTTATTGTTTGTTTTGTGTTCTACATACATGTTTACACTGGAGGACTTGCTTTTATTCTCATTCTACATGTGTATAGTGACAATAAAAAGGTATTCATTCATTCATCATATGTCGGACACAATGGCATTGAGCGCGAGGGAGTCCGTGGCGCGACGAGGCGCGAGCCGCTAGCTGATGTAACGCTGTGAACGGTGGGGGCTCCGACATACTTAAGGTGCGGCTGTCTATCCTCGAGACACTTATAGCCAGGATCGTGTATATTTGCGCTTAACCCTGACAACAGCATTTTGTTGAGTCTTATAGGGAGCTGGCTAGCAATAACTTTTTTAGCTGGTCTTTCTCATTCAGTACATACACGCTTTAGCAGAAAACCTAATCGCAATTAAGAAAGTGTGTGTGTGTGTGTGTGTGTGTGTGTGTGTGTGTGTGTGGTTGCCTATGCACAGTCGGCATAGTGTTTTGATAGGTGATGGAGAAGCGTACGGTCATGGGGGAGCTAGCTAACATGCGCCTGTGCTAACATATGTTTAAATATAGCTACAAACACGGATGCTTTTTCTTTAACGTAAAACGGTTAAAAGCTCATTCGGTTTTGTTAACATTCCTAATTTTATTCATTTCTAGTAGCCTCTAATCACCTTACATTTGTTCTGATTTACAGTAGTCACTGATTAGAGTATTTTAAAAAAATGTCACTGAAATGGCACCACACGTAAAAGCTAACAAGGTAACACGATTATATCAGCGGAACAAACCAGTCGCCAGTATGCATAGACAGATCATGTGCTGCTCAACAAATCGACAGCATTTTGAAATTTATTTGTAATTAGACAAATATATAGGGAATAAAGCGTTGTGTTTTAAAAGGCAGACACTGAGGCCGAATTTAAATTGGTCACAATTTCTGCAGCTAAAACTGTC
>JABFEA020000110.1:11913271-11925075 GCA_019775915.2 Cyphomyrus plagiostoma | reverse complement strand
GGATGTGGTGGAACGGGAGCTTCGTGCCCTGGATGTACATCCCACAAATCTCCATCAACTGCAAGATGCTATCCTATAAATATGGGCCAACATTTCTAAAGAATGCTTTCAGCACCTTGTTGAATCAATGCTATGTAGAATTAAGGTAGTTCTGAAGGCAAAAGGGGGTCAAATACCATATAAGTATGGTGTTCCTAATAATCCTTTAGGTGAGTGTATGTATGTGTGTATATTTGTGTATATGTATGCGTGTATATTTGTGTATATGTATGTATGTATGTATGTATGTATGTATGTTTTTACAAAGAAAATCTAAAACGATCTATATTATGACTCTGTGCTGTTGCAGTATCCTTCAGTAGTGGGCATCAATGTTACTATTTCCGTTTGGGGGGGAAAAACACCTAACATTGAACAGGCTTTTAGCTTATAATGTAATTGCTGTTGATTAAAAACAGCCATTTAATCAGGTTTATCCATGTATCAGACTGGTAGTTAATATTGAGCTGTGGATTTGTGTAGTCTTACTGCATTAAGTGTACTTTATTAATCGCTTCTTTCCCTTTCAGGCTTGATATTTTCCTTCCTTCAGGATTTTGCCGGCGGTATGGGAAGAATATCCTTAAGAGCACATGTAACCACACAATTCAAGACTTTGTTACATACTCTAAATGTAAACTGAATGCCAAAAACACCATTTTTAGTATAGATGAAGGGCTTAGTGGACTTGTGAATCGCTGGGGAGGCATCAGGGAAGATAGGGTCCTGAGGATTTATGAGTCTATCCAAGACCTGGGAGGCCATCACAGCAGAAACAGGAAACTGGAAATGAATGAGGCATTATCAGCACAATCTATGAAGGAGAATGGCCTTGGAGAAGAAACTATGGGAGGAGAAGATTCAACAGCACTTGGGCAGGTGTGCAATGTAGCAGCAGTATTGCAAGATAGGGGAGTGCATGTGGCATGTAATGGCTTGGAGAGGAGCCTGGAGGAACCTGTCCTGCTTGGGAGCCAGCTGCCTTCCATGGGTGCAGAGGTCATGGAGATCGGGCCCCTCAACCACAAGGAGGATGCGGGAGCAGAATCGGGAGACCCCACGGGCGGTGAATCGAGTGCGCTGCATCAGCCTCCCAGAGACTGGCTGGAGCCCCTGGAGGAAGATGACGATGACGATGAGCTTGACAACCAAATGTGGAAGGTGAACCCATTTAGACGACGGAGGCAGGTAAATGGAAAAAGGCAGACTGTGATCAAGGACAAAAAGAATGCCCTGAAAATGAACAGCAATGGCCGGTAAGTAAACGTCCTAAAGTGCTTATTTGATTCGTGAATTGTACAAAGATTTTTTTCAGTTTTTAGTTTGAATGGCTTATTTGCTTTCTTGTTATTTGTCCTACATAATCCTATTTCTCAGACAGCCACATTTTTAGTTAGGAGGTGTATGAGTGTGATTGTTTGAGGAGGAAAAAAACCAATCTTGAGCTTCACTGGTAGCTGTAAATGTCCATCCATTTAAATGTAATGATACTATCAAAGTAGCAACAGATTTAGCCTGCTAAATAACGTTTGACACACAAACATAATACATATGTTTAGCTGATTACTGTGAACAGTGTACTGGATAAGTAATTGGATGGATAGATATTGAGCTGTTAAGCAGTGTAAGTGTATAAATCAGGGTGGTCAGATTCATGTCAGTTAATGAGCCATGTTTGATCCACATCTCAGGTGGGTGTGATCAAGGAAATGTATGTGTGCAGGCTCATATCACACACGCCTTTTCCCTACTTTGTATAAAATGTAGGATGGCAAGACGGATTCAGAATGCACAAGCAGGTTGATCGTAGATCTTTTACAATGAGCAGACTGCAATGCTTTATGAAACGTGAATTTCCCAAATTATCAGTGGTGTCCTTCAAATAGGCTACCTTTTACCATAATTAAAACCAATGGTGCTTATTGAAATGTGGTTATGGTATAATGCTAGATTAACAGTATCTGATGGTAACCGATTGTGGCAGTAAACAACTTGACCTGTCTGTGATCTCGGCTGCAGTAAGAAAGTGTGATAGGAGCCATTCAGTGACATTTACACAGGTAATGACCATGCAAAATGCCACCAAATAGTGATCAATGGAAATAGACGTGATCTGAGATGCCGTCTTCAGCTTCATTTATCGTATGACTCGTGTTGCAAAGGCACCTGATTTTTGCATCTTTGTACTGGCATGTCGCTATTGACGTATCGGTGTGGTTTGTACAGTCTCTCCAGCAGTTAATTTACTTTCTGTTCTTAGTTGCCATTGCATGCTGTTGTATTTCTCAGCATGGTAAATCTAACAGTGCTGTAGAATATTGTATTCCTTGAGCGTTTCATTGCCTTCACAAGGGGAAGAACTAAGAATAGTAGCAGGGTTTTTTACTTTTTAAGATTTGTAAAATTTTTCAAATCAGTCTCTTTTCTAAAGTCATCTGTCAGGTCTGTTTACAATCTTTGTAATCAGGCATAAGATTTGAAACCCTGGTGTGAGTAATTCACTTTAGGTAGGAGAGCAGTTAGGAATTGAAAATGAAGAAAAATCAGCAACAACTTACATTTTTATTATTTTTTTTTTATTGAACATGTGATACTGTCGACCAAACAACGCTTTACAAAAGGAAAACATCAATCTTGGATACCTTAAAGAATTTATATGTATGATATTTGTAGTTATTTGAATGTATTTTGGGCTTAATGAAGGACTGAGCGTATCAAATTAAATGGCCATATCTGTCCTTGCGTGCCAGGCTCCGACGCAGGCGGCGGGGTACTGATGTAGACAGCGACTGGCTGGACTGGCCTGTGCTGGGAGAAGGCTGGAAACGCAAAGAAGTCTTCCGAAGATCAGGTTTCAGTGTAGGCAAGACAGACACATATTACAAAAGGTACACACACCCACACAAGACCACATGCATCAACCCACAATTCCAAGGTCTCAAGGGTTGCCAGTGCGGTAGTATAACGATTTTTTCATGCCAGGCTGAATTGCACGCTTGCTTGGGGGATCACAGACTGAACAAGGTACACTACCAGTCCACTACTAGTTTTTCCATACACTGAGGGCTCTATTTTGAAGCGTAGAACGCAAGGCGCAGCTAATATTTATGGGCGTGTCCAAACCGATTCAGCTATTTTGACGGCGAAAAAAACACTTTGTGCCAGCGCAAGGCACAGAATGGTTATCCTAACTAAATCATTCAAAGGTGTGTTTTGCAAGTAACGTGCAATAAACCGATCAGAATGGTACATCACCTCCCCTTTGAAAGGCAGCAGTGCATGAGTTGCAGCAGATTGGTATTACAATGGTGCATTTGCCCAGCAAACCAGATCAGTCTTCGCCTGATGAAACAACAGATGTGTTTGTGTGCAAGGTGAAAATGTGTCTGCGGGAGCAGCACTGTTCCACCTAACCCTAACCCTAACCTAACCCTTTCGAGATGAAGCAGCCGTGGGATGATGTAGCACCAAGTGTGACCTCATTTTCTGGCATCACCTGATTGTCCGCTCAGCGCTGAAAACGGTATAATGATGTCAGAAGACAGGAGAACAGAAGCTTGTTGCTAAACAAGTACAGCGGCTGGAAAAGGGAACTTAGTTATGCGTGTGTGCTTTTTTTAATGAAAATTTTGGTTCTGTAGTAGGGATGTAACGATAAATCGCGAATTGGTTAAAAATCAATGGAAATGTGTGATTTAAACTGGCTGATGTGGAAAACGAATCGCTGCTTTAGGAGTACTTTACAGTACTTTAACAGAAAAACTGGTGTAATATTAAATGTGATTTCATCAAGTCAGTTCGACATCAGATGTCAGTGTATTCACATCGACGTCGTACATCAGTTTTTGGTTTTGAACGAATGCAAGATGATGAGTAAATTTGGGATTGATGACACACCATTAGTGCAGTGGTTAGTGCTGCTGCCTCGCAGCAAGAAGGACCTGAGTTTGGTCCCGGCTCCTTTCTGTGTAAAGTTCGTGCACTCGTTCGTTGGGGGTTCCGGTTTCCTCTCACAGTCCAAAAATGTGCAGGGCAGGTTGATTGGTGAGTTTAAATTGGCCCTGTAGTTGTGTGTGCGTGTTTGCACTCTGTGGTGTGTTGGTGACTGCCCTGGGTTGATTCCCGTCTGCACCCATTGTTCCCAGGATAGGTTCTGGTCCCCCCCCCCCGAAACCACAGTTGGGATTAAGCAGTTTCAGAAGATGGATGGATGGAAGCATCGCCTGATCTTAAATTAGCAGTGTGACAGCATTTTAGCTTTCTAGTAAGCGCAAATGAAAATGACGAGAAAAGCACAGACAAGACGACAACTGCAAGCAAAGGACTGATAACATACACAAATAGTACAACAAACATGCTTCAGCATGTCCACTGGCACCACAGTGAGCTCAGATCACCACCGCCAGAGCGAAGATTATTAAAAGGCCAAACCCCACTCACAAGCTGCACTCGCAAGCCATAGTTTATTTATTTTTTTATTTACTTACTTTGATTTGGGATTTTTTTAAAAAGAGTATTTTGTTCAATTTCAGTTGCACTGTTAAGAGGACATGTTTTGTACAGTTTAGAAAGATAAGTAAAGGAGTATTTCTGAATAAATTAGTCTGCAGCTCATTCTGTAAAAAAATCGTGAGAAAATCGTAGCGTGAAATCGGAATCGTGAATCGAATCGTGAGTTGAGTGTATTGTTACATCCCTAGTCAGTAGTTCACAAAATATAAAATGCAATCTTTGTTCAAACAAAACACAACCTACATTTTTTAATGTGTTTTAAAAGATTAAAATAAAATGCAATAGGGTTATTTTTCTACATCTCAATTTAGATTCCTTATCATACTACACATGATTCAGCTCTTCTGCCAGCCAATTCCTCCTTGCCCACGTTGCTGCTGGCATACACTCCTTTGTTGGCATCGGTACATGCAGTTCAGCATCACGCCTTCTAAAGTCCTCTGTGTCCCTATTTATGTCCAACATACATCCATCACTCATGGCAATGTTACGCTACATACAACATGCCACAAAGAATGTTCTGAGGGCTGTGTTGTAGTGTTCCACTTGACTAATCTACCGTAAATATCTGTAGCGTATTTTCAGCTGTCTAAATGTTTTTTTCAATTACAGTACAAGCTTAATTCTGATAATGAACTCAAAAGCGAAATGTCATTTAGCCTGCCTTAAAACAGCAATGTGTCAACAATGTGCCCAGTCACACAACCTACTGTACGAGCGTGAAGCGGACGCAAAATCATTTGCTCTTTTGACAATGTTCACGAATGTAAATGAGGCAGGCACTGGTATGAAACTAGCAAGACCAATTGCGCTTTATGCCGGTGAAAAATAGGACCCGAGATTTTCTACATTTGAATGTTATCTTTGCTAACAAGTAAGTTTTCAGTATGTTCCCCATTTGAGTACCTTTGTTAGCAGGAACATGTCATATCTTCATCTCAGTAACCTCCCTTAGCAGTTATAGCAGCAGAGAAAATTCAAGGTCGTGTATACGCTTGCAAGTTGCAAAAATTTAATTTTCCAAAGTATTAATGATTTCTTTCATATAGGCCACCTTCGCATTAATTAAAACATTAATAATTAAAACTTATCAAAATGTGACTGGTATAATGAAAGGTTAACAACATCAGATAAGCTGTGGCAGTAAACAGAACTTGACCTGCCTGTGAACTCAGTTGCAGTAAGGTAGATCCTGTCTGCAGCCGTAGTTCTCATCTGACTTGTGTTATAAGGTATATCTGGATACAGTTTTGGTGTATCTTTTTTCTCTAGTCCTGAAGGGGAACGTGTGAGAAGTAAAATCGAGATGGCCAAGTACCTTGCAGGGTCCTTTGACCTTACCATGTTTGACTACAAGTCTGGAGTGTTTTTGGATGACAGAGCCATTAGGGGGATGAAGGTAATCACTGTTATGTTGTTCTATGAAATCATAATCTTTACATGTTTCACATAAAAGCTTAAGGTTTCCACTTGAGTGAAGTACGTTGTATGCTGCCATGTCTTCATGATGTGTTTATCCTAGTGCATTTCTTCTGCTTCAGTGATAACATTTGGTATTTTCTTCCTGAATTGGTTCTCTCTGTTGCAGCGACGAAAGGGAGGGAATGCATCGGTCACTGCTGTGTCAGCTGGCATTGAGAAAGCAGCTGCGTCAGACGCCAAGGAGGAAAGCCCTGCGCTGGCCACCACGGAGGAAGGCGCTGCGCCATCGGGACCAAATTTGACTCCTGAGAAGGCCGGCAGCTGGGATGGCTCCTGCACCCCTCTAGCTGTCCCCTCCAAGACCTCTGGCCAGAATTCCTCCACGCAGAAGTTCACCCCTCCCTGGGCGGTTGTTTCCCAGAAGGCCGTGTCCCCACGCTTAATGCCAGCCACCTGGAGAAACGGCACTTCTCCTGGCTCGCCTTGCTCTTCCAGTGCCTCCCCTCACTCCGTAAAAGCCGCTTCTGTCTCTCCCAGCATGCCACTCCGTAGAGGGGGCAGTGTTTTGTCCCTCTGTCTCACAGATATCGCTCACCAGAGGTTCAATGCTCCTTCCACCCCTAGCAGGGACGGTCCTCCCCTTAATCTGCCATACTTAAACCCTTCACTGATCCCACTGAGCCCGGCCTCGTCACCTGAAAGAAACTATAACCCAGCACTGGAGGACCAGAGTCTCATGAATTCCCCAGTGTCCAGTGTCCCCAGTGGAGCCCAGAGCCCCCTGTCTGTGTCCTGCAACTCTGAACTGCCACTCAATGGAGTGCTTACGCTCCTTGACTCCTCAGAGTCTAATCCCCGGTTAGTATAAGATGTTCGTATTCAGTTTCTTTCTCCTCTTGTTGCACATTTAGTTTTTTTAAAGTTTCATAAATTGTGTGTTTAATTCTCTTTGTATAATTCTGACATTCTCTTAAATCTTTTTAGTACCTGTATAAAATGTGGAACCTCCTTCCATGATGCGGAGATTGTGGAGCCAGATGGTGCATCTCTATGTCCCAGTTGCATACGTATGTAAATAAGTGTTTACCTTTACGCATATATGTCAAGTTATACATTATATACCATTATCCTTTATCTGCAGTTAGAGCTCTAGTTGTGTAACTGGATCGTCTAGTATGCTGATTTCAGGTAGTATTAGAGCAATAGTTGTTGAAATATGTGAGCATTTCAAAAGGTAATGAGGCCACTAAGGTCGGTTTTCCACCGCACCAAATATGTTACTTTTGGTACAGTACTTTCGGTACTTTCACTTTTGTACCAGTACAGACACTGCTAAACCAGCTGGGGTACTGCTTTGGTACTTCAGTACTTTGGGGTGGGACTTTCTTTGTCAACGTTTTCTTTGTTGATTTATTTTTTCTGCAAATAGCCTGCCTCTGAAACACAATACAAACCCACCTTTAAAACAGTCTCAAACTTTTAGTCTAATTTAGTCTCAGGGCATGTTTCCACCATACCAGGTACCATTCTTTTGGTACTTCAAGTAAGTATCAGAAGTACGGTACTTAAAGGTGATGGTTTTCCACTGGTGTAAAAACTGGTACCGTTGCTGAATGACATCACGACACGATACAGGGATTTTGTACTGAAAACGAAAAATTACTGTAGTATCTTATAGGGCCTGATGATATGCAATATTAATATTACCATTGCGTGTTATGTACTGCAATTCTTATATTGCCAGTCAGCTATATTAACATCAGGCCTTTTCTCACTTTCAATTCTGTATGGACATTGTAGCGCAGGGGGTTAAATTTTTTTTCCTAAAATATTTTTACTCTGTCATAGGAAAAAAAAAAACCTAGCAAGCTTTGCAATTTTTAATTATTATTCCTTTTATAGATTCTTATCTGTAAACTGTATGTGTTCTCTGAGACGGTCTGCAAAGAAAGCTTTTCCAAGTCCCACCCCGAAGTACATCAGATAGTTTAGCACTTTCTGTAGTGGTATTTGACCAGAAATCAATGGAAAAGCAAAAGTACCAAAGGTATTGCACCCCTGCTTTGGCTCTTTTGGTATTGGGACCTTTGGTATTGGTACTCGACTGGAAGTCAAAGGAAAAGCAAAAGTACCAAAAGTACGGTACATGGTGCAGTAGAAAAAATTCCCAAGCATCTCGAGAATCTTCCGCAGGCATACACTTGTGGTATGTGGTCATATATCATTTTACTGCTTGTTAAATCATTCAGAAATGCCATCTGTAAGCGGGGGAATTTTCTTTATTATATTATATTATACTCTTGCAGAAATGCTTCACCTCAGTGTTCACCCTGGCTGGCTTTGCATTTATTGCCTTTATCCTCTACATGGCCAATCTTATCCACAAAAGTATGCAGGTTTTTGGGACATCTTTTAGGTCAGCTGTTCACACCTAAATGTGAGGACTCTTCAGCCAATCAGTCCTCTAATTAATAATCTAATTAGGGATTTGCAGCGAAAACCCGCATACACAATCAGATATGGAATTTATCAAAGTTGAATGAAATATAAGGTGTGTGTGTGTGTGTGTGTGTGTGTGTGTGTGTGTGTGTGTGTGTGTGTGTGTCTATATATATATATAGCACCTTTCACAACAAAATCGCCTCACTAAAAATATATGTATATCTAACTTCCTTCAAAATTGGATTTATAAATTGAAGAGAAGCATTTCAAGTCAAATTTTATTTGACTTGACAAAACATCAACACACTCAAATAATTTTAATTTTGTTCTGTTGTTTAGCCGAGGAAGAGCAGACTGATACCCAGAGCAGCATTGTCTTCAGAAGGGTAAGGCTGGAGTATAGATGACTGCATGCTGTTACAACACGCTAACACCTTGCTTACAAACTGGCTCTCTATTTTCTTTAGTTTTAAAATCATTTCCGCTGCTTATAAATGACATTTATTAACCTTTAAGTGAAATTTGATTGATTTTAGCAAGTCTGATGGCTTCTCTGTTGGTCCTGACACCTCCGATTTGAGGTGGAACTAAAGAGTCTGAGAATTTGCTGCAGCTTTTAAAATAACTGTACATTCCATGTGAGAATGTTTTAGAAGCAGGCACAAGTTGCTAGGACCCAGGCATATGGCAGTGGACACTGGCTGTAGCAATGCATGGCGTTACCTCTCTGGTGGGGAAGGAGTCCAAGCTAGTGCCAGAGATGGAAAACTATCTGCTAGATCAGTGTTTTCCAGTCCAGTCTTCAGGGACCCCTGACAGTCCACAGTTTTGCTCCTTCCAAACTCCTAACATACCTATGCCAGGTTGTGAGTGTTCTAGATGAGCTGGGACTGGTAGGGAGCAAAAATGTTGACTGACTGGGGTTCCTGAGAATTGGATTGGGAAATGCTGTGCTGGATAGTTGGCCTCATCTCCATGTATAGTATGAGCACTGGAACCAGACATCTTCATGAGGGATGAAGTGTCTCCTACTCTGGAATTTCCTATGGTGTTAGACCTGATTCAACATTCTTTATTTGTCACATGCATAGTTATACAGGTGCAACATGCAGTGAAATGTATCCTGAACCACTCATACTTTGTGCAAATAAAGAAAACTAGAAAATAAATTGTAGAATATACTGTAAATAAATTAGAGTGCATAACAGAAAAAAGAGAACCTATGAATTTACAAAGTAAATATACAATTTTACAGGATGAAATTAAATGATATAGTATGCAAAAAATGCTTATAGCCAGTTTTAAAAGTGCAGTGTCAGCCCAGCAGTGTAAGGTTGAACTGATAACCATAACACTATGACTGGGAGAGTGGCATGTCTTGATTGATGAGACGTATCGCCTGGGGATAGAAACCCCTCCTGAGTCTCTCCGTCTTGGCCATAATAACGCGGAACCTTCCGCCTGAATGCAGGAGTTTGAATAGTCCGTTATTTGGGTGAGAAGTCCTTGATAGTCCTCGCTGCCCCTGTCTTACATCCCCTGATGTAAATGTCCTGCATGGAGGGGGGGATCTAACCTGCAGCAGCGCTCAGCTGCCCAGATCACTCTCTGGAGGGCTTTCTGGTCCTGCACTCAGCTGTGCCCTAAACAGGCAGGCAGGTATGAGGATAATCACAAGTCGCAGGCTGAGGCCGGTTCAGCTGAATGTTTTCCTGGTGGACGAGAGGGTTGCTTCTATAAGGCCCATAGAGGAAAAACTGACTACTGATCAGAGTACACAGCTTTCTTAGAGCGAGCGGGTGAAATACTCGGAAAGGTACTACCTATGGTCTACTAGGAGACTTCATTGCTCACATTGGGAACACTGGGGGGACATGATTAGGAAGAATTATTTGGCTTCATGCCACGGGTGTCCATAATAAACACCATGGATGTTCAAAAAGGATGTTCAGAAGTGTGCATGGTGCCGGAGAACCCTAGGCTAAAGGACATGTGTATAGTTGTTTCATTTGATATGAGCTTGTGTGCTTTGAACATTTGGCTGTAAGGCAGAGAAGCCTAATAGTGTTACGTCCTGGTCGAGGGACGGGGTGTAAACAGCGGTAAGGTTTGGGAAATAATTCACACCCAAGGCGTTGATTGTAACAGAAATATGTGTATTTGGGGAAATGTGAACTTCAGGAGTGACACCGGCCAAAACAATAAACAAAACCAAGTGAACTATCTACCCGCATACTGACGAAACTTCCCTAATCCGAAAGAAAAATGAAACAAAAGACTAACACTATCCTAACCATCACTAACCACAAAACAGGGACAAAATATCATACACGCAGAAAACAAATGGGAGTCACTCCCTTACACCCATACACACACACACAGATATTATATATAATTAGTGCTAGCGATTAAAATTTTTAATGTCGATTCATTTCAATTAATCACAATTGAATATCATTCATTTTTAATCTATATTAATCACGTTTCATTTTGCATGAGCAAACAGACTCAAGAAAAAAGGGAATATATATGCACTTAACATGTTTATTGAACATCTTAAACACAAGGTGGATCCATTCCAACCGCCACAGAAGTGCAATACTATGGACCCATATCAAAAAGCAAGATTTTTTTGCTTAGCCGGACAACTTGTCCGATTTAAGGTACTTCAATATAATTGGTCTTTATCTTTGTTCACTTACAATTAGCCCGAACTACTGTAAATCCGGCAAATAATCAGACTAATCATGAAATCCAGTTCTGTCCTGGTTAATTGCCACAATGGCAATATCAGTTGATAACACATTACGCGGGGTGCTTTATGTATAAAACTCTATAGCAACACGCCCTCAGATAAGTTGGACGGTATAGTGTGTACTACCGATTTATTGAGCCGCAAATGAGAAGTAGTGCTTAAACAGTATAAAACTACAACTTTCCTTTCTTTTGGTAAAGGGCGTAGCCATGTTGAATTCTGAACTCTGGATTCTCTGTGCTGCTCTGAGATATTTCTCGGATGTCCAAGAAACGGGAGTGTGCATGTCGGCTTCAAAACTCTGGGTTGACAGAGACATTTCAGGGATTTTGAGTCATTTTGCACTGCAGTTGGGTTAATCAGATTAATCATGATGTTGGATTAATCCACGTAAAACCCGTTCATTTTGACAGCCCTAATATATACACTCACCTAATGGATTATTAGGAACACCTGTTCAATTTCTCATTAATGCAATCATCTAATCAACCAATCACATGGCAGTTGCTTCAATGCATTCAGGGGTGTGGTCCTGGTCAAGACAATCTCCTGAACTGCAAACTGAATGTCAGAATGGGAAAGAGAGGTGATTTAAGCAATTTTGAGCGTGGCATGGTTGTTGGTGCCAGACGGG
>JABFEA020000110.1:11883177-11909891 GCA_019775915.2 Cyphomyrus plagiostoma | reverse complement strand
TTTTAGTAACGCGCTACTTAACATTCTCAGTAACGATAACGGCGTTGCAAGTATGGGAAAAATAATTAATTAGATTAATCCGTTAGTGAAAAAATAACGCCGTTATACTTAAACGCTGTTACTCCCAACACTGGCCACATGCTACTGTTTTGTTGGAAGTGATGAGCATTGAAGAAGTGGTGAAGAAATAGACATCTGAACAGCCATGACATCTTTTAAAAGAGGAGATATTGTGGATAAACAAGGTAAAAACATGATGGTGGTGTGGTGGTACTTTTTGCAGTTTGAAGTCTGGCACATTTTTTTTTTATAAATATAGTTTTCATTTCAGTTCATTTTTGTTTATGATAATAACACTGGTCCCAACAAGCCCAATACCCACAAACACACAACAGCACCACTGATCAGTATAGATAAAGATTCTAGCCTAAACATTTTCTCACTTATTGAATAGAAATTCTAAGGCAGCAGGCAGACAAGTTTATGGTTTTAATAATGAGTGTATTCAGCAGCTACAGGGACAAAAGAAATTTAAAAAGCTCTCCATACTAATGATAATTTAATTAAACAAGAATAAACGAGGTTCGCAATGGTCACACTTATTCTGGCGGTCTAGAATAGCACCTGTTTTTTTTTCTTCTTCTTCAGGTGCTCATGCATATTGCTAGTGCCACCGTAGTATCCCATCTAAACCTTGCACAGTGTACAAACTATTTTTTTGTTCTGTGATAATTTGAACAACCCACATAATTACATGGTGATAAATGGTGGAAACCACTCATAATAAATTAGAATTCATCCATCCGTCCATCCATTTTCCAACTCACTTATCCTACTGGGTCGCGGGAGGTCCGGAGTTTATCCCGGAAGCAACGGGCACGAAGCAGGGAACAACCCTGGATGGGGGGCCAGCCCATCGCAGCGCACAGTCACACACCAACCAGTCTCACATGCACACCTATGGGCAATTTAGGAACTCCAATCAGCCTCAGCATGTCTTTGGACCATGGGGGGAAACTGGAGTGCCCGGAGGAAACCCCACGACGATATGGGGAGAACATGCAAACTCCACACACGTAACCCAGGTGGAGACTCGAACCCAAGTCCCAGAGGTGTGAGGCAACAGTGCTAACCACTGTACCACCATGCCGGCCTCATAAATTAGAATTTAAAAAAAAAAAATTCAATTTTTTTTTTTTCTTTAAATAAATTAGAATTCAAAAAAGGAATTTAATTGAAAGAAATTTAAATAATACGTTTATTTAAAATATTGATGTCGACGCATTTTAAGCATCAACGTCATTGACTATATCGACTAATTGCTGCATCCCTAGACAAGTGTTTACAGAAGATGGATGGATGGATATAGGAAATGTAAACCCAGTAAAAATGAGGCAAAGATTATTATGACCCAAGGTCACATCTCAAAAAAGTCCTGGGTGTGCTCCTTCTCAGTAAAGTGTTTCACCTTGTTAAACTGTTTGATACCTCAGTAAGTAAAATTACTGAATATCTGGAAAGTATCTCAGTGAAATGTGAAGTGACAGAATGCTGTTTCTAAACAAACTACCTAGAGTTGAACATTATACTATGTTGTTTCCGCCCTGCCAAAAACAGTGGTTATGGGTACTCAAAAACTGGATGTAGGGAGTAAAGTAGGAAAGAGAAAATGTGGGGAGAGTCAGTATGATATCCATTGTCTCGGGGAGTCGGGCTCTGCCTACCTGTCACCATGGCTTCTGTGTCACCCGTGCCTAGCTTGCCACCTCTTGGAGCACTGGAGTTTTTTGTCAGACACCAGGTCATGCTGCGTCACCACGGCCCCCAGAAACCCGTGTGTCCCCACAGGTGTAAATGCCAGTATCCTATCTGCATAGCACTGCCGGGCTTGTGGGCAAGAACACCATGGCAAACCTACCCTCCCGGCACTTAGTCCTACCCCACCAGCGAGTTCAGAACTTCCCATGGGGAGGCTTTGCTTTAACAGCTTTAAAACCAGAGGGGAAATAACTCGGAGCCATGTCACCTGAATGAATAACAAGGTCAACCAAGTAAGCAGCATGTTCCAAGCTTGGCTGACTGTGGCAACGAATGTATGCCAATTTCCTTTTTTGGTACGGTTGGTAACAATTTACAGACAACAGAACCCTTTCTGTCTCATCTCACTCTTTCATTATGAAGTGCTGCAGTGACTTTCACTTGGCTTTCACTCTATTACACAGAAGAGAGAAACAACGTTCTTTATCTAAAGACCAAGATCTTGAACTGGTTTTCCTTTGTGTCCTTACAGCTTTGAAATTATTGAAGCTCTAAAACAGTCCTCAGTCCACCGTCTTGACCTTTTCCTGTTTGCTTTGGAATTTGTGTACTGTGGTACCTCAGTTCTCAACCTCATTAGAACTCAAATTTCTTAAGTCGAACCAACCAGTTCGAAAGAAAATTACCTAGAGCTTGATCTGAATCTCAGAAGTCAAACCATAAACACGACCTAAGAAGTTGTACACACAGGGAAATGAGTCACGCGGAGCGTCTCTCAGAGGAAACAAAGGATGACGTTTCAGTCTCAGCCTCGCATTCGCTGTGATAGCATCGTGCATGTTTACACTAGCTTAATACATATATTTAGACAGTAAAAATGCATTTAGACAATGATAGACAGTAACAGTAATTATTATATAATAAAATACATTTAAAAAATAAGATTCCTTATGAATTATTTTAATATTAACAATAAACCATTAATACATTTAATTATGATAATATTGTCGTGCTGAGCAGGTACGGAACTGAGACAAAGAAGCAGATGTAAGGGTATCGGGGAATACAGGGTTTAATTACAGGTAAGGCAGGGAAAACGCAGACGGACAATACAATGACCAGACTGGGGAAAGAAACTGAAATGTGGATGAATACAGAATTAATAAAAACAACCAGAAACGGCTGATCAGACTGGGATTCCACACGGGGTTAACAAAGGGGCATGGCACATGGAAGGAGCGGACAATCGGGGCAGGACACATTGTTTGGATACATTTATTTTCTTACTTTACAACTTACTGTTTTGATAAATGTGCTTAGATATGTTTAGTACAGTATATTCTCTTGTTTTATCTGGTTCATTTTATGTTTAAATGCTAAAAAAATCATATTTGGGTGTAATTTTTTTGTGGGTGGGAACCAATTAATTGGTTTTCCATTATTTCTTATGGGGAAAATTTGATCACAAGTCGAACTTTTTAGGATTCGATCCGGAGTTCTAAACAGATTAAATTTGAGTTCTGTGGTACCACTGTATTTTTTTCCCCATTGAGTTGCCTTTTCTCAGAATTATCAAAATAACCCATTAAGACCAAGAATCATTCTTGGCACTAGAGCCATTCTCATTTCTTTGTCACTAAAGTGAGATGAATAATTTTACATGTGGAGTCTCATAAGTGCATTTTGCAGTCACTTTATTGGCCCGTTTGGTGCACTCAGAAATACTGGAGAACGATTGTTTTCTACAAACAGGCTGCTGTTATTCTTGATTCCTTCATTTCACACACTGACCTGAATGAATTGCTTTTCATTTTCCTGCCACCATCTACTCCATAATTGAAAAAAAAACCTTTTACCTGTTCTTTTTTTAAATTATAAGTCAAAATGTGTTGAAGGTTATAATGGGGAACATAACCTTTTGCACTACACGAGTTGCACTGGGCTAACTGGAAAATTTTTGCATCGTAAAATTACACTCTGCTTCTCGTTTAAAAGCCAGTCGTGTAGCATCATGTTAGAACTCTCTTGAGTGTTGCTGCAATACTTCTAGAATCGGCTTGAATGTCTTTTGGAAAATGCCACCAAAGACACCGAATATTGACTAAGGTTTGTGGGGTGTTCCTGTCTCTGTGCATTTTCATTGGCGTGTAACAGCTGTTTTTGTTACACACCCCATCCATAAAAAGACATGGGTGAGAGAACTGTACTTTTCATTCAATAAGTGAGAAATGCGTTCATTCCAACTGTGCTCCTTTGAACTGTGCTCATTTCAACTGCGGCGTATCTTATGCGCAGTACTGCCTTCATGGAAAGTAATATAAGTGAAATGGTACGAATGTTTTACACCATATCATTGATCGGTTTTTAATTGTATATTAATTGTAGTAGAAGGCAGTGAAAGGAGAAGCTGTAAGTGTGCATTATATGAACAGAACCGAAAGAGTACATGTCTGTAATAAAGGTGCCCATAATTATGGTCATGAAGTCCTAAAGCAGAATACAGAAGCCAGATGGATGGCTTAGCCAAATCAACTTAAATGCAGTTTAAAGGGAAACCAGGCCAAGCCAGGAAAGGTGAGAGGAAGAGGCCATGTCAGCCTCCACTTCTCACTCCTGCTACACGGCAGGAGAGGCGTCACACCATGGGCAGGGTAGCGCTCGGCCTTGGCAGGTGCATGGCCTGCACCCTCGGAGGTGCTGGTGCAGTAGCTAGCCAAGACTCTGCTGCGGTCAGGTGACATCACTTTTTGTGAAATAGCGAGCTGCTGTTGTCCCAATAGGGAAGCCTTGCAGGCAGTGATACTTTTGTTGACAAAAGCTGATGTAAATTGTCAATGACGATTTTTCATTAACGAAAACGAGATAAATACAATAAAAATGTACAATGCCAAAAACAATATATGTATTGACGCTTTCGTCAACGATTTAAAAACTAGATGAAAATGTCACGCAAAGACTAATTTGAAACTGATTCAGTGAGAAGTAGCATCTTTAGTTTTGATTGTAGTTGCACATTTTGGATCATGGTGATCTAATTGGCTTCAAGTGCATAATGCATCCAATTGGCAAGTGAAAACCATGCAGTTCTGTCTGTAAAGTATGTCTGTAAAATATTGTGCCCTTGTGTCTGTGTAGCAACAGAATACAGGTAGAAGGAAACGTACTGACATATGGATAAATTTCACATTTGATGGAAGAAGAAACAAGACTCATTGCAAACTGTGTAGTCTAACACTGATGGGTAAAAACACCACAAACTTGAAACGCCATTTGCAGATTTTCCACCCTGAAATTCATGCCAAGGTAAGCACACCTTTCATTAGTTGTTTTATTACATGATAATGCTATGTTATTGGTTTATGCAAGTTGCTGGTGTTTTCATTAAATCTGAAATGCAACATAAGATACTCCTAGCAGCAATGGGGGAAAAAAAAGACTTTTCAATCATTGTTTAAAGAATTGAATGTTGCTCTCTGAAGGATCCAATACCAACATGTCTAAGAATCTTGGCAAGCAAATATCGTGGGGGAGAGGAGCAGAACGTGTGTGTGTGTGTGTGTGTGTGTGTGTGTGTGTGTGTGTGTGTGTGTGTGTGTGTGTGTGTGAGAGACAGAGAGAGAACTGGAACTTGATCCCACCTGCTTGTCATCTACACAGTTAAGGAGGAGCCCCTTTGACAGGAGAGCAGCGCTGAGTGAAGAAAGCCTCTGCATCCCAGCAGAATATTTCACCAGCTCTCCTGTATGTTGCCAAGTACATACATGGTTGCTTTTTCTTATGCATTTGAAAAGTTAACTGCCATGGCCTGAACTAAGTATAGATGTTCACATTTTTGATAGATACTTGTTTCCTTTATTCATGTTCTGAGGGCTGGTGTTTTCATTTAATATGAATGAATATTATAATATACATCTTTTGTTTGAGACTAGGGGTGGCACGGTGCTGTAGTGGTTAGCACTGTCACCTCACACCTCTGAGCCCTGGGTTTGAGTCTCCGCTAGGTGCGAGTTTGCATGTTCTCCGTGTGTCATTGTGGGGTTTCCTCCTGGTTCAAAAACATGCTGAGGCTAATTAGAGTTGCCAAATTGCCCATTGGTGTGCATGTGTGAGTGACTGGGATAGGGTCTGAACACCCTGCGACCCTGAATAGGACAAGCGGGTTCAGAAAATGGATGGATGAGGCTAAATTTAGTTTTTATTTATATTTTACTTAATGTTAAAGACCATATAAAGACGTTTTCGAATAGGTGAGATGTTTTGTTTTGCAACCTTTACAAGAGTTAAATCTGTGTCTTAATAGGGCGCATGTTCAATCCTAGCCTTGCATGTTTCCTTCAGGAATCTAGAGCAGATAGACAGACCAGTCTGTGTGTTTATACACAGCAAATTACATTTTACATTGAAAATGATGTATTTGACTCTGTTAGATTTTTGATTGCATTTGTAGATTGACTAAATATGTTGTAAATTTTCAACTAAATTAGCTAAAACTAGAATAAAAGAATGAAATTGCATTTTCTTCAACATACTGCAACTAAATCAAAATATTCAGTAAAAATTAACACTGCTTGCAGGGTTCGAAACATAGCAGAGGTTAGTGATTGTTTTGTGAGATATACAGTAAGCCCTCGTGCATTCGTGCTTCATGATTTGCGAATTCACAGATCCGTGAATTTCATTGGAACCAAACTTACTTGCATCCCCAATTTTTTGCACATCTGTGTTTGTTTAATTTTCGTAGTAATTTATAAATATTTTTAAGGGTAAAATTGGTAATAAAAGATTAGTTAATGAAGATTCTACTGTGTTTTTGGGGAAAGTTCAAGACATGCAATATAAATTGGTTTAAAATATCACTTAAAAACATGGCTTTCTTATGGAAATGTTCCTTTTTATGTACATACTGTACTGTACCTTTACAAGATGAATCCCCTTCGCAAAGTTTATTCCCTTTGGAACTGTCATGACCTGCTCGTCCGATCCTCCCATGTGCCACGCCCCTTCATCTACCTCGTGTGGAATCCCTGTGTGATCAGCTCTTTCAAGTTGCTGTCATTAGTCCTGTGTATTTAAGTCTGCATTTAAGTATGTTTCCTGAGTCCAGTCATTAACGTTATTTTGAGTTTGCTTTCTGTTCCGTTGTCCTGCTTGTCTTTACCTTTTGATTAAACCCCGTGTTCCCCGATTCCTTGCGTCCTGTCCCTGCTTCCCCGGCCCGTGCCCCAGCAAAACAGGACAAGAAAGCTAATGGTTACATAAGTTTTAGAAAATAGTTAATTTACTATTTTGTAATACTAAGTACATATTAACGCAAATTCAACGCACAAAAATGATACATTTCTTGAAAGGTGCTAATGTTTACGTAAATAGCAAATTTGTCCCTGGTTTCCCGCTCAAGACGCATTTGCTATAAACATTGAAAGGGTTTTTTACTCGTTTTACCTTACTGTGAATGCAAAAGAAACCGGCAACCAATGTCGTGTTCTATGAATTAGTAGGCAACATTAGTATATTGTACTGTAAATGTGCTACTGTGACCAATATCCGTTAAGCAATGCTGAAACTTTTTTTTTAAAAGGTAATGTATTAAGCTAACTTTTAAATGAAATTAAAGTGTATTAAATTTAAAGCATATTTAGAGTTTAAACTGTAGAAATATTCATTTTTAGTGAATCTACCAAACATCCTCGAATCCTACTCGACGGGTTCTGGAATATATCCTCGCAAATGTCCATGGTCTTACTGTATTTGAAATCTCCTTGCATATTGACTGTCTTAGAGCATGTCTGTGTATGCCTGTTGATGTTATGGAGAAAAACAGTGATGAGCAGCTTTTACTGTGAGTTTTTGGGAATAGTTCAAGCATTTGGGATTTTCCTTCTGTGTGTCAGGGCTGCATATTTCCATCATATGATGCGAAAGTCACAATTACATAGCTATAGGAAAATTAAGTTTTCACAGTTTTGAAATGAATGAGGATTTTTTTTTTTGCCGTTCTGAGGTTGTTGTGGTCTTTCTGCTCATTTGCATGCCCCCGCAGAGGTTGCAGAAGTGATGCCGTTCATGCGCTGGCATATCTAGATGTGCCCCCACCTCCTCTAGCTCCTGCTTAGAGTTTATCTGCCTCGGTGTGGTCAGGCCTCATAATCCTGCTTTTAGCTTCCTTGGTGTGGTCAGGCCTCCTCGTCTCACTTTTTACATGACATAGACCTCCTAAATTTTCCAGTTGGCCTATTATTTCCTCCACTTAAGTCTCAGCTAAGTAGTGTAAGAAATCCCCAAGATGTCCAGAAATAATGTCTCATTGGCTAAATGTACATTTAATTTAATTATTTCTTGTTTTTGTCTTTTAGAAGAAAACAAGGAAAACATCAATGCTTCTAAAAAAGCAGAAAGTATTGGTGAGTTGGAAAATTTAGAATTACCATATGAATTGCCTTCCTTGAAAGGCCGCTTTAAACATAGTTTATTCTTTATGCTTTGAACGTATGCTTTCGGTCTGGGGCCAGTCGTCCGCGTGGTAGCTTTTGTTCATACTGTGGATGCGGATGGTTGTGGTCGGCGCATGCGTACTGCGTTTCAATGATATTCCTCCAGACCAGCGGAGGGCAGATCTCCTAGGTCTGAATGAAGCTTACACAAAAGCAGAATGACATAACTTGAAACTTGCGGTTATAAACCTTTTCTCGGGTTTTGAAAACAATAAAAACAACTTTTCTTTTGTAAAACTACTTAACTAATATTGGCTTTGTCTCCCAAACAGTTTGGACAGTAAATATGTTTAATATTTACTATTTACCTCTGCCCGGTCACGTTTCTAACTGTCAATACTATTTGATTCTTGTGATAGAAATCACATAGAAATTCCTGCATTCTTGTGATAGAAATCAATAATAATTAAGACATAGGTGGAATATACAGAACCCCTCAGAGGTCAGGGAGTGAAAATATTTCTTGAAATACTTTTGTGTTTCCTCACAATAGTTTTGCAATCCTACTACACTTCCCCACCTGCTTTTTGCTCCAACTTCATGGCAAGGATAAACCTAAATAATGTTTGTGTATGCACTTCGCGTTTAATAGCCTAGTTGTCTTGTTTAGTTACTGGTAATGAATTGGCGCAGTGCCATTATTAATAAATACATATAAAAACACATACATGAATGTTACATGCTGTGCATTGTCCCCCATAGATTAATGCTTAAAGCACACTTAACTGGACATAGGAGAAGATTACATGCACTGAATCAATAAACAGTATGGCAGTGAGGGCAATACAGAGAATGTATTGATGACCAAACTTACCTGCAAAAACAAAAGGCAACTTTCAAATAAGTACCATCCTACCATTGGCAAATGTTTCATAATGTTGGTATCTGTGATGTGCTCCTTAGTGCTGTCTTAGTGTCTATGGTGTCCGCTTAAACTGGACTCTCAAGAGCATTCAGATCGATGTTTGTTTTTTCCATGTGTGTGTTCCGTCAGAGAACAAATGCTCGCTGCCTGGTGTACTCAGAAGCTAAGAGACTCAAAAAGGTGAGGGAACATCACACAGTCAACCGACAGTCAGTCTTTTTGCAACTTCTGTTTTCTCTCTCTGTTAAGATCAGTGTTTTCCTGTTAGTGAAAGGCTTGAATGCAGAAGATTTGAGAAAGTTGTTTCACTGGATGATTGTGAACAGCATAAGACTGGGGAAAAAAATGTTCTTTTTGTTTGGCAGCAATACAGCATTTCTCAGCACAGTGAACCTGAAGGTTTCCTGTTGGACTCTGACAATGCTGAGGTGAGGATTGGGGTGGCTTCCTGCTTTCCGTTTTCCCCCAGCTTCTTCAGTCTGATCAAACAGAGTGATGTGGAGCAGTACGAATGGGTCATGCTACGACTTTCCCAGTGCAATGTGGAAATTTTAGTTAAGCAGTTAGTGGGGCAAAGGTGACATGTTTACGATTCACGGTAAAATCAAGCTTGTTCTACAGTCTTCCTTCAAATCTTTTCCCTGCCTTGTTGCCTTTCGTCTCTTCCTCCTCGTGGCTCAATCCTTTACTCCTCCTGTGTCAGTCTCCGCCAGACTCCCCTCAGGGCCGGAGTAAGAGGCAAAGCCGGCGCAGCCGGCGCGCCTGCTGGAAATGCGACGCCTGTCTGCGCACGACGGACTGCGGCAAATGCGACTTCTGCATGGACAAGCCCAAGTTCGGGGGCAGCAATAAGAAGAGGCAGAAATGCCGCCTGCGGCAGTGCCAGAGCCAAGCCATGGTGAGCGGCTGCTGTGCAGATGCTGCACGTCGGTCCGGACACAGCGATACGGCTGCAGAATTAGGGCCAGTCCACGTGAAGAGAAGGCCCTGTTTGAGGCTGTCTGTGAAGATAACCTAGTGTTTAAAGGCGGGATTGATTTTCAGAATCTGAACCTCAAAGCACATTTTGGGGGGGGGCGGGGAAACTCAATAAGTAATGGGGGAGTGTAATAATTACCATGTAACCATATTGGCTCGTCTTTTCCGAAAGTGATAATTATACCTTTAATGTCTGAAGGGTGAGGTGTATGTTCTTACAGTAATGTTGTCAGGAGAATATTATTCTCACAACTGGATTCATTCAGATCTTCTATCAGATCGTTTCATGACATTTGTATATGTGCACTTCTTCAAAGTTGTAGATTCTGTCGGTCAGATCTTGTAGTTGATATACTTTCTCCCGTGTGTGTGTGTGTGTGTGTGTGTGTGTGTGTGTGTGTGTGTGTGACAGCGACACCTGCTCCCGCTCCAGCTTGTCCAGTCTAAACGCAGGGGCTGGATGGGTCGCCGCAGGAAGAGGGCAGGACGCTCCAGGAGCAAACTGAGGAAAACCTGGGAGGACTTTGGGGTGACTGACGACGACAGTGATGACGACTCCACGGGAGGCCAGGCACCCAGCATGGAAGATGAGCGCACAAATGACAACGGAGTGGAGTCTTTTGGCAGCTATGCTTCCCAGATGGCCGGAGTAAGCCGTCCATTTATTGGCTGCGGCCCCTTTTCGCCGTATGCTTGAAGCCGCTGCCTGCTAAGTGCTGGTTACCAGCTTTCTTACGCGGCTTTTTCCACGCAGGCGATGTTTGCGCCGAGCTTGGTTCCCGGCTTCGGCCGACTCGACACGGAGGCACTCTACATCAGCAGCTACTCTCTCCCCGTCCAGGCAGGGCCTCCATCTCCCGTCGGGCTTCTCTCAGGGCTGCATGCTGTTGGGCCTGAGAGCAGAGGGTCCACCTTCATGTCGCCGCCTGAGGATTATCGCAAAGCTCACACGGTGTTGGCTGATGTTTGTTGTGGGTCCCCCAGGTGCCCGATCCGCTGCCACTCCCTCGCCAGGCTAGTTACCAGGGTAACAGTGGAATGCTGGAAATGATGAAGATGACTGACTTTGCTGCCAGGACACTGGATGCTGAGCAACCCGTTCCTCCTCCAGTGAGTACAGGGCACTCCTCGAGTCCATCACTGCTGCATGGTCAGTCTTGTCCCCGCCAGAAAGTGGATGTGCTGTCACAGCTGGCACCTCCTGTGTCCCCAGGGCGCAGAGGCAGTCTTTAACCCGGCCGCGCTCATCCCGGATGCAGCAATTGGAGCTGTGGGGCTGGCGGTGGGTGACGACGTGAGGATCGTGGAGGTGGACACCGGGGAGGCGGAGGTCACGCCTGTGGTGAGCTCACGGCCGCCGCCATTGGCCTTGCGCCGCGTTAGCCCGGCGCTCAATGACCTCGGCTCCCCCGGGGCTTTGCAGATCACCGAGATCTTCAGCCTGGCTGAGAGCGGCCCGCTTGACGCCGGCGTGGAGCAGGAGCTGCTGAGGCTGCTGGGGGCGCTGCGGAGCGCCGTGCTGCCGGCCCACTGGGTGGGCGTGATGGTGACGGGCCCGAGGCTGCAACTGCTGCAGTGCTCCAAGCTGTCCACCATGGCCGACACCGTGCTGCACATCGAGCCCGACTTCTCCTACCACATCAGCGTGCAGGAGCTGCCGCTGCTCCTCACGCACCGGCTCTATGAGGCCCACCCTGCCCGCCTGGCCTCCGCCACAGAGGTGACCTCTCTGCTCCAGGACCTGGAGAGCTACTCGGTGTGTCAGGGATACGCCACCTTCGAGATTCCCCACCGGGAGCCGGTCCTGCACATGCGGGCGGCCGCCTGCCAGCTGCTGGTGCTGCAGTCAGAGGAGCGATGCGACAAGTGTGACGTCACTTCTCTGGTTTTGTGAGGGATGGGGGCCGGGGGTCGTCGGGGATGTCACCTCCCTTAGCCGCTCTCAGGTCCTAAAGAGAGGGTTACCTCCATGTCACAATGAGCCAATGTTCATTTTTATTTTATTTTATTTTCTTTTCCACATGGTAGCCCTGCAGGAGATTTCTGGAAGTCTCTTTGTCACCTACTGTTACTACAGTTGTGTTTCTGTGGTGCTGTATATAAACAGGACATTGTCTAGGGCCATGAATAGAGAGGTGATTTTTAAACCAGATGGAAATGCTGCTTGATGTTGGGCTGCTTAGTCTGTCATAATTCTTACTACACATTAATGTCATGTGGGGTGGGCTTGGGGGCCTTGTAAAGATTAAGCTAACTACCTCTCTGTAGTTTCCTGCATTCTTTTTCTGTCTTATTATGATACCACAATACATACAATGTGCTCCTCCTTCCACCTAATTTATTCAATTTTGTGCATCTTTTTATTTCTTCAGACCAGTGAAAGTCAGAAAATTGTTTTAAAATGCCACAGTAAATCTATATGCAAATCTGGATGCAGACTTGCTTGGTTTCCGATTTAAGTATGTAGCAAGCTGTACCTTATATTCAATATTAGGATAGGAGATCCTTTTCTGTTGTGTAGCATTTATAGCAGCAGTAACTCAGAAGTATTAAAATACATTCCTTTTTCATTTTTTTACCTCATTTTTCAAACATAAAATAAGGTGGGCAATCGAATCTGTCTGTTAATTTCCTTCCCCCTTACATGCTGCTTGTTGATTCTGAGCTTCCAAATCTTTGTTTTGGTTCGGAAGTTTCACAGCATAGAGACTAGCTCTAGGAATACTGGACCAGCACTGACTTTTGGGTCCTTAAAGAAGTATCGTTAACATTTTAAAGCATCCAGCTAATCTGCTCCAGGATTTTTCAGTGAACCAGTGAGGGTTGTTGTACTCCTGTTCTTGAGCGTTGGTTATTGTAGACTTGTCCAGTTGATTCTTTGCAGTATCATACTTTTTATAGGAGCAATTTTTGGTTATTCTGAAGAGTTTACAGTGGGGAAAAGATTGCATGGATAACTGCTGTTTTGTGCCGAAACTCTTGCCTGAAATGGCTCTACCACACAAATACTAAAATATCCTACATTTTCAAAAGTGAATTAATTGAATCTGGCTATCATGGAATCTAATATGTTCAACATTTCTTGCGTGTGATTCGTGAGTTAGGTACCTTAGACTTCCAGAGGCTTTTTTTTTTTTTTTACCTCAAAGCAAATACAACTTTTTAAAATGCTGTGCATAGTAATTTTGTTGTAAATACCAATGAACATGATTCTATTTAAAAAGTTTAAATAAGTTAAATTGATGCACTGGATAATTGTTTCTGGTGTTCTGTTGCGAGGATGCCATCACCTCGGAAAGCGCCAAATGTCACTCTTTCTGCCTTTGTCCTTTGTTACCAGATTACCGTTTCCACCTTTTGCATTAAATATTATCTTTACTTTGGTTTTGAGTGGGTTTTTTTTTAATTAAAATTGACTTAAATTAGTTGTACTGTTCTCCTAATTTAATTAAGGCAGACTTGTCCCTCTGACTTGCCAAATTCTGCTAAATAATCTACATGCATTTTGTGACTTAAGATAGGTTGTCTGGTGCCACATTTGTGTTTTTGCAGATATTTACATGAACATTCTGCTATGCAAGTCATGTAACAAGAAACTTGTATGCTTAGGTTTTTATTTGTCCCCTCCCCAGTATTACATTATCATAGACATGTAGCAAAAAAAATAAATATCATACTCCTGGTGTGGTCATGATGGGCAGGTCAGACTCTTAGAGTCCAGCTGTATGTGGGGGATCCCTCTGTGTCCCCAGACCCTCTGGTAGGTATGATTCCTCCAGCATCTCCTGGGTCTTTCCCAGAGCCTCCACCCTGTGGGAGCTGGTCAGGTGACATCCTTATAAGATGCCCCAACGATCTCAACTGAATCCTATTGATTGCAGGAACACCGTCTCTGACCCTCCAGATCTCTGAATTCCACACAGTCACAGAGAGTATGTCCAGCAACCCCACAGAGGAATACAATTTCAGTCACTTGAATTCCCAGCCTTGTTCTTTTGAATTTTAAGCATAGCTCACAGCCATAGGTAAGGATATAAGGATGTAGATTGACAGTAGAACTGTGAGTCTCGTAATATAACTTGACTCCAGCTTAACCACTATGGACGTCCTCAGTGCACGTAAAACCACATCTGACAGGTGCTGCCCCTCTTTTAGGAGTACTATGGCCTCCGATTTAGAGGCACTGACACTCATGCCTCCCACTTTATAATAACGCTTTACAGGCAGTCCCTGAGTTTAAAATGTCTAACTTATGGACAACTCATACTTACGGATTGCCATGAAACCCCATCATATTAAAAAATTTTGTTTAAATACAACAGGCCGTAATAACGAATGCAGACATTACTTTGTAAAGCTAGTGAAAACATTGCATAGCTTCAGCAGTTTGTCAGCTCGAGGTACAGTAGAGTATGTCGTTATTACTGAGTGATTTATGTACTGTAATTTTCTGACTTGCCTACAAATTCAACATAGACACTAAAGGAATGGATCACGTTTGTAACCTGGGAACTGCCATTATTTGCTATATGTCCATTAGAATGTTAGCTTTCACGTACCTGATCTCGCTCTCTTTTAAGGTATACACACATGAGGGCAGAGCACAGAGTCGGGAATTTCTCTGATTCAGTGTATTTTTCGGGGGTTAAGGGCCTTGCTCGAGCCCTGAACAGCAATGTGATTACCTGCCCATGTTCAACATCGAGGTGCCTTGCAAGGTCCTGTTCAGATGATGCCAAAAGTATGACATTTGTGAATAGTTGGCATGCTCTCTTACAGTCCCCCACACCGGATGACCTTCACGTCATGGCAGTCCCTTGATATTCTCTCCAAGGTAATGGAGACAAGATGTGCCCTTGACAGAGGCCCATGCCCACCCTAAATGGCTTTGATTTTGTGCCAAAGATGTGGACTCTGGTATTGCTGCATTCGTACAGGGTCCAGATAGTTTGCAGTAGTGGGCTTGGTAGCCTGTATTCCTGTACCCCTTCCAACAATATGTGGCTAACCCTGCATTTATATGCTTACTCCATAAAGCATGTGTAGACTGAAGAGCCATATTCCTGCATGCCCTCAAATAGCTGTGAGAGCGTTAGTTCACAGTTCCGCAGCCAAGCTGGAGTCCACATCGCTCCTCCTGAGACCGAGGTTCGACTCTCCTCCTGTACTCTGGTGTCGGCTTTCCTGTGGAGGCTGAGAAGTGTTCTGCCCCTATAATCGAAGCATACCTTTGGTCCTACTTCTTAAAAATAGGAATCTCCAAAAGTATTTTATCTACCTGTCATGTAACATTGAAGAAGTACATCAAGCATGTCTACCCAACAACACCCTGAGCTTTCAACACCTCTGGATGGATCTCATCTACTCCTGCAGCCTTTGCACTATGGAGACCCCTGGTCACTGTAGCAACAGCTGCAAAGCAATGATTCTGATACACCAGAAGTTTCCAACATTGCCTCCTGTGCAGAGGGCATATTCACTGGGCTTAGGAGTTCCTCAAAGCGCTCTTTCGCCATTTGATAATATCGCCAGAGCTGGTCAGCACTTCCCCACCCTGGCTGAACACAGCCTGTACGAGATCCCGCCTCCACCTCCCATAGCATCAGACAGCTTCCCGAAGCATCACGGGAGCCTCTCTAAATTCCTCCCCTGAACAAGCTTTTGCATGCCTGCCTTCGGTGCAGCCTTTCCGGCCTATTGGTGCCCACCAGCTGTCCCTGTGGAAGCTCCGCCTCCCTCTTCTGCATCTCAGCTTCCTTCACCCCAGCTGCCCATCACACACCCTCCTAGGGTCACTGCTGTGAAATGCACTTAATACCTTCTACCCACAGCTCTTTGCCGCTGCTGCAACAATTGCCATGAACATCTCCCACACAGAACATACAAACTCCACACACAGGGAACTCTGGTGGAGACTTAAACCCAAGCAACAGAGCTAACTAGTGCACCCCCGTGCTTCCCCATAGGAGCCTCATTTATGCAAAATGTTCTTTTCCTGCTGCAGTTCGGTTCTGTCTGATCTCTTCTGATCGGCATCATCAGCATTTGGGCAGGTTCTGCCAGCCAGTTTGTTCACTCTATTTCATGAATAACCTGTATCTGTCCAAGCTTTTTGGGAAAACCGGGTCTTTTTGGTGAGGCGGTGCTGTGATGTCATTGCTTTACTTGCCAGTGTCTCTCATTCAGCAAAGGCTGAGAACAAAAGGCCCCTGAGTACATGGGTTATTTGCCACTTGTACAGCTGCACTTGTCAGATCTTTGCCCTCATAAATAAAGACCCACAAGAACCTACTGGAACTTATAACTTATTAGCTTATTTCCGCAAACCCCAAAGCTGCTTGTACCTACATCTAGTTGTCTCACCTTATTTCTTATTTTCTATCTGTATTTTACTTTTATTTTAATCTTTGTTATTTTGTGATTGTGTCTTGTCTATTGTGTTATTGATCACGACCACCTGTACCAAAAAAATCCATGTGCTTCCTGCAAAAGTTTTCATTATTTTAAAATGGCATACAAAAGAATGTATAAAATGCATTACATTACATTAAAAAGAAAATGCACACACAAATTGTCCAGCACCTATAAATAAATATTATGAAAAAAGTATGGTAACAGTACTCAGTATT
This sequence comes from Cyphomyrus plagiostoma, assembly GCA_019775915.2. NCBI lineage: Eukaryota > Metazoa > Chordata > Actinopteri > Osteoglossiformes > Mormyridae > Cyphomyrus > Cyphomyrus plagiostoma. Next base: position 11,893,170 of record JABFEA020000110.1, on the reverse strand, counting down.
CATAACTATTCATAGTCCAGATGTAAGAGTTCATTATTGTGCGCTTGGTGAATAAATGCATTCTGATTCTGATTTATGCCAACTGTGCTTGTAATTACACTTGTTTCCCCACAAGGTGGCCTCACTCCTCTGGTGAGTACGTCAGGTTTCAATAAGTGCTGCAAATGTTTGCTTGGGATTTAGTATAGGTATAAGACCCATTAGTGTTTATTCCCAGCAGAAATGTTTCTCATTACTTGTAATAATGGAACCATTATATGCACCCTATTTCTCCAGTAATGTGCGTTTAAGTATTAAATACAGTATTAAATGCAGTAAGAACTTTAAACTGCAACCATATTAAAAAGAATAGAATTTATCTGTAAAACACCAATGTGCATTTCAGTTTTATGATATTGCTCTTCTTGAATCTTTTTTGTATTATTCCAATAGTTATATAATGTGTTAATTAGCCTAACATGCTGTGGTGTGGTGATATTTGTTGAAATTGTAACAAAGGTCATGCCACCCCTTCCCCAGCTTTTGTAGATCAATCATAGTTGTAGTGGAACATGCCATTATTCTCCTTGTCAGCAGTAAGTACAGGGCTGGCAGGATGTAGTCAGGGTGCTTTTGTTAGTCAAGCAGAGTAAATCAGCCTCACCAGGGTGCCAGAGGTACATAGTACGGGTCCAGAAAGTAAAAATCCAGACCAGGATTTTGTTTCAACCAACCAGTTGAGTACTCAGTTGTGACTGTGACTCTTTACACTCAACTAGTTTGGTGAAACAAAATCTTGGTCTTGATTTTTACTTTCTGGACCTGAACTCTCCACCTCGGAGGGGTGCTGCACGAGGGCACGGATGCAGATGGGAGGGGCCTGGAGGGGAGGCCTGCCAGAAGTGACGGCCGTTGGTGTCACTTCGTTAAGTATCCTGGCCTCCTCCACCTTCCTGCCGCCACACCTGAGGCGTTTGAAAGAATCTCTGTTTTCTCGTGGCCCTTGAGTTGTGCCTGTGGGTGTTAAGTCAATTCTAGTGCGATTTCCGTTTGTGGTGGAGGCGTAGGACGCCGGGCACGTTTTGTTAAAAGACACCTGCAGCCTGTGGAGGCTCCCCTAGGGAAAGCTGAGAGAGGGGTCATTCAGCGCAGCCAATGTGGCCTGAAGTGAAAGAGCCGCTTTGTCCCTCTCAGTGAGAAGAGGATCTTGTCTAAAGGAGGCCTTTCATTCACCATCACTCAGGCTCCTCATTGCAGAACAAGTGTTGCGGGTCACCCAGGCCTAGCAGGTGGAGAGCTCTCCTTACATCTGGCTGCATGTCTTCATGCGTGCCTTACCAGCGGCCCCTATCTACTCAAACATCCACTCTTCAGTGCTAATATGTTATAATCGGTATTGGGTGAGCTAAAGCAACCTGAAATGTGCGTATAGCCAAGTAACAAGGTAATGATTCTATAGGCTCCGCCCAAAAACTGCCAAGATATATTTCAATAATAATTCAATATAATCATATAAAGCAGTGTCATTCGAGATTTACATTTTTCCCTAATGGGTAAAATGTACAACAGCTGACTTTGCACTACTTAGTCATAAATGGCCATAGTGCTGAATTGGGGAATATATCCCAGTGTCCTCTTTCCACTGCATCATCATAACTGCAGGAGCTGTAGAGGGGCTATTGTTTACTGTCCAGTCCCACCCCACTAGCATTTAGTGAACTAGCCAAGGAATTTAAGAGCCAATATCTTCACTTAGCACTGGCTTATTTCATAGAGCGTAGCAAGCAGGTTTACTGCTTTCTAACCATCCCACTGTCTTATTCCTGCTCCTCACACGCAAACACATCAGGTTTGTCTGACTAGACATCTAGCTAAATGATGTACCTTCACCCTACTTGTTAAGACAGTATCTATAGTTGGAAGCTGAACTTTTTCAGTTCCATTTGTCAGACAGTCCTAGGTTTCACGCCACAAACAGCTTTACATTTATTTATCTGTCCAGTCACCTTATTTAGTTTGGTAGTAATGAGGCTGCTTTCTTCCATTATTCTATTCATTCTCATGCGTTTTCCTGATTTTCAGAAATTAGAAAATAGATGCACTTATTTTCAAACTGTTTTTTCATTTATATTTTGTGTCTTCTATACTGATTTTGAATTGTTTTCAAAAGTGTGGAAAGGTCTTCAGAGAGGATCCATGTCACAGTGATGTTTTTAAAGAACGTATGAATTATAACAAAAAAGAATCTGACCTGGAAAATAGTATTGATTCTAAGCCATTATCTGACTTACAAGCATACTGAACTGGCAGAAGGTATGTGCTAGAGGGAGGGGCCTCATAATTAGCAAGCAGAGACTTTTTGAATTACTTTGATTGCGACCTTAAGCATTACTCTTTCCTTTTCTGGTGATGAATTCCAGCTGCTTCAAACTTCAAAACATGTTCAAAAAGTTATTGCCATTGCAGTCCCATACTGTCATAGATTCATTTATATTGATGGCAGGCCGTCCTCTTGTGTTTCCTAAACGGCCAATAAGCTGCGCAGTCCCTTACTGGTGTTGGTGGAAGCGGTATGGATCAAATGACAAAATACTAAAGCCATTGTCAATGAAAAGCTTTCTGTAGATATCAGGAGATATGTTTGCTGGGAGAAGTATGAAGCGCGTGTAGAGAGCGTGGTGTATGGATACTGCTCCCATTGCTAAGAGGTTCACCAAGAGGCCTCTGGAAGCAGCTATCGAACAGCCAGTTGTCTGCCCTATTCCATGTTTCCAGAATAATGCCATTTGTTATTTGCTGGCAGTATTATATGTACAATCTATATGTTCCCAGAAATCCACTGAATCTCAGAATGTATTTTTAGTTACTTATTACAACTATGGCGAACCAAAGAGGTTGATTGCTGGGAAATTGAAGTTTCAGCAGTGTAACCCTAAACAGTTTGCGTTTAATAAATACTTTGTTCTGATTTGGGATCAGATTGTTTGTCTCCTGCTGATTACTGCTCAGTTCATGGCTTTACCAGCATTATTCCATGTTTCCTTTTCATTTTTGAAATCTTTCAAAAACATGCAATGCAAAACTTTCTGGCACTGCCGACGAATATCTTAAGAAACCTGCATGCTTGGTGAAAGAAAATATGTCTTTATATGGCTTATTTCAGGAAGAAAGTCATGTAATCTATGACCATTTCCAGTTTTTCTAGGGTTTATATATGATGTCATGCAAATGCAAAATCTGTCTGTCTTTCAAAGCACATTCATCACAAAGTAGGTATTAGTGAAAGATGGGAAGGTTGTTTTAAAAAATGATCAGTGAACACAATCAACACAATCAACACAATCAGGGAAATTATTTTTTTTAATTATAAGCATGGAATGATAAGCATTGCCTAGAAGATAATGCATCAGCACAGCACAGTGAGACTTATGGTGACAGAGATAAGAATATTTAAAAACTCAAGAAGTTTCTGAACTGCATAGTTTGCTTGAATCTTGATGCTTTAATATTTCAGAATCGACTGTCAGAGACCACCTGCATCACTTGAAGCTTTCTGGAAAGAAGCCACCATTCCTGAGTCAGTGGTACATAATGCAGCACCTGACGTTTGCCAGGTTTCGTTGGAATTTGGTCACACACACCACTGACAAATTTGGCGAATAATGGAAACTCTTCACAAAGAAAAGCACCTGGTGCCCACTGTCTAATGTGCTGGTGGATCATTGGTGCTTTGGGGCTGTTTTGCTGCAGATGAGGCCCTTGTGAATATCAACGGTACCATGAATTGCGCAAAATAGGACATTTTAGCCAAAACTGCAGCCTCTGCCAGAAGGCTGAATCTTGCCTCTGATGATGAACTCAAGCACACATCTAAATCAACAGAGAAATGGTTAAGAGAACAGGAAGTCAAGGTTTTGCAATGGCTAACAGTCTCTGAATGTGAATACTATTAAGAACCTGTGCTGTGTTGAAGAGGGCCGTACAGCATAAATCTAAAAAATATTACAGAACTGGTCTTATACTGTATGGAGGAGAGGCTCAAGGCTCCCTGCAAGTTCTCTCAGGCCTAGTTAAAAGTGTCTCTGGGCTGCAGAGGAGGCTTAAATATTAAACATGGCATTGCCAATATTTGTGAAGCCTACATTTCCATTAAAAATAAAAAACCAAATTAAATAATGACTAAATAGGACTAAGTAATGGTCTTTGAAAAAACTCAATTGTGTTACAATAAAACATAATGCGTGCGGCACTGTTTAAGTCCACAACGTTTCTTATACACTAACGTTTAACTCATCTTCATACCAGTTGCCGATGATACTGGAGATGACTGTATATCTCGTGCATTATCCAGGTGTAGAGCTGTTTCTGTTCAGGCCTGCTGGGTTGTATAGTCCCTCTGGTTTTTTGTATTATCTCTGATCACAGGAAAATTAAATCTGTAATTATTTATCTGCGCCAAATAAGATCAAAGGGGCCCTTTCCCTTAATAAGATGCTGCCAATGCCTTCTCCTCCACTTCCACATTAAGCTAAATTGTTTTCTATCCAGCTTGACATTATTCATGCTACATATAAATATCTATTGTCTGCAAAGTGGTTTGCTTTGAAGTTCTTGTTTGGATTGACATTAATGGCAAAAGTAACTAAATTTGCACACAGGTACGTTGAGTTAGTACTTTAATGTTGATATTCCTTTTGAATTTACTTATTCAACTTTCCTAAATACATACTTAATATTTAGGAATATTTTATATTCTTGCATTTTTATTGGAGTGAAGTTTAAAACCTTAAGGCTTTTATAATGTACTCAGTGGAAAAGAGTCGGTGGTGAGTTATTGATTTTAAAACTTCTTTAGTATTACAGTATATGCCAAAATAATGGCTTTATTAATGTTGATCTTACTGATAAATCATATGAATGATATGAGATTGATTGGCTTATATCTACTGTACTGATACAACAGGCCACCTGCCCTTGATTCCAGTACATCTTGAACAGTGTGTTGGTGGCAAGACTGTACTTATCCTTTCAATTTGTATTATTTCAAGTAGAAATCCTCTCCTTTATAATTGTAAGTTCTTATTCTAATCACATCTATTTCAAATCCATCCATCCATTGATCCTCAAACTGCTTATCATGGTCAGGGTTGGATGTGTTTCTAATATACCTTCTTTTTTCCCAGCCTCCATATCTGTCCAGTTTTATTGTAACTGTTTCTGTTTTATTAGAAAACAAATCAATGTTTGTCTTCTTTGCCCTCAAACCCTCTGTGAATTATTGTACAGTTTTAGCCAGAGTGTCATATCAGTATTAATGTAAAACACATTATTGGCTTTCACATACCAAGAAAGTAGCTGCAATGCCAGGTCATCTGCCCACTGGCCTCTGAGGCCTTAAGACAGCTCACTTCAGGTAACCTGTGGGGCTTAGGGCTGCTGGCTGGATGGGTGGCTTCCAGATGAGGTGCACAAAAGGCACTCAGGAGCAGAGGATGGAGAAGCAGGAAGGTAGGCACTAGATCAGATGGGACATACAGCACTAAACTCCACACTATATAGAGGCATTCTCTCAGTGGATCAACATGAGAATAACATTAAAGTGTGATGTGATTCTCTCTGCTGAGCCTCAGAAAAACTCCAATCACAACAGCAGAGATTTTGGAGCGTCCCTCAGGTCAGTGTGATCTGGATTTGACCAACAGGAAACCAGAACAAAACCAGAAAACTAAGAACAGGACAGCAGCTGCCCAGGACACCAGCTGTGGAACTCCATTCAGGACCATGAACTCAGAAATAAGACAGCAGCTAACCAGGACAAGCTAACCATGGACCATAAATCCGTAGCCACAAAACAAGTGGTCATGTGGCAACACTGACAAAAACCTAGGAGGAACACAGACCAACTAAATTAAGCCGCCTGACTAGACTCTGCATCGAATACAGCTCTGCGCCTATGCTGTAAGAGACACTATGATTACTGAGCACTGAGCAATGCTCACTGCTCTGTTTAAATGAGATTAAGAGTTAATTACCACTGTCTCAGAGCAAGATCACAGGCCAGGCGCAATTACCTCGTTACCAGTGAGGAACAGGTGTGATACAGAGCTGAGCGACAACACTTTGAAATGGACTGTTCTGGACAGGGGAGGCAATGTGGTGACACCATAGTGTGGTCACCTCCTACCTCTGGAGACCATGTGTTCTTCCTGCACCACCATGGTCTTTCTTCCTACCGTCCAAAAACAAAGGACATATACTGTAAATGTAACTATGCATTTCATTGTATGATACTGTTCTCAATGTATGCACTCAGCATGACAGGAACCACACAGAGTGACAAGGTGGCATCATAAAAACAAATGCGTAGCTGTAGTGCATCTCATGGAATTACCCTCAAAGAACAGCAGCTATAATCAAGCAAATGTACAAATGCTGTCTAGATAGTAATATGTCTAAAAGCAGACCATTTCCTAGTTTTAGTTCAATTGCCAAATAATGTATTTTATTTTGTGTGTTATATTGCAATAAGTACCTTTCAAACAACAACTCCAGGTCCAACTAGGCAAAGAAAGATTGACCTTGTATCCTGGACATGTGTGTGTGACACTCAGCTATGTCATATTTGAAGTATTTACTCTTAATGCTTATAAAAAAACAACAACATTTAGAAATAGCAGGATGCAAAACCTTTCACTATAATATTATGTTGAACTCTCTGACGACACGGCATTTAACCAATCAGAGAATGGGGAAGACGGTCACTGGTCCCGACGATTTCCGAAGACATTAGAGCAGAAAAGCTTGCACCCAAAAAAACTTTCCTCTGGTTTCAAGAGCTAATTAATAATGTAAAAATGCACATGACATATACATATATTTATGCAGAAATTATTTATGATTTATGGCATTTTTTTCCTTATCAGCCTTTTCGAATTAATTTTTTTAATGGAATAAGCTGATCCTTTTAATGGAAAATGTTTTTTTTTTTAAATAACCAGTGTTATCTACGCATGAAACAAAACAGCCAAGAACACAATATACAGGCAAGCCACAATCCTTAGAAATAAATTAATAATAACAAATTTTGATTTAAAACAACACATATGTTTGTCACCCTCTTTAGTAAAATGACTCTCCTTCAAATCTACATTGGAGTTTCCTGATTCATGTATAAATATAAAATTAAGTACGAGTCTAGACGAGCAGAGCTAAATTTAGAAACGTGTCCGATCGTTAATTATGCTAGAGCTTACAATTTAAATGTTTTCATCGGAAACACACCGCGTTCAAATGGAAAATGCAGAAGAAGGTGGTCCGCTGTTAAAGAGTTAACCGCAGAGGGCATGGCTGTGGAATACAGAGCAGTGGCGAGGGGCAGGATTGGCTTTAGCCTTGGAGGGCGCACACAGGCACTGTTCCACTGTACGTCTGTAGATTGTATATATGTGCCATGAATGAGGGTGTGATTGAAAACCTGCCGTTCTGCGGATGTGTTTTTATATTATTTGCGTGCGTTTGTTGGTTGTCAAGCTGTACCACACTCCCTCGGTTAACGGCATCACACGTTACCGTTAAAGATGCGCCAGTACCATATGCGCTAAGGACGCTGACGACTTCGGGACAAACGTGAGCGACAAAATTATAGCCATGCTGTAAGAAGTACCTAAATATTGCTGTACTACAAGGGCAAACCGCGTGCTGCTCCTATTACATTTCATTTTAAAACGACTGAAATATTGAAATCGCAGATATGGAATGAACGCCGGATAAAAAAAAAAAAACATTTTCACCTTGCTTTTCAGAGGTGTGAACGATTTTGGGAAAAGATCCTTTTTGGCCAGTTTGAGAGCGGCGAGAGATGTCATGATGTACTTCTTTTAGTTTCTTTTTTTTCTAAGATTACACACTTACTGCGGTGAAGGTCCTCCTACTATGTAATTCTCAATTATACGGAATACGCTAAATTTGGCTGGATTTGAATGAATGGGAATATACCACTGATCGCTCTCGCAGCATCCGCGTGTTTTGATCGGTATCCGAGTTATTTTTGTTATGAATATATCATTCATGTTTGAAACGGCAAGATCGAGATATAGGGAGTCAGAGTTTATAATTACGAAAAAGAAAAGAACTGTTTATGTTTTTTGCCAATTTGACTCTGACGCACTGTGGTATTTTCTCCTATTTTCTTTAATATTGAAATCTGTGCGAATAGACATCTGAACTTGGAGACGCCATCCCGAAGGAATTTGATTTTTATGGTGCAAGAAGGCAGCGAAAATCGGGTTCTAAATAAGGAGATTGAGCCCTGGGATGGAGGGTCGTTGGGTCACTAACGAAGATTTCCTTGTCCTTTCCGAGTAAACGCTGCGGCTGCATACAGAATCGATACAGGTACAGTTCAAATGTGGCATACATTAAAATCCCTGCCCTCCATGTGATAATCGTTCGTATCCTAGTTTTCAGTACGCGCCAGCAGAGAGGGGAGGGGATGGTGAAAGATTTGACCGCGTGTTTGGCTGGTTTGTTTGTGTCATTTTTTATTAGGATTTCACATTTTTTTTTCTTGGCTGGGTGTGTAAGACTGCAGTGTGAGTTAATGCCTGAATCGACCCATGGTTATCGGTTACTCCGTTAGTCTGTATGTTTTTGCCCAAGTATTTTAGGATGAAAGGTTAATCTCTATTTATATGCGCTTGTAACCTACTTAACCTGTAGCAGTGGGTAATATTAACAGACATATGTATCTACGTTATTATTCAATGTGACTGGGAATTAAATGCCTAACTCATGTCAAGATCTGTACTCAGAATAATCATAACACTTATATCCTACGTATTCCATAAATTTCAAGGTAAATAATGGACTCCAGACCATCATTAGGCTGTTATATTATCTGTAGTGATCTATAAAAAAGTTTAAACACAGTCATCCACTTGCAAATTTAGATAAGATAGACGATACATGTTTGAGGCCTGTGATGGAAAATTGTTCAGTAGAAACAGAAAGGAAATACAAAAGGATAAAAAATAAGTAAAGAAATGGATCATGTACAAAAATATATCTGTTATTCAAAGCTTCCCTCACTTTTAGTCTTGTTTCCAAATTTCAGAATTAATTATTCGGAATTAATAGTTATCCATAATTAATAATATTGACATTTTCCTAAATGTGAGGGTGTCTCAGTGGGCAGCCTCAGGGCTGTGGGGTGGGGTTCGGCTAGGGCAGGGGTTACCAGCATTTTCAGTGGTGTGCCTGGTGATCAGTTGCACTGTAAGGGGGGCTTCAGTCCTAAAAAATTTGGAACATAATTGGATTGGGGGCCCAAGGTGATGTGTTTTCTTGGGGCCCGAAATTTCTAGCCGCATGCTTGCCAGTGATAGATTGCCAAGGTGTTTCCTTGCTTCCTGGGATAAGCTTGTTTATGTGTGATCATTCATTCGTGTTATAATAATTCACACCTCATGAGGACACATCTGGTTGCCTTGTTGTTAGTCAGCATCTAGATCAGAGGTGGGCAGTTTTATCCTGAAAGGGCCGCTGTCTATGTGGGTTTTTCACTGCAACTCCCTAATTAAATTACTAATTAGAGGACTGATTGGCTGAAGAGTCCTCACACCTGGGCTTGAACAGCTGACCTACAGGTTATCCCAAAAATCTGCATACACACCGGCCCTTTGCGGGTAAGATTGGCCACCCCTGGTCTAGATCATCCAATATTGCTCCTAGACCCTTCTGGCTCCCCTTTCACCTGTTTTGTGACTTTACTAGAGCTTAAGTATATTTTTGCTATCCCATTATTTCCAAGTAAAACTTATTTCAAAGCATCACCTATTTCTGCAACTCAGCCTTTTCCTTCCGCTTTTCCCCAGCATTCTCATTTTCTCTCATCTCACAGTTGTGGGTATAATAGCCACAAAATCTTGTTGTGCCATATATCTTTTGGGGGGGGGGGGGGGGGGGGGGGGGGGGGGGGGGGGGGGGGGGGGGGGGGGGGGGGGGGGGGGGGGGGGG
>JABFEA020000110.1:11862407-11883077 GCA_019775915.2 Cyphomyrus plagiostoma | reverse complement strand
AATTACATTTGTAATTTCAATTACATTTTCAATTACAATTACATTTTCAATTACATTTGTAATTTCAATTACATTTGCCTTTTATGTCTTAATCTTCCCAAAGTGTAATTTGTTACATGTGTTATATGTCACTGAAGGCACCTTCTAATTTCCTAATGATTTAATGGCTGTGGTTTGGTTTAAAGGGATTTGTGTTCTGTTGCTGCCGCATTTCCCATTCTCTACTCTTATGATTGATATCATATTGGCTACTTGTTAAACATCCACTTGATTTAATGCAGTACCATGTTATGAGGGTTTTTTTCAGCGCAACACTTTAAGTCCTCACCCTGCACAGATCACAGAGCCCTGCCTTTGAAATAATTTTTTTAGACTCTTCATATGCAAGCAGCCAATCGCAGAGTGATATCAAAGATGAGGGCTCACCACTTTCCCACATCACCCTGCTCCTCCAGCCTCCCTACTCATTACCCATATGGAAACATTCATGCATTTTATGTGGTGGGGAAAATTAATAATGAAATAATCCATAAATATCCGGTCAGACTGCTTTTCTTCCCCACCTCCCATCCTCTGGGGACTTCGGGTTCTCTTTGTGTTCTTTGCCGGCTTCTCGTTGTCTGTGCCGACACTTAGGACTGGGCTGCGGGAGTATCGGCAGGGAGTGGCGAAGGTGTCGGCGATGGTAGGTATGGGCATGTGACACGGGATACGTGCAGCGGATCCACTGACGGATGTGCACAGGAATGCGCACCGAGGCAGAGTCTGTCAGCTTATTTCTGCATGCTGAGTGCAAACGGCAAACCCACAGCTTTCTCTCGGAAGTCCTCGTGGCTGCTTTCATGCGTTTCCCCCGTTTTTAGCTGGAGTGGTTAGTTGAGGTGGGTGGGATTGCTGGGTGTCCATTTGGATTAAAGCTGTTTGACTCAAATTAGAGATGAGGGGAGACCCACAGGCAGGAGAGCAGGGCGACGGAGGGAAGGCGGGGCTGCAAAAGCACAGATGAGGAGAGAAAAAGAACATTTTTAATGGTAGGTAGAGAAAGATGAAGGGAAAGATGGAGAGAATGAAAAAGGGTGTGGAGGAATGAAGAAGTGTGCAGCAATGAGTATAATTAGGGCAGTCTCTGCTTCCAGTTTCTAATTAGACATTCAGGGCAGTGCACACCCTGCCACTGGAGGCTTACTGAATATTTTAATCAGAGCCTAAATCAAAGTCTTTTTTTCATCCCTCTCCTGCTCTCTTCTCCTTCTGCTGCATGTGGGACAGGATGTGTGCTGGAGGAAACGAGGGCCACCGCGAGTACATCGCTCTCTCCGCTGATTTTTTCATGCAGCCTGTGAAGCCGTCGGGCAAAGAGTGTCAGGTGCTCCGCCAGGCTGGGGATGGGCTGCAAGCAGAAGGCCGCACCCAGCCCCCCCCCCCACCGCATGCTTCTCCCAGGGGTCACTGCGTCTGTGTGACATAACACAGCTGGTATTGTGCGATCTTGCTGGGATCACAGCTTCTGCTATTGAAGAATCAGAACCGACCATGCAGTCAGAAGAGTATTGAGTCCAGCTCTTGCTTATGTACACGTTACTTTAATGAATGAAACACAGGATGTAACTCGGAGGACACCAGACCTCATTATATTGCTGGCAGTGCTTGTCATTCATGAATCTCTCTAACTTTAATCAAACAAGTGAAATTGCCATAAATATGTGCAACACTGTAGGACGGCAGCAGTTCGTGGCGGATGTCCTTGCCCTAAGGTACCCTTCCCTGGCTTTGCCATGTTTTCTGCATGTCTCTCTATGTATCTCATCTGTGCGTTTAGGGACATAAAGCCTGTTTGATAAAATTCAGATATTTTATCAGGTTAGCAAGTTTTTGGAAAAAAGTTTAGTGCTCGTCCTATAAGGAAGGCTATTCAGTTATAATATTAAATTTAACTGCATATGTTATTTTTGATTGGAGATGAAACCTTTTGCATTTTTAAGCTGTGCGGTGCTTTTGCCCGTATTCGCTGTCTATCTCATGACTATATATGGAGGGGCGACTGCGCTACTGTGCACAGATTTCCTCTGCTAGTTTTTGTTTTGAACTGGGACAGGTTTAATGGGGCACAGTGACAAATCGCAGAGAGAGTAGCCATGATGCATGCAGTCTCTCATGTGCTCTGACAGGAGTATATGCTGATACAGATGTGCTAAACCTTTGAATCAGTGGGACGAGCAAAATTTTGGTCGATACCAGGCCCGGCATCAGAGGGGAACGACCGGGGAAGGTATCCAAGGCTAAACCCAGGGTGGGGGGCAGGAGATCTCTATGCCAGGGGCCCCATTGAAATAATTTTGTCCTGGGTGCAGGAATCAGGAACACCGGCCCTGGTCCCTACTAGAGAGGGAAGGAAGTGATATTGAGCGATTGAGCGGCAATGCCAGAGGGTGTAGAGGATCTGGGGGGGGGATCACAGCCCTGTCTCTGACTGCCATGTTTCTCCTTGAGGCATGAGGCTGTGAAGTTATGGATGGCTGGCTGTGCGATGCTGGGTCTGGGATTTCCCTCCCTTAGCACGTGGGTTGCGGTGACCCTGGGGTCAACGGCTAATTCCCACCACTGCTGTAGCAGAGTGGCGATGCTAATCAGAACAGGGGAGAGTCGGCTGGACAGCCGCCTTATGCATTGCACAGAATTCATCTGCTGGTGGAGCAGATGCCAGAACCCATGTGTATTTGGACAGGCTACGGCTCTGTAGTAATCGCTAAGCAAACATCACAGAAGCTAAATAAGAAAAAGCTATCCTTTGCCAGTGTTTTCTTACTCACAAAACCAAAATGAAATAGTGAGTGTGACTCATCATGAGAGAAATGAGCTGAACTGCAGCCCTGGAGCTGCAGCTACACCCATGAGCTGATTAGCATTTGTTCATGAAAGGGGTGATGACACTTCAGTGAAACGACCCAAATAATATTAGGTGAGTTTGATATACAAACCAACAGAGCCTTTGGAAACACATTTCTCCTGCAGCAGAACTCATGTACACTCTGATCCATCCATGCAAATGAGTTGAAATTAAAGGTATAAAGAAAATAGATTTTTATTACAAATAATTACAAAAAAAAAATTATACAAAAAAATCATTCCCTAAAACACCTGTGTGTGTGATAAGAAAAAATCACAGCCCGTATGAAATGTGAAAGAGGAAACGATAATTCTTATACTTTCAAGACCTAAAAATACACTTCAGATCGTCGTTTGGAATCAAGGGAAGTTGATAAGAACCTGAGGAGTTGAACAAACCTTTTATACAGAGCACTTAATATATGCAGTAAATTTTTTTTTATTAAATAATGTTAATCAGATTTACCAAGGAAATCATCCATGTGAATATCACTCTAGCAAAGAAACATAAGTAGTTAAGCTTGTCGCTGTCTTTTTGGAGAGTATATCATAGTTTCACTGTTCTTAGTAATTAGGAAAGGCTATGCATCCTTAGTTGCTCATCCTGTAAAATATTGCTTCAGAGAGTTTCTCCCAGGGGACATAAATGTGGCCCATCAAGCACATTCGACACCCTGCACTGGTCCAACAACATAGAGAGTGATGGTCAGTACAACTGATCTTATGCTGCAATCCATTTCAACTCGTAACTCAGAAATTCCAAGCTCCTAGTCAGAAATTTCAGCTGGAAAGCCCCCTGAAGTCAGAATTCCTACTTTAAAAGTCGGGGTAATCTACACAACTTCGACCTCAGAATTCAAGATGGCTGCAGCCTTTATCAACTGAAGTTAAAGCTGTAGTTTTATACTGTTTGTTAGCACTTACGTCTTATTTGTGGCTCATTGAATCTGTCATACACACAGTACCATCCAACCTCTATCAGAGGACGTGTTGCTAGGGTGTTTTTATGGGCAATACACTGCATGATGTGTTGTTGTCAACAGATATTGCTAACAGTTGGTACCAATTAACTGGGTTAAATGTAAGTGAATAAAGATTCAGGCCTTGTAAACTGGGGTTAATTAAATCTAAGTTATCAGACTAAGCAAGAAAACTTGCTTTTTTAAACAGGTCCCCGCTATCACTAAATGGCAATGACTTACTGTTCTGGAAAATCATTTAACTCACGTGTGACATCACTCCCAACTCCAACTTCCGACCTCTGAGGTAAATGGCACGCAGCATTAGATATGCTTGAGGAAATAGCACGGTCTTCGTTCATAGTATTTGTTGCAATTGTCTTAAAATTTACAGGTTATTTCACAGGTGCATTCAGTCTTGATAGTCACCTTACATTGTATTCATATCACTTATAATGCAGATAGCAAATGTAGTTAATGAAAGTGGAAGAGAGTATGCGATAAACAGTGATTTCACTGGTGTTTTCTGAAATGACTAATTAAGCCAAGGCTCCCATGTCAAATCAGAGGGGGACACTAGCACACATGTCTTCCAAAGCTACCAGACACCTACTGTGTTCTCTTCATAAGCTGCATCAAGCAGTGTAGCAGTCTTGGAAGAAGTTACTGTTTCCCTGAGACTCGACTGTCTGGATTATGAGACTGTCAACTAGTATCGTTATGCTGTGATAATTCAGGATCATGCAGTGCCTAACTTGCAACTAAACCTCCATACTTCTTCTGTCTTAAAGCAGAGGTGGGGAACCTGTTCCATGGAGGGCTGATGTGGGTGCAGGTTTTTGGGATGGCCTCTCAATCAGCTAGTAATAAAGTTCTTAACTCCAGTCCTGGAGACTCACTGTTATTGGCTGATTGAGAAGCCATCCCAAAAACCCGCACCCACATCAGCCCTTCATGGATTAGGTTCCCCACCCCTATCTTAAAGGCTCAATTGAGAATGAAATGTCTATTTTTTGTGTAGCATTTCATTGCCTAAATCAGTGAGAGTGCACTCTCTACTTTCTGGTTGTGAGGAGTGATGCATTAACCTGGGCTCTTGGCTCCACACATTGATTAGTAAGCCAGTGTTACTTATGGAGGCAGCAGCCCCCGAAATACCATGCTGCAAATGTGTCTCGTGTGAAGAACCTGAATTGGCAGTAATTCTTGGTTTGTCCTGACAATGGCTATGGATTTAATGTCTCCCCAAGCAGCTCTTGGTGTCCCTTCAGAAGCCAAATGGACCAGATATTATATATCAGGTGTTTGCACCCTTTTTTTGAACCAGGAACCGTCTAATAAAAATAGACCAGAGGACAAACTACCACAATGCTTGAACTTGAAGCAGCAAAAATGCAGCTTTAATTCTTTTATTTCAGGCAAAATAGTTACATTCATCCCTCAAACAATCTACTGTCGTCAATGCCTTGGTATCCAATGATGTTGGGATCCTGCCCTCCGAAATATTTTTATGTGATGAAAACTAATTAAGGTAAATAAGTTTAATGGATCATATGTACAAATGCTAAACATGGTACCTACATAGAAAGACATTTACATGAGAATATATTTGTGTTGATTGTTACACAGACTGATGATTGTTCCTTAAATGGTCTTGTGTGCTAGTAACTTGGACTTGGACTTGCATACTGGACTATCTCCTTTTAGTTGTGGAAGCTAATGAGGTTTTGTAATGATGGTTTTAGCCGTGAGTGTTGATAAACAGTGCTGCACATTTTGTGTGGAGATGCTTAGAACTGACATGCCCATGTTTTAATCTCACAATGAATGTCCCTCAAGATACAGCAAATCCTCATGTTTGAGCATTTCAATAATACTGCTTCTGTACCATTTCTTTATTAAGCTGCAATTTGTGATCTTTGACAGCATTAGCACATAGATGGGAAGCTCCAGTCCACCATGGTTGCATAGGTTTTAGTCACAATTTTTATTTTTATGCTCCATATTATTATACACTCTAAGAATCCCTGTTTGCTTTTACCAGAATTTGCAGATCTGTTGCAGATCATTTTGCTGTTCTGGAGTGTTTTGTTTTTCACATAACACAACTTCACAACAATAATTTAGACTCGGGCCACATTGATGAAATGAATAAATGTCCTTCATGCAGTGCATCTAGCATTCTAGCATGCAACTTGGAAGGAACAATCACTCTGAACCCACACAATGACAAACAGTCAATTGTTCCCTCCTGGATACATTGGGTCACCCTGAGTAGGCCAGCCCCTCACTGTGATGTCAAACACCCTTGACAGTGTTGGACCATTGTGTGTTTCCTTGTGGATTACAGCATTTGTGACAAGTAGGTGGCTGACAATCATTGAAACACCTCAGGAAGGGTGAAAGGTATTAGAACCTTCCAGGGACGTCAACGACAACCTAGATAACCATCAGCATTAGCTATCAGCATTAGCATGCTACTTCATCATTTTATACTCAATGTCATATTGATGAGCAACCATAGCTGGAGACGTGCAGCTGCCATGACTGAGATGCCCGCCTGGGGGTTGAATATTGCAAATAAGGGTTGGTGGTCCTCTCTCAGTCTGAACTTTCGTCCATACAGATATGAATGTGATATCCTCCCACCCAATACAAGACTAAGGGCCTCCCGATCAATTTGTGCATAATTGCACTCAGCTGCTGTCAGAGATCTAGAATCAAAGGGTATCGGCCTTTCTGAGCCATCTGGGAGCTTGGGGGACAGTACGGCCCCAATTGGATATAGTGATGCGTCACATTCTAGCCTGATTGTCAAGGAAAGATTAAAGTGGATGAGCACCTCTTCTGAGGTTATAAGTCTTTTTGACTCTTGGATGGCTTGTTCACACTTCTTCATCCAACTCCACTTGGATCCCGCCTGTAACAGTACATTCAGGGGGTGCAATACAGTGGACAACTTCGGTAGAGATTTGCGATAGTAATTTAGTCCTATGTATGATCGCAGCTGAGATATCTTTTTGGGCAGTCGGGCCTTGAGCACTGCATGTCTTGTGACTTGTGAAGGCCATTTTTCATCAATAACATGTCCACAGTAAAGGATCTCCTTGCTGAAGAACTCACATTTCTCATTGTTAGCTCTCACTCCAAGCTCATGAAGTCTGGTGAGCACCTGCTGCAGATTATCTAAATGATCTTTGTCATCCTTACCAGTCACAATAATATGATCTAGGTAACACTGAGTACTTGTAGCACTAGATCCATTGTTCTCTACCAAAGTGCAGGAGCAGACGCAATCCCAAAGGCAAGTTGGTTGTACAGGTATAGTCCCTTATGTGTATTAATCATTAGGTATTTCCTTGATGACGTCTCTACTTACATCTGGAGATATGCCTGTACCAAATCAATGTTAGTGAAGCATCCACTGCCTGCCAATGAAGCAAAAATGTCTTCTATTTGTGGTAGAGGATACTGTACTCTGACAAGGGCTGGATTCACAGTCACCTTAAAATCCCCACAAATGGGAACATTCTCTTCTTTTCCTTTCTTAATTATCGGGACTATAGGTGTGGTCCAATCGCTCCAGCTTTTCCAGACTTCTCCAGATTCTCCATTTCTGCCTCTACTTGTGACAGCCTCTAAGCTGGGCTGCTGCTACACATCAGCACCTTGATTTCATGCCATCTCCCAAACCCACTCATGGCCAAGCAATGGTGGACCCCCGTTTATCAATACATACAAATCTAACAGTCCTTCCTTGTCCTCGTACTTTACATTTACTGTCATGTTACCCTTAGGAATCACCATTTCGCCTGTGTTGGTCTTCAGTCACCTTGTATACATTGGTCGTCTTACACCTGTCTTTGTGTGATTTTTGTTGCATGAGATTTTTTTTCTCAGTCCTACATACTCTCTCAAAATTTCCCCTTTTATGACATCTCCTGCACTCCTTGTGCTTAAACCAGCAATCGTTTGCTCCTGACATTTCATTTGTTGCACACCCTTCTGCTGTAATTCACATGCATCCTTTGCTGCTGTCTCCCTACAGATTGCAATGTGTAATGCACATTCTAATGTCAGAACCTTTTCAGACCAAAGTCTCCTTTGCGTGCTTTCGCTAAGGTTTCCACAGACAAGTCGATCTTGAACGTGTCTGACAATCTGTCCCAAATTGACAGTGTTCGGAAAGTCTTTGCAGTTTTGTTACACATTCAGCAATATTTTCACCTTGTAATCGATGCAGATTGTGAAGTCTAAACCTTTCTGCTATTATCAGCGGTCACGGGGTTAAATGTTATTGCAAGGTGCCAGCAATATCGTTGCATGTTTTGTCTGCTAGTCTTTCAGGCACCATCAGACTATGGAGTAAGCCGTAGGTTTTCGCCCCCATCACTCTCAGCAATGCGGCCATCTTTTTATCCTTTGCCGTGTCAGTTGCCTGGCAGTACAGTTCCAGCCCTTCGTGCTACTGTCAAAAGCAGTAATGGTTCCAACAGTAGACATTTTACCTCTCCCCGCCCCAACTTGCACTTCACAGGCTCACGCATTCCCTTTGCTGGCAGCCGTTCTGCTCTGTCTCTCCATCACTTGTGCGCTTTTCCACCATCTATCCTCATTGCCAAATTATTGTGTTTTTCACATAACACGACTTTTCAACAAAAATTTAGGCTCGGACCACCTTGATGCAGAGCGTCGACTTTTGTTACCAGAAATTCATTGCACTGTTGTTTCTAATAGCTGGAATTCTTTTTATTACTTAAATGACACGTAACACAGCGAAGTCTACCTCCACTTATTAAACAAGTATCATTACCGTTCACATACATTACAGGGGGTTTCCCCTCAAACTACTGTAAATCAATCCATTATTTAATCAGGAAAAAGCCACCAGTGAAGATGTGTGCTAAGTGCCATTCCATATGAATAATTACGAAAAGATGCTTTCAGTATCAGAATCTTCTGGAACAAGTGGCATGGTGGTACAATCAGAAGTCAGGGGCCCGCTGTTAGTGTGGCTTGCATGCTATCTGTGTTTCCTTCTGATGCTCTGGTTTCCAGTTACCATCCAAAGGCATGTGATGATATGAATTGCCCTTCATGGAAATAGGATGGATCTACTGAAAAAGTGCAGAGTACAAACATGGTCCTTTTTGGTTTGGTCAAATCAATAGCAGTCTACGTTTGACTGACTGAGTCACTTACTTTGAACAGTTTCCAGTGACTCACCAGAACTCATTCAAGGGTCAGAACTTAATTTCAGATTATCAAGCCAATTGTGGGATTTAGTCACTTTTAGCATATTGTTAACAGTTACAAAAATGCACACTTTTATTGATAATATATTTCCTGTCATTGTACAATTGCTGGAGGTTGTTTTCTGGATGCATATTTATATTGAGGAGCTTGTATACATTATTAGCCATCATAAGAGTCATTCTTAGTAGATTGTGGTTGCATATGATCTTTTTCATTTGACCTTGATTTAAATTTTATTTAACCAAGGGCAGTGAATATTGTGGTGTTCATAGTTCATACACGATCTATTGAACGCAAAGGATTGCTTACCGTGGTCTAATGACAAAGGGACAGTTGGAAATGTGTTTATGCATAATTTTGCATTTCACTGTGAAATTCTGCAGCTACACCCAGTAACAGCTGGGATTACGTGCACTGACTGTCAATGAAATCCGATGACCCCAATTCTGCTTTAACTCCTTTTATTAACATTTACATCCTTTCTCTGCCATTTAACAATTTAACTATGACAGTTAAACACAAATGGTAAAATGTCTTAATTTCAAGTCCAGCTTTAAATGGAGAATGCTTGTATTTGTTGAATGTCGAGGATGAACGTTTTTCATTTGAAAAATCCGTCCATATGGATTCAGATAATGGTTTTGTCACTGTTTTGGTGGATTTGTTGACTTGTTCAATGCACTTATGAAAAGGTGTGCCAAAAGAATTCCTGGATCGTAAGGTCTGGTTTGCACCGACAGATTTATTCAAATATTTCTGGAGAGTAAAAAGGACTGAAGAGACGGGATTGAACATTTTCAAAGAGGTTGATGAAGCGAGACAAATCAATTAGACCGGTGAGAAAAAAAATTGGTATAACTACTGGTAGAGGTGTGTTATTACAGAGGGGGCCTGGAGGAACTAGACTATGCTTCTGTCCACATGGTATGGTACACCACGCAGTGGTCCATTCTGGAGTTCATATAATGGATGCTTTTCCATTTCAAATATTTGCATGCACTTGTCAGCGATTCTTGAATTGGACTGTTCACACAAGAATGACCCCTCTGGCTCAGCGGACACATCTGGATTTGAGTCACTAATTGTAATGTACACCATCGGATCACTCTTGCCCTCATTGTCGCCCATTCGTACCCCATATTCCCGTCCCTCTGACAACGCTCTGGGGGTGAAGGGTTATTGGCTACATTATGGGAGCTGCCTGCCTGTGATATGCCGTTATTTATAGAAAGGGATTTTCTACTTTGTTGCCATGCAGTGGTTGCTTTTGCCATTGACCGTCTTCTTTGCTGTGTAGCTTTTCCTCATTGTGCGACTGAGCTTATTGAGCCCCGTGGTGCTGGGGAGAACTCGAACCGTGACAGATCTCATTGCTTCACTCAGGCATAAAAATTTAGGTCATGTTTTGAATCAAACGCCTAGCTAGCATCAGGGAGCGAGTGAGCGAGAGAGAGAGAGACGCACAGGGAGATAGACATTGACTTCAGAACATTCCAGCTTGTGTTTGTTTGACTGGCTGGGAAAAAAATGATTAGATGCGTTTGCGTGTAAGATGCTTGTTAAAGTTTTTCTTTTCTTCTGTGGCGCAGCATTGCACCAAAATGCTACATGTGCAGGGAGATGGTAGTGGAATGAAATTGAAAATGGACGAAATGATACCAATGGTTGCAGTGATATGTCGGACCAGCTGGAGTAACGAAGGAACGCAAGGAAAAAGCTGTAAGATAAAATAAAGGAAAAGCAGTCAGTTAATGTAAATGAAACATTCTGGATTTAAGTTATATGTGGTAATGAGGATCAAACTACCTGAAAAGAAATGTGTTGTTTTCTTTTCCCCAAAATTTTTTTAGTAATAACATGCGGCAGGGAGTGTGTGATTACGGACCCAAACCTAAAAGCTCAATGAAGGGAACCTGCTCTACTGTAAATTGCTCTTTTACAATCCAGTTTTATGAATGAAATAAATGCTGCCTTGGATATAGGTGTTGATTATGTAAAGAATAAATAATAATATATCGTCACAGCATATTTCCCTCTGTGCTCTGTATTAGGTGTTTTTTATATTGTTGCGTTGGATTGATGGGTATCGGGATGAAAGACTAAGCAGGTTATTATAAAGCTGACTCATTTACAGGATGCATTAATGCAGTGATTTTCAACCTGCCGCTTAATGTTTTTGATCCATCCCAACTTCCTGCCAGGCAGGCCACAGTCCAGGAGCTGGGAGGGAGCAAAAATATGGGCTGTCTCCATGGACTGGATTGAGAAACAATGCTTTAATAGTTTTGCTGTAGTCCATGCTAAGTATTACTTCCCAATTGGCTTTATCCCCTGCAGAGATGGAATTTCATTTTGTAGAAATGACCCAGTGTTAACACCCACCCCCCAGCTGCAAATAAATGTCTCTTTCCCCAATTGTTTTTGATGACCCTTTTGTATGCAGAGGATTTGTCTTTGACGATGTAAACAATGGTATCTGTCACTTTTGGCAAACAAAGTCAATGCACTTGTCCACACTCACATGACTGTTTACAGTGAACAGGGCTTGACGTTTCCAAGCCAAAACACTGGCCTTTATCTAATCTTCTCAACATAATGCTTGTCTTGCAGGTTCAGATAAAAGACAAAAGCCCCCAAATAACAGCTCTTGGTGAAAATAATAATAACTTACTCTTGTGTTTATTCAAAAACACCTTTGCAGTCTGAGACATTTGGTCAAGACTTGACAAAATAGCAATATAATAATATGTGCTATTGGGAGTAGCAATTATCTCAGCCTGTTTTTCTGAAAGAACATATTTGATTCTACACTGATTTGCCAAATTTGATAGTCTGTAGTAACCCTTTTTCACTGGGTCATGTTCACACAGTGGTTTTCATTATGGTGCTAATGATGATGTTGGTTTGTTTCATCCAGCAGAGTACTGCTGCCAGGGGTATTGTTAACCTGTAATCATATGTACAGGAGTGCAAAGATAAGCCATGTACGCTGCTTTGGTAACAGGGTCTAACCAGGGAGTTGTCATTCATGTCACGTGGGTCTGTCACATGGTCCACAGGCTTCAAAGATAACAGCATTCCCCCACAGCATTAGCCTAAAATATTTCATCTGCCACTTGAGAGTGATTAAGGTTAAAATGTGTCACATCAAAGAGGATCTGTCTGTAAATCACAAGAAAAGGCTGCGACTGTGGAGCATAACTGCAGTCTGAACTTTTTAGCTTCTCTTGGATTTTACCTCCATCGTACCGAGTGACATAAATAGACAGAGCTCATAAAGACTCACAAAGACATTTTTATCTGGTTCAAAATGTTTGTGCTTTTTTGAATTCAGAAAATTGATGTGTAATTTCAAAAATAAAAAGATATTTCTGACTTTTAAATCTTTCCTCTGCCGCCCTGTAATGCGGAGGATGTATTTAAGTGTTTATTGGTATTAATATTAATGGCTTCTGGAATAGGGACCCTTATACTTACATGCACCTGGGTCGTGCAGAGGAGCAGCGATGATTGAGGACCAGATATAAATATGAACCTTTTCACTGCTGGCTCGTCATACTGCTGTCTCCCATCCCCTCCTGGGGATCTGCTTATCCATTAAAAGGCAAGATTGAGAGGACAGATCTGTTGAGGTCGAAGCGACAGGACACCAAATGGTCACTGAGTTCAGTTTTTATTATTTTCGTAATCCTATTATAACAACAGAGACAGCTGTGTCAGTTATACATTTTTTCCCGTGTTAAATCCTTGCTTAAGGAATTAAAATGTCAGAGCTGCTCGTGCCACCTGACATGTTTACATTGAGGCCTCAGGTGAGAGACTGCTCAGGTTTTACTGACATTATGCAACCTTTGTGAGACGGTATGCATGAACACCGGGGAACAGAGATGGCTGTCGTTTACCCAGGAATCGGCTCAGGTGTCACGAAGCTACCCCCCAGGCCTACTGACCCCCAGGCCTTGTGCGTGCACAGGCATCTCCTGTGGCACACAGAGAGCGCCGCACCACTGCGATTGCGACAGGGTTAACTGCAAAACATCCTCACTCTGTTCCGGGAAGATCTGATGGTCACAGCCTTGTCTGTTTTAGACCCTGGCGGGTGGCAGCTCAGACGGAGGCCCTGACTGCAGAGAGACAGGTCCTGACAGGTTCAGAGATCCAGCTGGGGGTGTTTGGGTTAGTTTACAAAGGCACCCCGGTCTCCCTCCTCTGCCACTCCAGCCCTCCAGCTCCCCGACAATGGGAGCCACTGCTGTGATTAACGCAGCCCTCCGCCACTCCAGCCCTCCGGGGCTGTGCACTTCCCAGACTTCACGCCTTTCTGTCCTTCTGGAGTCAAATCGCATTCTTTAGGTCTCATTTGATTCAAATCTGTCTGAAGAAACTGGTCGACCCCTGAGGAAGTGTGGATCTGCGAAAGACACTTATCTTTCCATGACAACTTCTGTGTCGAAAACATGACTACATGCTATAGAAGGCATGCTTTCAGGGGGAAAACTAGCATAAGAACATAAGAAATTTACAAATGAGAGGAGGCCATTGGGCCCATCAAGCTCATTTGGGGAAAACTTAACTAATAGCTCAGAGTTGTTAAAATCTTATCTAGCTCTGTTTTAAAGGAACCCAGGGTTTTAGCTTGCGCTACACTAGCAGGAAGACTATTCCATACTCTTCTGTGTAAAGAAGTGCTTCCTCAAATTCATTTTAAAATGTTTTCTGTCCACTTATGGCCACGAGTTGTAGTGTTTAACTTAGCATGCGTATGAGGATACACGGTATTGTTAGAGGCCATCTGCCTTTATTTAGTAGCTACTTTTTAGCTTTATTGGGCACACTGCTTGAAAAATTAAGAAGAGTGATTGTCTCAAAAATCATCAATAACTTCATTCAGAGTTTCTTCAAGGACGACTCAGCAGCGAGGGTAACGCTATTAGAAGCATTCAACCAGGCTGCAGGTGCGATAGGACCCGAGCGGGCCACTGGGGGGGCGGTAGCGGGAGTGCCAAAGACAGCTGTGTTTTGGTTTGTGAATAGCTGTAGCCTCCTTTTCTACAGAGTAGAGTGTTGGCTCACCTCTGCACACTCCCTGCACAGTCATAATCCCCTTTTCAAGGCCTGCTTCGGGATAGTCAGCTTCCGGACACGCAGTAGTGTTTTCAGTCAGTGAGGGGTGGTGAGTAGTCATGTGCTTGCTGCTGCTGGGTAAGCAAGGCTAACAGACAGGCCCACTCCTGGGAGAAGGCGTCTAGAAACCAGCTCACACTAGCTCCTTCTCCTCAAAGGTTTATTTCGTCTTCATCCTGGGCTTTTGATTTGAGCTGGATGTGAGTATAAATGTGTTTATAAAGCAGCCAATCGAGAGGAAGTAGGGTAGAGTGTGCAGTAAAGACAGTAGACTTTTTGTTTTATGTTTCAGGTCTGTTAAGTACTCATAGGATTCAGCAATGATCCTCTGGCACCATCGTTAAGAGCTCAGTAAAACAAAAGATGTTTCATTTCACATACATTCTTAGCCATGGTCAGCTAAAGGAATCATTGGCACCCTTCATAGAAGTGAGCAAAAATGAGAATACAAAAAAACTTATTCAGATGTTCTGCTCAAGCATTTGGTGAAGCCATGCATTTTTATTTTGACATTTTTCAAACATAAAATACTTTATGGAGTGGTGCAGTAGTATAGGTTAAGTGTAGGTTCAAAGTTATATTCGATGTTGAGTGGTGCCCCTACAGTTAATGTTTGGTGAGGCATCCCCTGGAGAGGATGATAATGCTGGAGCACCATCCATTACCTAGAACATTCCAAGATCCTCAGTCATCCTAGGTTTGCACTTGGGCACTGCGCGCATCGAAACGGACCATAGGGTTTCCATAAGATTCAGAGTCCAAATGCTGCAACGGGCATTGCAGATCTTTGGACAGTATGGCCCAGAATCTTAGGGACGGCTTTGTGTTACTAGACTGATACGCATCAGCTGCTCCACCAGTAATCCTCAGAATGATGGCAATGGTGATGACGGTGTAATGGTTCCATTAAGCAAATTCATATTAAAACAGGCATGATTTAGCAAAGAATTCAAACAATTGCCCTTTTATTTGAGTTAACTAGGAGGACAGTGACTGTTTCACACCTGAATATTGTGTTTGTTTATCTTGATGAGGGAGCAAAGACCAAATTTTAGTGCCATTTCTTTCTTTCAGACTCCCGCTAAATATAATAATCCACAAAAGCAATCTGGCCAACTTCAGTGTGGAAAATGTGCAAAAAAGGCTGAAAATCAGATTAAATCATTTTTCCTGGCACGATAGGGTAAGTCACCCCATTTAGGGTGTACCTAAGGGTATAACCCTTGGCCCTGTGCTACCCGACACGTGCTCCAGGTTCCCCTCACAACACTGAACAGGATAATTGGTTAGAGGATGGATGGATAGACTGCTGGGTGAATCAGCATCCTCTTCCAACTGCTTAAGCTGGACAGGGTCACCAGGGGCCTGGAACCTCTCCCAGACAACCTCAGGCATCAGGCGGAGGTACATGCTGGATTAGCAACACACACTACAGCCAATGTAGAGAAGCCAGTCAGCCTAACTGCATGTCTGTGGACTAAAGGAGGACATTGGAGTATATGTGTGTGTGTGTGTGTGTGTGTGTGCGTATGTGTGTGTGCGTACACCTCTTGGACCACAGTTCAAGTCTTTGCCAGGGTTCCGTTCCATGCTTGTGGAGTTTACATGTTCTCCCCATGCCATCAGGATGGTCTTACAGGTACTCTGGTCATTCTCCCCCACACAGTCCAAAAACATGCTGAGGTTAAGTGGAGTTAGCAAATTACTCGTAGGTGTGAATCGTGTGCCCTGCGATGGGTTGGTGCCCCATCCTGGGTTGTTCCCTGCCTTATGCCCATAACTTCCAGGAGGGACTCCAGACCCCCTGAATAGGATAAGTGGTTACAGATAGAGTGGATATACATAGATCTTTATATTTTACTCTTTTTCATCTTGTTTTCTTAACTTACTATACATACAATAATACATAGAATAATGTTCAGTGAATTCAAAAATTATTTTTCATTATTCACCTGAAGGTCCAGACAAGTGTTTCTAAGCAGTGAGTATGGTGACTGTTACCTGAGTTGCACCTTAATTGTTGATCCAGGTGTCCTATTCATCTCTCTGTGGCGTCTCTTCCAGATGCTCTTGTTTTCTGTTCCCTCAGACAACTATGCGTGACTCCTGATGGTGATGTGGTTTCTGCACGTACCATGGGGGGGCTGGCAGTGAAGGGTCACATGGTGAATGGAAAGGTTAAAGTTCCCAATGTGGAATAAGGCCCTGCTTCATGGCAACCCTGCAGACGTTTGGGCCGATGTTTTCCAGACAGCTGACGTCAGAATAAATGCCAGGGTGTCCAGTTGCCAGATTATTTTCCTGGTAATTTAATCAATATTCAGTTAACTTTTTGCAAATATCCAATACACAAAATGAGCCTGAGTGATAGCTCCACCCCTCCCCCAGTCCCCCCACCTGGGTGAGGCTCATAGATCTTAAAACTCTGGCAGTATCCCCAACAAACCTCATGTGCCAACCTGTGGTTGAGAAAAGCATCAGCTTACACCAGTCATTCCAGCACAAACAGATGGAGTGCTGTCACAGTAGGTAATATAAATATTCACACAGCCAGAAGGTAATCAGCATTAGTAAATGCATAATACCTGCAATATGATCAATTTCTGACACAAAGCTGAATCTATACAAGAAATGTACAAGTGCATGCATACCCACACACACATAAGTCAGGTTTCCTTTTGTAGAATTACATTATTATATTATAATAAAGCTCGTGATTGTGGCAGTGAAATGAAGGTGATGGGTGATTATTCTCAGAAAGGGGCAGGAAAGCGAGGTCATGGCGACGCCCCGGCCAGCGTCCCCTGAGAGGTCGGCCTGCCAGGATGGAAGGGTGGCTCTGTCAGCGGGAGGGGATTCGCCTGCTGCCTGCATTGCCCTTCCAGCAAATCTGGCAACTTGCACTGAGACCATTATGCTGGACCTTAGTGGTGCCCAGCCTCGCCTGGCCAAGGTCACAAGATATGATGGTGCCTGTGGCTCGCAGCAGCCTGCCTGCCGCGCGTCCTCGCATACGCTCCACCGTATGGCTTTTCTGGTCGTTTTACTTCACTTTCCTGGCAGCCCCGCGGCTTTCAAATAGCAGCTGATAAACATTTATGATATTTAATGCGTGTGTTGTGCTTCTGAACCTTATGGAAAGTGTATAATCCAGGAATATGGAAATGTTTATGTTTACACGTGAGCCTGTGCATTTTATGGAGCGTGAGAGGAGTTCTCGACGCTGGATGAGAAGGTTCACTTGGTTATAGACTGAGGTTCAACGTTTCCACAGAGCGAGTTCCAACAAGTCACAGAGCGTAACTGCGGAGGGGAGGGGGCGATGCACAGAGGCTTTTTATGGTATTATGGTGGGATAAGTGTTAGCAAAAGGGGGCTTTTATGGACATTTTAAGGACAGCTTTTGGTGTTGGCTGCCGTTCTGCCATGGAAATCTCCAGCGCTGTTATGGAAGATGATGCCATTAAAAATCACAGGCCCGTTGTTCCATCCATGTGCTCTGCCTGCATCTCAGGCTCATAACCTGCCAGCTCTTCAGGATCCCAGCATCAGGCAGATCCCACACGGGCACCTCTCAATACAGACATATTATGTGGCATAGACGCTGCAATTAAATGCCACAAAAACCTTCTGATTTAAGAGATTTAAACAAAGTGGTATTGCAGTGTAATGTAGCAGTATTTGAATGTGTGTTCACTTTAAGAGAAATATGTTGTGCACACATTTCTAAGTGGGTCCTGTCTCTCTTGAATTCTCTTCCCTAAACCATTGCTTGGAATCCTTCCGCAAATACGATACTGTAGGGTGGCATATATGTCTAATCATTATATTCAAACATGTCACTTATCCCCCGAGAACACGCTAATCTCTAAGAGCTGACACTTAGACGCATCTGGCACGATTCTCCACGCTTCAGTCCTGACTCACTATATATCTTGGAATTCTGGACTCAGTCATGTTTCATGCTGAACACAAACCTGGATATCAAGTCTGTAAATAAAAACACAGAATTTACTAATTTTGCTGACAACGAAATTTAGTACCTTTTTTCCTTATTTCTAGACAAATTCACTATTTTATGGATTCACAAACAGGGCCATTGGCCAGAGCACAGCATTAGCTTCAGTTTTCAGCCCTGAGCACAGTCTGAGGCTAGACAGAACATGTGTTTGAATTTTTGTCTTTAAATTCTCCTTTTCAAGACTCACATGATGCTATATTCCGCAGATGTGTGTCCTTTGGGTTCACTGCATCAATTGCTAACTGTAGTAGCATAGAGTCAGCAATGACTTCGATTCTTCATTAGCAAAATGATCATTTCCTCTAACTTGCATTATTGTTTCATGTGAATGAAACATGACACATGTCAGATTGTATTTTTATAAAGTCTGATGCTGAATACTGGGAGTATATCTCTATAAATTTCAGATTCAACTCATAGTCATTCTGGGAGCCCTGAGAATACGGCTACTTTAGTCTTCCATATGCACCTAATTTGGATGACCAGTTTGATGACCTGCGTTCCGGGATTTTGATTCTTTTTTGGAGCCGGGATTAGCAGTGGGGGGACGGTGATATCAGGCTGGGAAAGGAGGGCCTGGCAAATCGTAAACACCTGTGAAAATAGGAGGGGGTGAAAATGTTATGTTGTGATTTGTTAAACAGATGGCTATTTCCCAATTATCTCCATTTGGTCCTTTAATCACATTGACACATATTTCTTTGTCTCCCACGTTCTCTCTGTGTCTCCTGCATTCTCCTGCTGTCTTTTTTCATCACTGTTAAACTGATGCACCGATGACTCATTATTTGGTTACAGTTCTTTAAAAAAAATACCATGAACATGTGAAGGAGATTTTTTTCTGCAAATGCATAACAAATACAGAACAAATGCATGAAGAAATGAATGAACCAAAACCGCAAGGCAAAGACAAGCAAACTAGATAAGAAGGTGTGCTAAGGGTGTGAGGGTGTGCTACTTTTTCTGGTCTTTAGATGAGCCCCTACTGCCTCTGTGTACCTCAGCCAGGATCCAGCAACATGGCCCTTTCTCTGGTATGTCACAACCCTCCCCCTCTTTTATAAGTAACCGCCTGTAGCTGGGGAAGGTTTCCTTTGATTTTATTTTATTACCTGATCTGAAGCACTGTGAGAACAATCTGGTTTTAATTCCTTGATGAAAAAGGTCATAGAGTTTCTTCTTGGCTGTGGTCAGGCTATACTCTGGTAGTTTTAGATGTATTTTAAGCTAATCGCTATTTGATTTAAATGGCAGCAGTAGATCCCTATGAAGGTCACTCCCTATTAGTGATGCAATAGCATTGTGTACTGCAGACTTCCTGTCTTGTCACATGACCGATGGCCTGTTTACACACATCCGCATGGCAGCACATACCCAGCCTCACTTCCCGGTGAGAATGGCTGCTGGTCTCAGGGAGAATTCCAGGAAAGAGCCGATGATGTTCTGGACTTCCCTTCTTTCAAATCCACATGCCCATGTTTCCAAAGGGCGCCCCGCTCTCATGGAAACATGGGCTGTCTGACCTTTGGAGCTCTTGGAATCACCAAAACTTTGCTTCTTTTTCTTTGCAGTCAATATTTAGGCCTACATTATATTTTTGTTTTAACGTTAATGAACAAGTGTTTATTTTCAAATGGCTGGATCACATCCAACAAAAACAACAAAAAAAACAAAGATTGAGCAGAGAATTACAATAGGAAATCACCGCCTAAGGAGACACCATTCACACAAACACTCACCCACACACCAAAACCACAAGCACACACTGTAAACTCCCTGATCCAACATTTTCCAAAGTAATGTTAGAACAAATTAATCAATACTTATATGCACACTGGCCAGTATGGTGGCTTAGCGGGTATCAGTGTTACCTTACATTTCCACTGTGCAGAGTTTGAATCCCACCTCTTTAATGCTTGCGTGGAGTTTACATGTTCGTCCACATCTCATTTGGATTTCCTCCACGTTCCTCCCACAATCCAAAGACACACAGATAGGCTAATTGGTGTCTCTGTGGTGCTCATAGTGTATGGTCATGTATGTGCCCTATGGTAGAATGGAATCCCATCCAGGGTGCACCCCCACCTTATGCTGCCTGGGATATGATCCAGGCCCCGCCTCCCATAACCCTGACCAGGATTAATGGTTTGAAAAAAGAATATATATATATATATATATATATATATATACACACTCACACACACCCTTTGCTTTCATATATATGATAGTGACTATTATTGTATGCTATATCCCCTTTATTTACTATTTCTGTAACCCCTTTTTTGAAGGTTAATAGAGAATGATTCTGACATAGGATGAAAATTCAATGTAATTTCTTTCTTAGTTAATCCTGGGGGGGGGGGGGGGGGGGGGGGGGGGGGGGGGGGGGGGGGGGGGGGGGGGGGGGGGGGGGGGGGGGGGGGG
>JABFEA020000110.1:11830831-11858441 GCA_019775915.2 Cyphomyrus plagiostoma | reverse complement strand
GACTGGACGATTAAACAAATAAAGCAGCGCAACATTACAGTAACTAACAATAAACAAACCACTAACTTATGTGTACTACTAGAGCATTTATTTCATTTATTTAAACTTTATTTTACCAGGCAAATTAACTGAAAACCAGTTTTCACTGACTTTACGTGCTTTTTGGGAGAAATAGCAGATTATGCATCAGAACTGCCTGGGATACAAACGTCATGCATGTAACTAAACTCTTTAGCCAATAAGGGCAAAGTTGTGTCGTCACTGATGCGGTTCCAATTTGGGCAGCCAGCTGAGAGGTGCGGCATGATCTGTCTTAAGTTGTCTTGCTCCCGAGAGGTTTTTGTACCATGTGACATGATAACGTTTTGCAGCGCCGTCTGAAGTTGGACAAAAAAATCTTACCATGATGCATTGCATCAGGACCAGAATGCATTGCTTTAAGTCAGCGCCATAAGAGGCTGCATGAAGTCGAATGCACCCATAGTAGTCACAGAGTACTTAGCTGGACCGGAACTATCCACCTCTGAGCTGTAGTGTTTCTGTGGTAAAGTCCATCAGAGGGGTGTCTGGTTTAACATTCTTGGGATTAGGAGCAGTAAAAGGTTGTGATTCAGTTCTACTGTTACGTTTTTTTGGAAATCCAATGGAGTAGGATGCTATATGGTACCAGTGCTGCCATGGCCTTGAGGAATATATTACTCTCGACTGTTTTGGTGGCTCGATGTTGCCTGGACCTGGGCTGTGTTATCCAGGCTGCTGTAACCTTTACATAATTTCCCATTGTTTTGCTGCATGGAATTGTGGCACGTTAGCCAGTTGTTAGTTTTATGCCTGCCATGCGCAATTTGCCATGACAGATGCTGTTTAAGGGAAGTGTAACCGGTCCTCTTGGGTTTTCATATAAAGACTAAAGCTGCTAGTGTGAGCTTCAGCAGACTAGGAAGTGTTTTTGCTGGGAATAGCCAGTTAGAGTATACCCTTTCAGATATATATGCTAGCAACCACGTATGCAAAATACTTTGTAATACTTGACAAATTTTGTGCCTTGTGAAGTATTTTAGAATTGGCAATCCATGGGAGAAGGGCCTGCAAGAATGGTGGCATAACAAGTGTGCATTCTCATTGAATGCAGAGAGAATTGCTGTATCATCACCAGGAGATACTACTGAGTGTGTGACATTCCATGGGCTCCTCTGTTTGCTATCACTTGTAGCTTTTGGTCTGACATGTGCCTCAAGACAGATGCAGTTCTATTGGGATTAGTGTTCTGACTCTGAAAGCGGCTTTCTATGTTTGAAATTATTTTCTTCCAAATCACTCCTGTCTTCTTGAATCCCTCTCATTTTCATATGGATACATGTGAAAATATGTTTCCTCCTTGTGTAAACTGTGTAAGCAGCTTTATTGTACCTAGCAGAGGCCTGAATTGATGGTAAATGTCTTAGCTTGATTTGTGGTGGCGGATGCACAGAGAGGATGTCCCTGACACCCTGAGAAAACAGCAGGCCTCCCCATTCTGAGTTCCTGAAAGCCTGTGAACGGAGGAGCGACTGCGTGGCCAGCGGAGCCCGGAGCGACACACCCAGGCCGTCACAGGGTCAGCTGCCGGACTCTGAGAGAGCCTCTGCCGTCTCAGTCAGCTGGCCTCCATTTGCTGTCCGCAGCACGTGCACCAAATGGAGGCCGCCGCTGGCCAAGAGTTTTACGGTCAGAGTGTGGATGTGAACTTTCTATGTCAAGTGCCCCTATATATCATGTTGGCGTACAAACTGTGAATTGTTTATCATTTCCCACTGGAATTTTTGATGACTGAGACGACAGGGATTCTGGGCATAGAGCCACACTGTTGTCACAAAACAATGCAATAGCGGCACAATGCTAATGGTATATTGGGATGCTGTTATTAAACCGTATTACCAAAAACCTCTAAGCTCTGCACTGGGTGGAATTTCCATGTTAATATTCACAGCTCCTGCAGCAGGGAACGTATATTATGCAGCACCCGTCTGATGCAGAGACTCTTGCGCTTTGATGTGTGCCTCTGTGTTTAAGGATTCTGCAGTATTGTCAGTCCTTGTTGCTCATGGTTTAGCGCTTTGAAAGAGTGCTCGAGGTGGAATTTCAGAATCTACATCAAAAGTGGGAGCATGGAATCAGTCTCAGACAGAGTCGGGGCCGCCCTCCTATCATGCAAGCTGGAATACACCAGCAACCTTTTTATGTTCTCTCACTTTGGGGGATGATAATTATTGATGTGTCTTCAAGAGTAGTTAGGAGGGGAGGGTTAGTGTGTCAACTGCACCATTTTGGTTATTTAGATTGGCTACACTGTCCATCCGGTTATTCTAAAAGTGGACCTGAGTGACTTGGATAGAAGATATAGTGAGGATTTGGTTAAATCAGCAAGAACCTTCAGAAGTTATGTTGCAGCGTATACACAAGCGCTGGCGTTTAAGTGAGCATGTCTCTGTTTGGCTGCTGCTCACCGGGCTCCGTCCCCACTGCTGTCTCTCTGTCTTGGCACTTCTTGTCGTTGTTGCGTTTTTCCTGTTTTTCTGCAGCTGCCCTGTCTCTCCCTCTCTCTCTGCTTGTCTTGCTCTTTTACTCATAATCTTTTGATCTTTTCATCCCTGCTGCCATGACTTCATGCTGATTTTCTCTCTGTACCCCTCCCCCCTTTAAAAGAGAAACTAATTTCTGTGTTGCATTTTGAATGAATTTAATATTTAATGATCCCCACCTCTATCTCTGTTTTTGTGTTCATACCTACTATTTATCCTTCATTTTGATTCGGGATTTTCCTTGTTTTTTAAATTACCATGTCAACCTTGTCCGCCACATGCTGCAGTCAGTCTGAGAGAAACACAAAGACCATAAAATCTTGCTCCTCTGTGATCAGCTCGCTTTGGCATGAAAGCTCCGTGTAGCTTGTACCCATTTCTAGCTTCTTGCCTAAGTGGTGAAGGGAGCCCTGATTTGGGTCCATGTTGACTAAGCAGATGGCCTCCTTTGTCCTGGAATGCCTTTTCCTCGTGGTGGGCCAGTGTGTAGCGGTAGCTGTCTGTGCCTCTGTGTCCCTCCAGAGGGGGAAGGCTCCTGGAGACATATGAGCACCAGATGTGCCTCGCATTAAGACCAGCACATAGACTGACCTGCAGCTACAGATCAGCTGTGGTTGGCATCTTCATGCTCCCTGTTGATCTAAGACCCATTTCAAAGCCGAGGAACAGATTGTCTAATCATCCATGAACATCTGATTGAAATGAATGTTAAACTTGTGGAGGTAATCAAATTTGTGTTAGAGCATCCGTTTTAAAAAACTCCAAAGCCATTCCATGCTGCCTTGACTCCTGGGATGGATTCTGAACTCTTTGCGTCCCTGTACTGGATTAGCGGTTGGAGATGGATGGATGTTGTGCTATTTCTGCGAAGTTCTCAGATGAAGATTTACACTATAGGTGCATTATTCTTACCATTGCGGTCATGACTGAACTTTCTGCCAGTGTAACCAGTGTGCTTTTAGTCAGTTGCTGTCAATGCTGTTATTGAGAGCCTCTGGTATGAGTGGGCTCGTTGGTTTGTAGCCACATTGTCCTGGGCCAAGGCAGTGGGTGCATTCTCAGCTGTCTGGCCTGGAGGAAAACGCTCCTGCTTTGTCACTCTCTCCAATTTTATTTGGCACCATCTGTCTCCACCTGTCCCTCCACCTGTCGGCTGGAGCCCTGCCCTTCATGTCCCGGCGAGCAAAAACCGGGCCATACCAACGGCCTATTTATTTTAAAGCTCATCTTCCCATGGTTGTTACGTAATTGGGAAATGTGTGCATGAGAACCTTTAAGGGTGCTGTACTAAAAAGCCATAAAGCATTGTTCAGCTTTTGACTCATCATTTTTACAGCCTGCCTATGGCAAATGTCATTGTGCATGGCACAACTATCTTGATAATCTGTTGTAGGTCGAGTCTGCATAAAAGTACTGTTTGTGGAACATTGGAAGCGCAGATTTGACCTCTGCAAAACTGAATTAAGGCGAGACAGATGATTGCTTTCGATGTCTTTGGATCTCAAGGTTACACTCTGCTTTTTTCCATATCTCATTTCCTGTACTAGCAACTTCTGATGGAAGATGGCAGATTCATAACTGTATAGGAAAACACCACCAGACATGCATAGAGTTTTACTTGTAGTGGGGATGCCTTTCTGCTTCATGGCAAAAAGCTTTGCTTTGTCTGTATTTTGGTACATAATACCCTGTAAGCTCACTCTCACTTCAGTTTTCAGTCTCTTGTGACTGCTTGGAAGGATCAGATAGTCAAGCCATTATTTGTCCTTGGTGACGTTTGTATGACCTTGTAGAAAACATTTAATGAAGTGCCCCTTAAATTTGTGTTACCCCTTCGAAAGTGGCTCCTTGGGCAGGCAAGGGTGGGGGAAGGGGTCCCATAAAGGATTCCCCTGGAGAGCTGTTAGCTACCAAACTTCCACTGTCCTCTTCAATAGAGCCAGATATGGGCAAGCATCCTATTTTAAATCATTTATAAGCCATATAGCTGCGTATTTACTGGCAAGAGCACTTAGAATTTTCGCAAATGTGAAAGAACAGGTTTTGTTCCCGTTTCTCTGCTTCACAGGTGATAGAAATGGATTCTTGAAAGCACACAAGGCAAAGTCCTCCTATTGTCACTTATCTTTTGACTCAAAGTGCCTGAAGACGGCATAAGCCACACAAAGCCTGCCAATGGCCTGTGGGTCGCTAATCAGCTTTCGGCATTCAGACTGCTAGCCGGCAGTTCTCACCTGGCATGTGGCTGTCTTTTCAGATTCACGCTGAAGCCCTCCCTCCCAGCAGACTCTGGAATGCACAATTTATGTTAATGTTAATGCTTATGTTAATTTTCAGGATGGACCCCTCCCTATCTTGATGGAGTTGTGTTTTGGTGGGTGAACTACTGGCAAACTTAATACAGAATATCAAGGAATGTGGTGAAAATTTACAAACAAGGATGGAGCAGATAGGACATGAAAGAAGGTTCCAGAATGAAACATAAGCAATGAATCTGGGCCCGGAGAAGCTGTTTACTCTGCTGGCTATCAAAGTTACAAAGCCTGAAAATTAATAATTAACATTATGCAAAGATCCCTCAATGGCTGATTTCTATATGCATACTTTGCTGACCTGCGTTGGACCACCTATGTGTGAATCATTTATTGTGGTCATTTGTGATTAAATGGAGACATGCTGTCCCTGGTGATTAACAGACAGACTTCACTTTGCGAGAGTGTGACAGGGCTTAGGTTTGTAAGTATATCTGCGGGCTTTTTTTGAATGGAGAATGCTTGCGAAGATGCTCCCAGCAGGGCCTGCGGGGTCCTGGCGGTGGTGCGGGGGGAGGACTTGGCGGCTGCCGACACGTGCCGGGAGAGTGTTGCGTTGTGGCTCGGATCCAGTGCCGTGGGGCTCGCCATCAAACTGCCACTCGGCGACTGCAGATCTGTCTGCAGATCATCCTGCCAGACACCGGGGGAGTTATTGGCCTTTATAGTTGTTGTTGTTTTTTTTTCTCTCCCCCTTTTCCTTCTCACTTGCTGCATGGAAGCTGTTCCAGGCTGAGAGGAGTGCAGCTGCTCCTTACCCAGCCTCGTTAGTGAGGACTTAATTAACAGACGTTGCTTGTAAGTCACAATCCCTGGAGAGGTCAGGTCTGATCTGTGACGAAGTCACTGAATTTGCACAGACAGAAGAATGGCAGATCACGGATGGGATTGGGGGGTGCGGGGGGCGATGAAAATGCAGGGGGTAGAGGGATGCAGCCATTTGTCCCACTTCTGCCTTTTGGCACTTGGCATGACACACTGGCCAGGCTGTGGTCATGTGCCCGTGGTTTGCCTGGGCACAGCCGATTAACCCGCACACTGCACGCACACGCGAGGCAAGGGCTGCTATTTGAAGCTCGTTCATTCCTGCCAGATAGCTAATCCTGTCCTCTTCATTTGAATATGTATGTTTGATAAGCACTGTTGGATGTTTTGTCACACAGTTGCTCTCTCCATTTCTTCCTGGCTGGGTCATTTTTCCCACGTCCTTCTTTTCATGCTCTTTCACCTTGTGTGTGTGTGTACGTGTGTGTGTGTATGAGAGAGAGAGAGGATCTGTAACTTCACATTCAGGGCTGTGCTGCATGTGTGATCCCATAACAGGTATTAATGACCAGACCCTCCTGCGCCCCCTTTGTTCATTTACACACATAACTCCTAGCACCTTTCTAAGGTGACCTGCACCGTGCAGTGATCAGCTTGAATCACATTTAAATCACATGTGAATGCTCCTTTTAGCTGCTGGAATGTTGAACCCAACATCACACTTACTTAGACAATGTTTACTAATGTTTATCAAATGCTTGCTGACAGTTGTGTTTTTTTTTTTGTTTAGGCGGACAAAGATGTTTGCTTTCTTTTTCAGAGGCCAAGTTTGCGGTCGCACCACGGCCAGAAAGTTCATAGAATTTCTAAAGGGCTCTGATTTGTGTCCTGGTTGTTGTTCTCCTTTTCCTATCTGTGAGCCCCTTCCGCCCCTGACTGTGCCTCCTGTTCCCATCCGCCCTGCAGCTGTGTGGGAGCAGAGTCTGCTTCAAGGGGAACTTTATTTAGCTTTAGTCGGGCCACTAAAGGACTGACGAGGACTCCAAAGAACCTGACACTTTTTGTCTCATCTGACCTTCCAAAGCTCAGCTTTTTCTTTGCTTAAGGACTGCAATGAGGAGGTCAAAAATAGATTTTTTTTAAAGATGGTTACGTCACACTATTATGGGTAACTTAGCGTTGTGTTGACCAGATTGTTGTAGCTTTGGTGTCTGTCCCTCTGTAAATTTGTTTCTTGTGTTCAGTGCGCTGTAGTTGGTGACATATTATTAAATTGTTAAAAAAATTGCTAAGTCAGAGCACTTCACCCACAACAGTGAATATTCATGGTTGATTGCAGGGGGATCGTGTGCATTTCCCCTGGTGGTCTGAACACCGTGTTTGTTTGTGAGGGTAGAATCCATGCCTTGACTGTGTGTGTGTGTGTATGTGTGGATTAACTTTATATTACATTGTGGGGACAAAATGTCCCCTGCAAATAAAAACCTGGTATTTTGATGTTGTGGAGACCATTTTTCAGGTCCCCACAAAGATCTGTAAATGCAACCAAAAAACTAAAAATGCCAAAAGTTTATTTTTTTGTTTAGTTACTTATGGTTAACGTTAAGGCAAGGTAGGGATTAAGGTTTTTCCTTTTGGGATTAGAGCTTTCCTCATATAAATGAATGGAGAGAACCCACAAATACATAATTACAAACCTGTGTGTTTTTTTTTACAGGGATCTGCATTAGACGAGCATTACACAGCAGCACAGTGGCTCCCCCTTCAGGGTGCTGGGATAAGTGCGGCACTGGATGGCCACAGGCCCAGAGCAGTGTTTCCCTCATGAGAACAGCTGCACGGTGAGAGCAGGAGCAGCTGGCGGGTGGTTAATGCTCCTCCTTTGTCCTTTGCCTTAACACCACTCTCTCCCTCTTCTGTAGGTGAGCACTCAGTTGGTTGACAGGCTAAGGGGCAGGGCTGTTCGTGAGTCACATGACATGGAGGTCAAAGGGCACCTGATCACAGCCGCGGGCCTTGGAGCTCCAGGTGAGATGGTGATGGTGGGCTGCTAAGGAAGAGCGTTGTGTGTG
Source organism: Cyphomyrus plagiostoma (assembly GCA_019775915.2). NCBI lineage: Eukaryota > Metazoa > Chordata > Actinopteri > Osteoglossiformes > Mormyridae > Cyphomyrus > Cyphomyrus plagiostoma. The sequence goes on along the minus strand of JABFEA020000110.1, from coordinate 11,850,731 downwards.
GTGTTCTTCGGCCTGTGGGTGACGGGGAGCCGCCGCTACCTTCTCAGAGCGGCTCCATCTGCCTTTTTGGAAACGCACAGCAGAGCGACATGGGGGGTGTGTTTTTGTGGCTCGATTTATCTCTCCGTCCATTGGACGGCGTCCTTATTCATCAGCACTGCATATGCTGGCTATTCTGTGGGTACCTGGGACGGAAGGTGGCCTAAAACCAGAGGGTTTCTCTTTATTTGGGCACATTTTATTTCTTTTGTCCTTCACAATGTTTATTCTATAGATTTCATGGGTGGCGTTAAACAAAATGTCCCCGTTTTCTGTTCTCTGCCCTGTGTGTGTGTGTGTGTGTGTGTGTGTGTGTGTGTGTACGCACGTGCGCGCATGCATGCATGCTCAGATCCTCAGGGTTGCGGGGACAGTAAGCAGCATGCTGAGCGTGTCTCTGAGCTGCAGGAGCGCAGGAGGAACCTCCAGATGCTGTTGAACACTCGACTAGGGGAGCTCAGGCACGTCTGTCTGCTGGAAGCGGTCAGTAGCTCCGTCCTTAAAGCTCCACCACAGCGTCCCTAACACACACCACACAGACATAAAGGCTAGAGCAGTGTTTCCCAATCCAGTCCCCGGGGACCCACAGTCAGTTCGTGTTTTTGTTTCCTCCCAGCTCCCTGCCAGACATTTTTGGGAAGGAGCAAAAATGTGGACCGTCTTTGGGTCCCCAGGAGCGGAGTGAGAAATGCTTGGTTTGAGGGTTAAACACGGTCGCCCTGTCTTCCAAGTCGGGGACAGATGTTCACATCTGTCGCCACGTGAGCGCCGGCCTTTTCCCGCCACACGTGCCTCATTCTCACTGCCCCACTATGGCAGGCTGCTTCTCCTTCTTTCTCCTTTTACTCTTGTTACATAGAAGCCTGAGCCTAAAATAGTGACCTCCATACCATTACGGTCACGCCCCCCCCTCCCCACCAGCTGCAGTGAAAATAAACATCTAGAGATGGAAGAGCAAGTCCTTGGGTGGTGAATGGTGGCAGTGCTGTGTGTGTTTGCCATGTCCCGGTTCTGAAGTAGCTCTCCTTTTACAGGAGCTGACCGGGCAGCTTCCCAGCGAGTTTCCTTTGGAGGCTGGGGAAAAGCCCCCCCAGGTGCGTCGCAGACCTGGTATCGGCCCCCGTGGACATAAACATTCTCTGAAGGGGGAGGTAAGCAGGCTGCTCATACGGGGCCTTTTACTGCCAAGGGAGGGCTTTTCTCTTGGAGGGGGGTGGTAACCAATGTCACCGCCCAACACTCTGTGCAGGAAGAGGAGGCATGTCAGTGGAAGCAGAGGACGGCGCGGTTCCGTGGCGCCCTCCGCAGGCAGGCTGACTCTGAGCAGCCCCCACACGGCAAGAAGACGGTGCACCGCGGCTGCCACACAGGTGACACTAAACCCCCCAAGCACTGGGTCATTGCACTCTGCCCCCAGCACTGCTTATAATGGCAGGCATGCGTTCTGCCTCGCTGCCTCGCCTGCCCCGGAGTCTGAGCCAAGCAGACGGGCCCGGGCTGAGTCAGAGCAGCCCGCTGAGCGTGGGGTGACAGGAGAAGCTGAACGTTACACCGCGTGCCGGGTCATTGGTCTCTCCGTGTGTGTGCGTGTGTGGTTCAGGCATACCTTACCTTGTGGGGTCCAAATGTCCCCACAACGTGATGAATACCCATTTTTTGACCCTATGGGAAACCTAAATTTTCTAAAAATCTGTGACTGTGATCAAATCAATAAAATGTCAAAAGATTTGTATTTTGTTTGATTACTTTTGGTTAAGATTAGGGCTGAGTTAGGGGTTAAGGTTGTCATTGCTGGGATTAGGGTTATGCCAGTAGAAATGAATGGACCGTCCCCACAAAGACTTGACTACAGACGTGTGTGTGTGTGTGTGTGTGTGTGTGTGTGTGCTCGCACGCACATGGGTGGATTAAAGTTCATTAGGAAGAACCCATCTACATTAGAAAACACGGCACCTTCTAGAAACAGGATGTTGAGAACAGGCTGGGGAGGAAGTCTGCTGAAGGAGCCCCCCCCTTATTCTCGCGGTAAAAGAGATTGGGGGCCGATTCAACAGGAAAAGCTTGCCAAAGGAACTCCGCCAGCTCCAGCCTGTTGGCCACGCCCGTCGCTCTCTGGTATTGCTGTGCTGTGAGTGACCCTGTGTGTGTGTGTGTGTGTGTGTGCGTGCGTGTGTGTGCGCGCGTGTGTGTGTGTGTGTGTGTGTGTGTGTGTGTGTGTGTGTGCACCCTGTCTCTGCAGATGAAGCAGTGAAGTCAGAAAGCAGCTCCATGTCAGACTCCACCGGCCAGGACAATGGTAAGTGTGGCCACCCACTGTGTCTCTTCAGGGGGGCCAGGGCCCACCGCAGAGCCACCTAAAGGGCCTGTGCCATTTTTTTTGCAGACGACTCATCCCCCAGTGTCTGCCCAGAGCGCCTGGCGCCAGGGAGCCCCGATGGCCAGCTCTGCAGGAAGCTGTCGCCCGTAGAGATCTACTACGAGATGAGGACGCGCCGCAACTCAGCGGCCAGCTCTTCCAGGTATGCTGCTCATGTATGCCCCCTGCAGGCCCAGCCCGTGTGCTGCCGTGTCACTCCCGTCAGCCCATTCTGCTCTGCCCCGCCCAGCCCCAGTCGCTCTCTCTCACGGAGCATCTCCCGCCTGGAGGGAAGGAGCATTCCTGCCGCTCCGCTGCTGTCCTGGACGGTGCCCTCTAATGGCTACGTCAGGTCAGAGGCAGCCCTGCCTCATCTCTCTAGAAGGAAGCCCCCACCCCCGAGCAAGCCCCAACAAGCTGGCCCCCACTTAATTGGTCACTTAAGTGGAAACGAAATGGTTCCTCTGTAGTGAGGTGCTTGGAAGACCAGCAGCAGGCTGGGCATATCTGATGAGCTGAGACTTTCAGTGTGATGTTGTTTTTGAAAACTCCCCCCACAGGCCAGAGGTATCGAGTGGATCTGGCAGCCAGCAGTGGTCAGACAGCCCCGAAGGCCCGCAAGTCGTGCAGCTACACCCTCAGGAAGGGCTGTCGACTGGGTCCTCGGAGCGGCCGGGCTGCCCATACAGTGCCCGCACACGGCGCAGCAACAGCTCCGACGCCCTGCTGGACCGGACCACCTTCCCAGACGAAGGTGTGCAGAGACCTGGGATGCCCTGCAGGGGCGGGCCTTACAAGAGTTCGGAGGCTCTGACGGACGGCCGGCTGCGGCAGGTCCAGCGAGGCAGCCCTGAGGGGCATCTCAACGGCCATGGCGAACAGGGCAGGCTGCGCTCCTCGATGGGCGGCCGAGGGGGCGGCAGCTACAACGAGATCCTCATGGATTACATCTGGGGCAAGCAGCAGAAGATGCAGCACAGACAACAGCCGGCCGGTGGGGCCAGGCCTTGGACAGAGGCTCCTTCTACCTCATTCCCAGCCGCTGTGGCCCCCCAGCTGAATGGCTTCCCTGCGCCTCAGGCCCCCCCATTTGCGGCTGGCCCGCCGCCCTACAGCCCCTTGCTGCTGCGAGGGAAGCCGGGCGATCCACGCCGGGTAAAAGTCACACGCACCAAGTCATGTGGTCCCTTCGTGCCACTGCAATCGCAGCACCAGGAGGCCCTGCTGTTCTCCGCCTACTCGGACCCCCCCCACGCCGCTCCCGGCTCCGTGGCCCCATACCCCTACCCGGCCGAGCAGGCCGGCGCCCCCCCAGCCCGCCGGCCGCTGCCGTTCCCCGGCGGCGCGGCGGAGGAGTCCACTCGCAGCCTGCACAAGGCGCTGGCCCTGGAGGGCCTGAGGGACTGGTACCTGAGGAACACACTGGGGCATGCCGCCGCCGCCGGGCTCAAGGGACAGGATGCCGTGCTGCCCCGCCGTCGTACCACCCATGCCCCACACCCCCATCCCCTCGCACAGCAGGCTCCACCCTTCCAGACGGAGCATCTCTACAACCACGGCCCCAGTACCCAGCTGCCCCAGTCCGCGTCCTTCCATGGGCACCCGCTGCATGGCAGGTGTGTCTGTCCGTCCGGTTTTCTGTTTATTACATTGTGGGGATCCAGTGTCCCCACAATATAATAAAATCTGGATTCCTTTTACTCTGCGATTACTTTTACTTATTCCTTTTACTTTTTCTCGTCCCCACCAGGGAAAATTCCAGTTTTTATAAATCTGTAAATGCGATCAAAAAAAAAAAAAGCCAAAACTCTTGTTTGGTTACTTATGGTTACGGTTAGGACTGGGGAGGGGTTACGATCATCATTGTGAGATTAGGGTTTTTCCCCATAGAAGCAAATTCATGTTCCCCACAAAGATATAGATACCTAGTTTGTGTGTGTGTGCTTGTTGTTGTGCTGGGGGTGGTAGGGGGGGCAGTCTCACAGTAGAGTTAGTAACCCTGACCCATCCTTACAGAACGCTTAGTAAGCTTTGGGTTTAGGAGCCTTAGATGGCCAGCTCCTGTTTGTTTATTAAGGACAGATGAGTGACGAATCCCCAACGACAGAAAAGCCAACATCTGAATCTGTGGGAGACTCGGCCGCAGAAGCCTTCCTGTGCATGACGACTCCTGGCTTTCAAGTATCTTACTTCGTAAAGCTTCCAGGAAGTGTTTTAGCGTCTGTGTGCAGACAGGGGTGAGGGATCATTGCTGAGGCAAGAAATAACTGGCTTGGGGTCCCTGAGTAGCAAATGCCAGGAGCTTGTACCTGTACATCAGCAAGTACCTGAATGGCAGCTGCACAGTATTTGGGATAAAGGTGAAAGCTATGTGGAGAGATGTGAATTTACAGCTAATTACAGGACAAGTCCCTGCTGGCCCTCTAGCGTTAGTCTTTTTCTGAATTGGTGCTTTCTTTCTTTGGCAGGTCCTTGGATCTGTCCCTGTACCAGGAGCCCTACTCCTCTCAGATGCAGGACTTGACACTGAACGAACCCGGCACTGACTCCCCTGCCCCAGGCACCCTGGTCTGATGCACACATGAGCAGTTATGCTAAGGCCTACAAAGAAAATTGACTCAAATGCACAGACCGTTCCAGAAAATGTTTTTCATGTTTCTGTCCTGGATAGAACAGCCTAATAGAGAGGTCTGTGCAGTCTGTTGGTCCAGTTCAGGTGGGCTGAACTGGAACCACTTAAAAATTAGATGAATTACCAGTAGACACCCATGCTGTTGCTCAGTTTTTGGACTGTGGAGTCTTCTGACCTCTATCTGATTCCAGGGTTCTGGGAAAACTTGAGCTCCCATCTGTTATGTTGTTATTTATTGTCTCTTCACCTTTATTACACACACCTGGCTGTCTTGGAAATTTCCACTAGTTCATGAACTGCAGTTAATATATTTGACAAGAGACTTACAAATGAAATTCTTCCTTGCATCGTGCATAATCATTGAAGTACTCAAACTATACATGTATTTATAACGTCCTATTCAGGGTCGCAAATGTACTCACGGAGTATCTCTGTGTGTGGCGTTCCCTTAAAATGCATAGGGGTTTAATCAGGCTTTATGTGACACTTTGGGAGGGATTAACATGTTGAGGATGGGTAGCATACAAGCCCATCTGGGAGGACTGTGGTCAGCAGACGCCTGCTTTTTGTCACTAGGAATTGGTCTTAAAGTATTAATCATTTTGGAAGCGTGATCACGGACATGCATTACGTGGAATCTACCACAGCATGGGGAAGCCACATGCTCTTTACTGGCTTCACTTCACCAGCATTTCCAAATGAAATCTTGGAGGTCACCAATCCACCAGTATTTTATAGTCTCAAGGGTGCTTGGTCCAGATTATTCGGTTTTCTTAGCCTGATGTTTTCAGCTCTGGTCTTGGTGAGCCAACGTGTTTTCAGTCTCTTATTAGGCTCATCCTGGGGTTGATTGAGCTTTTAATCTAATTAATCATGTGAGCCACATCACACTAAAGCTGATGCACTATTTGGGGACTTGCTGCAATGGCGTAAAGGCCCAAAAGATGTTCAGGGGTTAATGACAAGTGGACATATTAAATCGTAGCAGCTCCTTGGGGTACAGTTCAGTTTTAACGTTATTTACAGGGGCGTCTTGATGGTGGCTCTGCTTCCACACACACCAGCATACACACTGGGCTTCACAGGATCAGGACTACAAAGCACCGAGTTGTGATTTACTAGGTGAGGACCAGATATTTATTTTATAACAATGTACTGTTTGTGAACGTTTACAATGTTAAGGAAATTATGCAAAAAAAGTCAGAATCTGGGATTATATTCGTCACTTTTCAAAATCTCCAGGAGGTGGAAGTTGAAAAATCGCATACAATTGAAACTCCAGTTCAAATGTATCAGCAAGTTTTGTTGATGAAAAACCGCAATTAATCACGAATGCTTAGGAAAGAGATGATAAAATCAACTCTGCCCCCTGGTGGGTGGACTCTAACTTCTTACAAAAGCAATACTGATATGTACAATCTTGCATCACGTGGATCATGAGCATCATAATTGATAAACTTTGGTTAATTGAAGCATTACCAGCTTTTTCTTGAGTGGATGCTTTGTCAGTGAAATATATATTTTTTTTATATTGCTACTGGTTTCAGTTTTCTGAAGCCATTTGTGTGGTTCTCTCTGTTGGAAATGGGCAATTATCATTGCCATTGTTTTAATTATCATAATTAGGCCACTGCAAGAAACAAATAGTATTTTAACACAAATCCAAATAAGGTTCATGTTCTAGTTCATTGTAAATATTTGTATACTGCTACTCAATCCCATGGCAAATATTATGAAACTTTCTGAATCTTTTACTGTTTTTTTTTTTAAGAGTTGACAATTCATTTCTGAGCAGATGTTTTTTAACAGATCAATGTGAAAATAGCGTAATGAAAACTGTCTGTGGGGAACATGCTGTTTCTATGACTGCTCAGTCCTGTTTTTATTTGGAGAGCGACTTACATGATGCTAACTGGTGAATTATTTGGGGCATGAAGTTGGGGGGGGGGACAGTCTAGGTTGGGTAATGGGTAGTTCTTTGGCAGATGGAAAGTGGAAGAGCGTGTGTCGTGTCATGTCATAAGCAGGTCTTATGGCAGTAACAACTAAACCAATAAAGAGGGAACCTGTTTATCATCCATGTTCTGTCTGGTTTCACTGGCCCTCAGAGCGACCGCCCCGTTTTCTTCTTCTCGTTTCATCCTTGCCCATTTGATTCCCTTGTCGTGCAAAGGGCTCCAGCCAAAGTAAAACAGCTTCACACTGGTGTTTGGCTACTACTGACCACGAGCCATAGCATTCATGCTTCCAGTCTCCATGGAAGCTTTTCAGTGCTTAGTTGTGTCTGAGCTGCCCGTAGCGCCTGGTTCGTTTCTGAAATGTAATATGATATAGACTTTTTAAAATATAATTCTGTTCAATTCTGTTTTCTCAGGTTTAAATATGTTGGACACCCTCACTAATAAGAGCTTTGTTTTGCTTAATCTGGTTTGTTTGCAATAGATTTAGAGTAGATACACAGTGAAATATCAATATTTATCTGTTTAGCTTATCCATTATGAAAAATCTTCATATGAAGTATTAGAAATCTTTGCCATCTCTTTAACCCAGAATATTTGCGGTCAATTCTAACATCACGCAATTTTGTACTCTGTAGTCGGTTTATTGGGTAACGTGCCTATTAACACACAGCCTGCTTTTCCCATCAGCGAATCATGTGGCTGCAACTTTATATATCAGCATGCAGACAGGGTCGAGAGGTTCACTTACTGCAAAATATGCATTAGAATACATGACTTAAGCAATTTAAATGTGGTGTGATTGTTGGTTGACATGCTGGTTCCACCATGTCAACTTCTTGGCATTCTTTACATACGGTGTCTAAAATTTACAGAGAATGGTATAGTAAACCAAAACTATTCACTCAGTGCAGTGAAAATGCATGATAGCAGAGGAGAATGACCAGATTCATTAAGGCCACAAGGCCAAACATAGTGTAACAAGGGTGGGTAGAAAGTCTTCTCAGAACAATCTGTCCACCCTTGAAGTAGTCCTGGAGGCATAAGTGTGTCCTACCAAGCACTAGTCACGTGTACCTAATAAAGTGGTCACTGGATGTTCGGTAGGGTACATTGTAAGTACTTAATCATATTAACCACTAGAGGGAGACAGCGACCCGCTTGAAGACGATCACTGAATGTCAGAATCTGGGACACAGCGTTACTAAATGTTGAAGATGTGGAAACCGGTGTTGCATACAGCCAGCCAATTTAAAGGCTACGATTGAAGATAGTGGAATTATGTGAATTTAACAAGACTTGGAATAGAAAAGAAAGATGTGTTTACCAGGTGTTACCTTGGATTGACAACAGACCCTATTGATCATTGTCTTGTTTATACTTTTGGTGATCCCCATATACAGACATTCTCTGCTACATGTCATTTTATGTAAAAATGGGTACCACTTTACAATAAGACTACCCTTATAACAGACTTATGAATGATTTATTATTGGGTTATTAATTAGGTTATGCTTTGCAAATCATCAATAGACAATGGTTATAGCACAGTTTTTTAATGAGTTACTGCCATTTATACGTAGCAAAATGGAGCCTTGCTGGAAAGTGACATATTTAAGAAATTAAAGCAAGAGTAAAGGACATTCTCTGGCCTGAATGACAGTGTTAATCCTTACTGGACCCATGCAGTTCTAGGTAGCAAGTACACTTCTTTCCACTGCATAGCAGAAAGCATTCTCCTGGAACTGATCATGTGACCTGGGTACTGGGGTGTTGTTTAGCTCTACAACTAAGGGTGTGTCATCTCAGCTAGATAAGTTAATTTAAGATAGAATGGATGATTTTCCAATAGGAATGCTCCTTACCTAAACTCTTACTGGAGTATCATCACTTTTAGCTTAAGTTAACCCAGATAAATCTTGCTTTGTGGAAATACCCCAAGGTGTATGTGCCTGGGTATCTTGTATGTGGTTAGTATATCTGGTGAATGTTGTTTACACCAACGTTTGTTGGTAGTCAAGTCAAAAAAATAAATATATACTCTTTCAGTGATGCACAGATGAAACTTCATAAGTTAATATCATAAGTAATGACTCAAGGTTAATTTTAATAAACCAAAATTTTCCACATCCAGAGTTTTCTCGAATAATCATTAACCTAAAATTCTTTTACCCTTTAAATGACATTTGTAGGGCTGTGTTTGAGCACTGTTTCAGTTAGTTAAATCTGAAACTGTTGGTGTTGGGAGACTTGTGTGTTTTATGGTGAATATACAACGTATACATATGTATAGCTTTTTTGAAGCCACTGTATAATACTGAGTAGGGATTCCAACTGCATACATGCTTTTGTATAGTTTCATCCCCATCATCTTTGAGCCAATTCTTCTGGTGAGGGTCAGAGTCTTTTATGGTTTTGACATTCAAAACTGAATTATTTGATTCTTTTTTGACATTGTTGTTTTAAGTGACATATATAGGACTTAATTAAATTTGCGAGTGTCTGGATAGCAGCACATCCTACCATCCTCAGAAACAGTAGGGAGGGTTCTTTATAATATCAGTGACTGACATTTTCATTACATTCAGTCTAACATTTGGGGGAGGCATACACAAGCACGAGTGTGTACAAGTGGTGTTCAATAGGACAAGTATGAACCTGCCGGTAAAAGAATGACAGCAGCAGTATGACAGTCTTCCATCTGGAGCATAGACAAAAATCACATATCACTACCTGCCAATGTAATATGCCTGCCAGTGCATGGGACTAATTTTCCATCACATCAAACAATGCAAATTTTACGATGAATAAACTAAATTGTATACTGACACATAAAATGTATGTAAATTATGTTAGAAAAATCTGGACGCCCCTGGCGAGCCTACCCAGGTTGGAAGATGAATAGAAAAAAAATAGATGTATGGAAAATCTGGAAAAGCTCTAGGTTCATTGTAATAACTTAAACAACAGTTCTGCTAGCCAGAACATCACACAATTTTAATAATTTATTATCAGTAAAAATGAACTGTTTTGAAGTTAAGGTTTTTGTCGGTCCATCTCAACCTTACATGTTAGGGTAATAGCATATGACATACAAGAAAATGATTATTTTAATTCACCTTTGAATTGTGTCACCATAAAATAAGGCATTTCTTTTTACCTAAACAAGATGAGAATTACATATTCAAAGACTGCAACAGGTAAACCATACCCACAGTAAAAAAAAAAAAACACAATTTCAGCTGAAAGCTGAAATAAATTATACAAAAAAATATATTCTACATGACTCACATGGTTATATGCCCAGGAAGTTGTGTTTTGTAGATGTTCACCTCGAACAGTGGAAATAGTTATTTCCTGTTATGATCTGTAGTTGCAGTGTGGCAAATGCCTTTTAGGACAGTTAAAGGTCTTCCCTGTTGCGTAAAATCGAAAAAGAAGCATTACAGTCAACTCCAGAATTACTGGCAACCCAAAGGCAGGAAGGAAAAAAAACAAATATAAACCATGCGTATAAGTATCACAATTTCCTACAAAATTTGTAGAAAAATTGATTAGCATTTAAATAATTCCTTCAAGAACATTATATTCATGAGAGAAATTTTTCAGGAACGTGGGGTAAAATTATTGTCATCGCTGAAGAATATCTTAACACAAATGAAATCTGCATCATTGGTGAAAGAAAATATGTCTATATTTCTCCTGTTGTGAAAAATAGTCTTGTGTTGTCTGCCACTATTTCCTGTTTCTCTGGGGTACATAAGTCACACGAGTGCAAAGTCCCTTTGTCATTCATCAATATGGGTAAATTCAAAGAGCCTTCACCTGGTGTGAAATGAACCTTTACAATTTAGGTAACAGCTAATGAAAGACTGAGAAATTGTTAAAAAAAAAAAAATATATATATATATATACTATTGAACGCAATCAGGACAATTGTTGAAAACATGCCAGGGAGAAGACATATGAGCATTTTGCCCCTACTTATGACGAACTCAAAAACTAGTTTCTGAACTAGATAGTTTGCATAAATCTCGGTGCTTTAATATTTCAGAATCGACTGTCAGAGACCACCTGCATCACCTGAAGCTTTCTGGAAAGAAGCCACCATTCCTGAGTCAGTGGTACATAATGCAGCACCTGACGTTTGCCAGGTTTCATTGGCATTACAACTGGAACTGTGTTATGCTCAGATGAGACAATGATTGCACTGTTTGGTCACACACACCACCGACAAATTTGGCTATAATGGAATAATGGAAACTCTACAAAGAAAAGCACCTGGTGCCCACTGTCTAATGTGCTGGTGGATCATTGATGCTTTGGAGCGGTTTTGCTGGGGCCCTTGTGAATATTGACGGTACCATGAATTGCACAAAATAGGACATTTTAGCCAAAACCCAAGCAGACTCTGCCAGAAGGTTTAATCTTGCCTGTGATGATGAACTCAAGCACATATCTAAATCAACACAGAAATGGTTAAGAGAACAGGAAGTTAAGGTTTTGCAATGGCTAACAGTCCCTAGATGTGAACACTATTGAGAACCTGTGCTGTGTTGAAGAGGGCCGTCCAGCATAAATCTAAAAAAATTAAAGATCTGGTCTTATACAGTATGGAGGAGTGGCTCAAGGCCTCCTGCAAGTGCTCTCAGGCCTAGTTAAAAGTGTCTCTGGGCTGTTGTCCTTTACAGAGGAGCCTTTATTAAATATTAAACATGGCATTGCCAATATTTTTGAAACTTTTTCAATTAAAAATGGTAATTCTAAAAACTAAAATATTAAAATAAAACATATAGCTTGCACAATGCCAAAATGGCTACATTTCTTATTTTTATGCATTAATGTTTAATTTCATCAGAGTTGCAACTAATTCTGGAGTTGTCTGTGATTGATTCCTAGATTGATTTAGCCGTTAGCTGTTTTGCGTATTGTGCAACTGTCTTCCAATTAACTTTCCCTGTCCTTTACATAACCACTTTCGAGGAATAGCCGGATATAGCGCGATATTTAAACGCCGGTCACAAACGGTCACATGTCCAAAAGCGGTCCTGTTGCACAACAGACACCAAGAGTGAACCTGGAGGTTCGTTTCGGTAGTTGCCTGAAAACACTAGGTGGCGCTCACCAGGCAGCTTGTGCTACTTCCCTCCCACTGTGCAGAAACTTTTGTCGGCCTCCGAAATACAAAACTTAACTTGCCCTTATATTCGTTTACTTTTCCACTTTTAAGAGGTTATTCTTATCCATTTACAAACATTGCATCGAGTAAAGCACATTGGAAGTGAAAAAGCCACAGATGAATTAAGCGTCCATAAATATGTTAACAACCGAACCATAACCTCTAGATCTATAGCTTCAGTTCTTTCGTCGTTTTAATACATGAAACATAATTGATAGTGTAGTTAGCTGAAAATATTCCCAACCATATATGAAAGGCCAGAAGATAAGTCGAACTGCTATGCTACTAGGAGTATTAACATAAACTTAATACAATAATAAGTAATATAATAAACTGAGCGAATGGGCACAAAAACAAAACCCTGCCGGCCCTGGCTTTTGCTGTCCTAAACGAGAAACGCGGTGCAACAGGAGACTGATATCTCGGTCAATAGGCGATCCGGTCTCGCTCCGCGACGACCGCAGTTGGTGGAATTATGGGACCTCTGGAGGACTTCCTACCTTTCGCTCCGCGTTAAAGAGGAACCGCGGAGGCTGGACTTGCTGTGGGGCGTTTCAGGGAACGGATGCCTACGAGGTGCTTCACGCGGACCGATGCCGCAGGCGAAGGAGGCTCGTGGAGCAGCGGCGCTCGCGCTTCGACGCCGCCCGTAGTCGGACAGCTGGCGCTCGCGCAGTTCGGCGAGAAGCTCTGTGGACCCGGGAAGTGCGGCGCGGGAAGGTCATTGCGCGAGTGACACGAGAGCTTGGCACCCGAGTTTCAGTTAGCCGCCTAGCAGCACCCGAGCTGACTTGTTTTTACTTCTTCTGTTTTTTTTTTTTTTGCCGGTGACAGTTATTTTCTCACTTTGAAGTTCTTGATTTTTATTACTGTGTCTGTTCTATGGCGATGGATAACGGACATAAAAAAAATCGGGATCGGATCTCTTTTGGTACTTATATTTAAGTAGCTATCGACTTTGGAAGCTTTTGTATTAGCGTGCCGGCGACTGTATACTTTGTCTGATAGAAGCAGGGAGTGGGCAGGTAGCCTCTCCTCGTTATTGTTACTCCTGAAGTGCGTGAGTCCTTTTTTCTTTATTGACGCGCAAGAATTACTCAATTTCAACACCGCTGTCACTTTGTTTTCTGCCACGTAACCGTAGAGTCACTGAGTTTTAACTCATGACTGAATTGTCGACTGACTCCCAGTTTAATGTAAATTCGCTTGTTTACTGTGTCAAGCCGTGCAAATATTCCTGGGAATATAAAACATGTAGTTTAAATAGTGTTTGGTTATTCAAGTAAGCGGACAGAGTAGGTGTCTTATGGTTTGGTGCATTGAGGCTTAAAGGCTGAAAAGTGGGACGGTAGCTTGTTGCAAGAATTTTCCCACTCTAAAACATTTAAATAAATTTAATTTTTTAGCACAAGTATATCTGACTGGAAAACTACTTAATTAGTGTTATAAAGATTTTTTTCATAGCATACTAATGTGAATCTAATCAATGTATTTATGTATCTACAGTTACATATTTTTGTTGGAATTTATGGGATTTTCAAAACGCCTAGAGGTTAGATATTTCCCCACAGATTGTTCTGGAGAAAATAGATGTTTCTTTTAACTTGGGCTACTATCTTCAAAGTGGAAAAAGACACTGCAGTTGTCAGTTGTGTTAAGAGAACTGAGCCATGTCCTTGGTCATGTATGCAAAAATTCCTCCTCATTTGAAGAAAACCTCAGCTGTGAAGAAAGCTGCTTTCTTACTTGTTGCTGCTTATGGGTTGAAAAAACTGTACCCCTTCCTGTCTAGTAAACTTAGAGGAGGGGTTGGGAAGCAGCCCAAAGGTTCTTTTCTGCAGGTTCCCAAAAGAGGGTCTCAAGAAATCTTAGAGAAGGGGGGGAAAAAGAAGAGCAGTTCACCGGCTGTCAACCAAGAGTTTTTTCAAAGACTGGTCCGGCTCCTTCGCATCCTTTTCCCTCGATTTCTATGTAAAGAGTTGGGTTTACTGGGCTTCCACTCCTTGGCCCTCGTTTCTCGTACCTTCCTGTCCATCTACGTCGCCAGTTTGGATGGAAAGATTGTCAAGACCATTGTGCAGAAAGATCCTCATGCCTTTGTGTGGGAACTGACCAAATGGCTCCTGATTGCCATCCCCGCTACATTTGTCAACAGCGCTATCCGATACTTGGAAGGCCGGCTTACTTTAGCCTTCCGCACCCGGCTTGTCACTCATGCCTACCAGCTGTACTTCAGCAACCAGACGTACTACCGGGTTAGTAATATGGATGGCCGTCTGGCTAACCCCGACCAGTCCCTGACGGAGGATGTGGTGATGTTTGCTGCCTGTGTTGCTCACCTGTACTCCAACCTCACCAAACCCATCCTTGATGTGGTGATGACCTGCTACACCCTCCTGAGGACTGCTGAGTCTAAGGGAGCCAACACCACTTGGCCTTCTGTCATCGCAGGCATCGTGGTGGCACTCACAGCCAAGGTGCTGCGAGCCTTCTCCCCACGTTTTGGCAAGCTGGTGGCCGAGGAGGCTCGACGAAAAGGAGACCTGCGCTACATGCACTCGCGCATCATTGCTAATTCAGAGGAGATCGCGTTCTACGGGGGCCACCAGGTAATTACTCCACGTGGAGGAACAAGGGGATTTATTAAAGTAATTTCAACTGAAATTGCCAAAAAGGTACACGAGGAACATAGGATCCAAATCTGTTTATCATGGTCAAGGGTGAACAGTAGGATGAATTCTGATAAACATTTTGATCAAAATGCAATGTTTACCAGACAGTATTTAAAAAGGTAGCCTACTTTTTTAACCTCTGTTTAAAGAATCATTTTGGCGCTGACACAGACAAGTCTTGGCACAGAATGTATGTGGAGTATTTGCTTAAGATTCCTTCTGCAGCCTAAAGACGTGCAGTGTGTTTGTTTGTGTGTTTGTTTGTGTGTTTGTTTGTTTGGTCTGTGTGCATACCCTCTGATGAATTGGCTTCCCATTCTGGGTGTACCTCAGCCTTGTGCTCTGTGCTGCCTGGGATATGCTGAAGACCCTCCCATAACCCTGACAAGTATAAAAGCATAGATGAATAGCTGGATAGACAATATGTATTATTTTATTTGACCTCTTTTTGCTCATGTACAGAATGTTGCCCTAGTGGAGTTAAGTGTAACAAAATATGTCATTGTTTTGACTTCAAAAACAATTTTTTCACATAGTTTGATTTTTCCTCTCCTCCCCATGTGTACAACTCTGGTGAGATGTCTTGCATTGGTTGCATTGCACATATCCAAAACATTACTACTGTCTGATTCTCTTTAGGCATACAATGGAATATTAATAATACATTTGGAAGCTAGTATTGAATTTGTATTCAGTCTCTGTTTACAGTACTGGGGCCACAAGGATATGGTCTCACAGACTAGAGCAATGTGATGTCAACTTGAAGGAGTTTTGGTAGACACGCCCCCTTCTGGAAGAAAACATACCTGTAAAATTCACTGGTGAAAAATAAGAGAGTGATTTTCACTATACTTAAAAGTTGCTGCATTGTTACTAGTGACAGTGCAGGACAAACGCGCATTTGGTTCTCCTTGCTGCTAAGTAGGCAAAGGGAGGGCAAAAGACAAATTGTATGGCTTCAGGCTATTTGGAGGGAGGACTCTGAGGCAAACCTATGGCACCCCAATAGCAAATTTTTTTACATCTCCAGTAAACACTTCATCATTGGTAACTAATATGTGTAATCTACATTTTAATACTTTAAATTGTGAATTATTGCACACAATAGTCTATACACAACTGCTAAACAGGATCTGCACATTAACAGTTGTTTATTTTACTATGTTGACAGATTTAGACGGCAGCTAATAATAATAATAGATACTTTATTAATCCCCATGGGGAAATTGTCTTTACATCTCCCTCAGCTTGCTCTTTGTGGAGTTAGCTGTTCACAAAGGGCTGCCACCCCTAGCAGCACCCAGGGAGCTGGGGGTTAAGGGCCTTGCTCAAGGACCTGCAGACGTACTGCTGCTAGGTTTGACCTTGTGATTATAGGCACACAGGCTTAGCCCACTGAGCCACATGCTACCCTAGATACGACTAGATATAACTCTCTAGAAATTAACATTACCTAGAGACTCGAGGTAGTTATAAATGTCAGGATATAACACCTCCAGCCATTTTATGGGATCATTAATCCAACACGATGTTTGGCTAAAAGGACACTGACCACCAACACCGCAGTTTGTCAAAATCCAGACACCTGTTGCCAGCCACCAAACTATGTATATAATTCTCTTTATGAGCCATTTCAGCTATACTTTTACCATTTCTTAATTTATTTCCTTGTTTGACACCTGTGAACCCTTAGCTGCCATTCAGATTCGAAGGTTTGTTTGCCCCCAGAAGTGGGCGGTAAACCACATTGCGTCATGAAAGTTCCCAGTTAATTGCTCTAGTCTGTTCTTCAACTTCACTGTAACACATTACCTGAAGGTAGAAGCATGTCTCAATTTTTTATCTATTTATTTTTTATGCACATTTCCAAGGTTTTGCTTGAGGCATATTGGATGTTGATGTGGTGTTTTCCATATTCAGATTTTAGGTAAAAGTGATGAAAAAATGAATGGGATGAAAAATTACAGATTCAATCTGAATAACAACGGTTATTTTTAACGTCCCTCCTAATATAATCAGTAGGAAAATTCAGATTCAGAATCTCACAAAGAGCCCAGCATTGAATGATGCAAATTGGACTAAACCCAGAAACTATAAACTTAAACGTTTCCTTTTGTTCAAAGTTTTTTAGTTCTGCACCGAAATGTTGTAGAGAACAAAAAACAGAGTGAGGTTTAAAACCCATTAGCAAAAGATTTAATCTTGGATATCCTGACTTGGAAAGAACGAAGCTTTGAGCCACTACTGAATAACAGTTTGTTTTGGTACTAATCTAATCTACTCTACTCTCCCTTGTTTAGTCTGTTTGTTCTGTTTTGAAATGTGTGATTATTTGCTCAATCTACATTTTCAGATGTCTCCATTGGTGGTTCTTAAATCTGTATGTTTTACAGTAAGACGGCACTAGGGTGTCAGTGTATGTTCTAATATAAAGAACACATACACAAAGTTTGGAAAAGTTCGCTTGTCTTTTTAAGTGATTTACCTGGTCTTGGAATGGGGAAGGTAATAAGGTGATGGATAATAAAAACAAATACAAACTTTGTTAGTCCATGAAGAATGAAACTACTTTTATATGAAAGAATAAATGTTTTTTCCAAATAATGAATATCTGTCTATGAGGTATTCTAAATAATAGCTGCCGCGTTGGAAGAATAACTGGCACAGTGTATTTGACCTTGTTTTGAGGCATTGTTGATATCTTTATATAATTTTGATATGACAGAAGAGAGAGCTTTGGCTACTCAGTGCAGCGAACACCAGCAGATATGCCCTGTGGCTGTTGTGGGGTGGTGGTGGGGGGTGTTACGCATATGAAAACTGTCAACTGGCAGGAAACCAGCCCAGCAATAGTCTACAGCTTGGGTGGGGATGACAGTCATGTGACACAGGAACAAAAGCCTGAGGGATGCAAAAGACCTGACTGAATTATTCTTGCCGGCATGTGACTAGATATTGCCTGAGGGAAGTGAGGCTGGAGTTTTAACATGTCATGGTGTTGCCGCTGCTCCACCCATGCAGGCGGAGCTTCCCGAAGATTGACGTAGGTTTACTTCAGGTCAGACATGTTGCCTGTTAGAAGAGAGCAAGCTGCCTAGCTATGCTAGGTCTCAGATCAGAGTTATGGAGGAAGTGAGTACAAGCTATTGTATTGTTTCCCAAAAAGTAGACACTGGGGAATAGGTTTGTAGGACTGACCAGGTTAAAATTAAGAGTAAGAAGTAACATTGACAGCCTCTGTCATGAGACTTTGTCATGTGTTTCCGTTGCCCCCTTGCTCCGCACAGGATAATTTTTAGTTACATGCTGTCTTCAACTTTCAGCGGAAGTAAGTAGGAGCTGCAGAGAATCTGTTGTTCACAGGTGTTTAGGGAAAAATACAAAATGCAGCATGTCCTTCATATGCTACAACTGTGATAATCAGATTAGAATCAGCTAATGGGCCTGAGATCTATCCAGCTCCAGCACCTCTGATAAGGCAGACAGTCACTGAGCTGATGAAAAAGCCAGCAACTCTTAGAACATGGTATGTTTCGACTATCTGTTTATAAGTCTGCATGTTATCTGTTGAGGAGAGTTGGCAGGAGTGGGGGGGAGTTCAGTTATTAACCAGCATGTGCTGTAAAACACTTCTTTGATCTTTTCTCGGTTTTGAATGCAATACCAAAAAGCAAAGTCTGAGGGAGGCTGTGAGAGTAGATGGTGATGGTGGTGCCTCTGTGTCCCAGGTGGAGATGTCCCAGTTGCAGCGCAGCTATCAGGCCCTGTCCTCGCAGATCAACCTCATCCTCTTCAAAAGGCTGTGGTACGTCATGCTGGAGCAGTTCCTCATGAAGTACGTGTGGAGTGCCTCAGGCCTTGTCATGGTGGCTGTGCCCATCATTACAGCCACCGGCTATTCCAAGTATGGTAAGTTCTACCCTCCCCCTGTGTGATGCTGTAAATGAAAACCACTTTACAGTTTTGGGTACTCTTTTTATTCACCCCCTCATTTTATCCTTTTATTCCCCCCGTTTCTTGCTTCTTCCAATGAATTCTCTCTCATTTATGTGATCCTCCTCACTTCAGATTCCTCTGTGTGTAATAATCAGTGGCAGGGTTATTTTAAAGGCTCATTAGGAAAACATGGGGCTGGGGTGCCTCAAACATCTCTGTTGTTGTAGACCAGTGCTGTGTCGCAGGCCTTTGAGAGCTTGGCTTAGTATGCGGCTCACGCTCCACCCACTCAGGACCTCGCAGTAGGATGTAAAGCAGAAGCAGTCACTAAATAACAGGAGAGGCTTCGGTACCATGCCCTCCTGTCTTTGCGGCTTGTCTGCTGGTTTTCGTAGCTAAGCGGACCTCTTTGGCCTCCTGTGAGCATATAACATGCCACCTGTTTCTTGGACCGTTGCTAAGGAGACTTTGCTGCAGTATATCCCATATAATAATACCCATGCACTTATTCACAGTACTGGACAATTTTTTTGAGAGTTAGTGGAGTAAGCAGTGGCTGGCTTGTGTCATGTTTGCATTTTTGGCTTATTGTGTGCCGTCCCAGACTCTGAGGACGTGAAGCAGGCTGCCATGGTGATGAAGGAGGAGGAGCTGGTGAGCGAACGTACTGAGGCCTTCACGACGGCACGCAACCTGCTCAACGCGGGAGCTGATGCAGTGGAGCGGATAATGAGCTCCTACAAGGAGGTGGGTCATTGCAGGGTCAGAGGTCACAGGGACTGTGACATGCAGCACCAAGGGGGGGCGGGCAGCCTGTTGCAGCAGCTGGGGGTGGTCAGGTTCAGCAAATCTAATAGAGACAATGTGACACATATCCAAAATAATCCTTTTTTGTTTTTATTATGTTTAGGGTTACTGTTACCCAAGTGTGTCATATGAGCCTTATTGCTATGTTTGCCAACTTGAATATAACTGAATTACTGTATCCATTTTTGTTTGGTTGCCTGCTTCAGTCCATTTATAGATGCCTTTATTTTTTCTTTTTTATGGACTGAGCAGATTGAAGTGCTAGACTGGCGTTAAACGTTCTGCTGTGTGGGCGGGGGGCGGGGCGCCGGGGGGGGGCGG
>JABFEA020000110.1:11817016-11830731 GCA_019775915.2 Cyphomyrus plagiostoma | reverse complement strand
TTCCCACCAGCCCCCCCACCCCCGCCTTACCCCGACCTCCGGCGCCCCCCCCCCCCCCCCCCCAGCCCCCCGCCAGCCTATGCGCCGTGGTGTGCGGACCAGGTGCCCTTGCCGCAGGTGACAGAGCTGGCGGGCTACACAGCACGGGTCTACGAGATGTTCTCCGTATTCGAGGATGTGCGCGTGGGCGTTTACCGGCGCTCTGGCGGGGAGGATGGATTCCAGGCGGGGGCCAAGCAGCTGGTGCAGCACGGCATAAGGATGGAGGGCCCAGTGGACGTGCATGGTAAAAATGAATACAACAACCTACCTCCATCTCATTTGTCTCGCTCTGTGTATTGGGGAGTCATACAGTGTGACACTTCTGCTCAGGATCTGCCTGTTTGCTTCAGAATTTACATCCAGTCTCCTTACAGTTTCTGAGCTTGCTTAATTAGTTCACAATCCTTTGCATATGTAAAAAGTTAAATGCGTAGACAACTTTTTAACAACGTTTTCCCTGTATTGACACCCCACCTTTGTTGTAGTATGTCTCAAATATTCATCCACCCATTTAAAGTGCTTTATTAAGCAGCTTTTTTGTGGCCGATAAAGGGGATGTTGTGTAACGTGTACCTTTAAACAGCTTTTTTTTTTATGCTGCTGACAAGTGACTGAGAGTGCAACCTGGGGGTGGTGCACTTGACCTCTGACCTTTATTTTGACGTTTGTCGGTACAGGGCAGGTGATTGATGTGGAGCAGGGCATCAGCTGCGAGAACCTCCCCATCATCACACCAACAGGAGATGTTGTTGTGTCCAGCCTAAACATCAAAGTAAGAAGGCATCCTGTCTGCTTTGCCAGTGACGACTCCCTATCTGGCTCCTCCCTTTGTCCTTTGCTCAGCTGTGTGCGCATACAGGGGTAGTTTTTGGTTCACTGTGACCTTGCTGATAACTGTTTGTTTGTGTGTTACGGAGCAGGCCCAAGGTTTCTGCTCAGGGGCCTCACACGGAACTTGCCTGCCTGGTCATCCAGATAGCAGTCTTCCTCTGCCCGCTTGTGAACTGCACTGACCTGCTGCTAGTGTCACAGGAAACCTCTGTTGTGTTGCTCTCTCACCCCATGCTGTGAACCTTCATTTACCCAGATAGTTTGCTTAGATATTGTGTTCGCAGTCCAAAGTTACTACCTCCTGGGTCTTTGTAACCCTGCTTAGAGAGCATGCCTGTATAGCAGGTGCTTTTTAATGGTACTTTATTCCACTAAAATGCTCTTAAATTTACAAGTATGTTGCACACAATGTTCACCTTCACACACACAATCTACTGAGGCTTTTTGGATCTAGAGATGGATGTTAATGAAAGACTTCCGAAGAGTAGCCTTTGGAAAAGAATCTGTGCCGTGGATGTGTGGGAAATGCATCATGTGCTCGCGTATGACCCGCCTCGGGAAAGAGCAATGCTGGCTGTGTGGTACTCTTGTGTGCCCAGTTGGTCCAGCTCATGAAATCGTGGGCCTATGGAGCTGTGTGTAGTTCTAGCCCATGCCCAAGCAGATCAGAACTCTTAACATGCACCGTGACCTTTGCTGTGTCATGTGAGGTGCTGTGACACAATCCAGTCAGCTTTATTCCCATAAGCTTTAACAACGGCTCTACACAGCATTGGCAAAATGAACCCTGGCTCCATGCCTCTTGCCAGCTAACCAGCTGGCACCAGGACAGCAGACAGCGCAGTGTGTAATGGCTGGAATATTTAGCACCTCACTGAAGTGACATATATATTTTCTATTTTTTATGTATCCATATAACTAGCAACTAAATATGTTAGTCTCATACAGAGGTTGTCAGATGTTAAAATACACCTTCAGCACTAATAAATGTTGATCGTAATTTCATAATGGGTTAGATTTACTCTCCTTGATTTTTTTTTAAAATATAATATTTAAACTGGTGAAAAGGCATGACAGCCAAGCCAGTTCTTTTTTGATAAAAAAGATGTGCCTGTCACTGTAGTCGATGCTTCTCCTCGATGTCACTCTGTATCCCATCACAGCATCCTTTACTAGCTCTTTTTGTAAGGCTGGCAGTGCTGTACAGCTGTAACGCTGTGCTGATGTAATATGTGTTTAACTAGTGGTATCACAGCTGCAATGGGGCCGAGACGTATTCTATCAGCAAGCTTGTGTTTCTTCAGAAATGTCTTCCAAGAACTAGTTATCGGTTGGAATAGTGTGGGTTTAATTTTTAACTATAATTGGACCATCCTCGAATTACTTGTCCAGTCTGAGCCATAATAGGGGAAAAATGTGAACTACATGCATAAATGGGCATTAACAATTTAATTATTAATTGCTACACCTAAATCATAGGGAACGTGTATGAAGCAATTTAATTACTCTGGAATGAGCAAAAAAAATCAGTGCTTCAAGTGAAATTTGACCTTGCTGCCTCTTATCAGTTGAGTCTAAACTCCAAGCACCCCACTCCCCACCCCTCGAGTGCCTGCCCAGTGTTTTATGCACCAGCTGATGATTAGTACCTCGGCATCTACAGTGTAATCTATGGCGTGCACTGCCTTCATCACTGCTTCTCTTGGGATCCATACAGCAGCTGTTGGTATCACTGTACTCACAGTTTTAGAGTTAATGGTGCCACTTTACAATAAGACTACCCTTATAAAGAGTTTATGAATGGTTTATAATCTGGCTATTGATTAGATTGTAACAATTTGTAAATTATTAATAGACAATTTTAAACAAGTTATAACAGTTTTATTTTTATTAGTATATATGAGTTACTACCATTTACAAGTGGTAAAAGGGAGCCTTATTATACAGTGGTATCAGTGGGAAGACTACAGTAAAATGCTCAACATTAGTGACTGTAGTTCTCGTTTTTAAATCACTTGTTAAAAGAAATACACTGTAATCGCTGTAATGTCTAACTTTGTACTCTCTCTAGTGCAACACACAGGAAATGTTTTCTCTCACAATTCCAACAAAGAAATATTACTGCCACCTAATGGATATGTTATGGTCTGTGTTGCAGGTTTTATTTTAATTTCACACACAAGCTTGTGCAGGGAGATTGCTTTTGAAGTGTCTGAATCCATTTGCTAGTAGTGTGTGATTTTGGATCGCATAATATCTTTTTTTTTTTTTTTCTTCTTCTTCTTCAGCCTTGTACCTTGGCATGGACCCCTTATAGTACAAGGTGTTTAGTAGATATTAAAGTAACATGGTGAGAACTTAGGGTTAGTGAACAGGTTCAGTGTGCAACCAGCATACCTGAAGTAGTTGGGGCTAAGGGCCTTTATGAGCAGCCCAGAGGTGGTTTGGTTACTCTGTTGGCTCCAGGTTTGAAACCCCTGACCATCTGGACTTGGGCATAGATCACTGAGTCACATAGCAGTTAGTCTAACTGGCATTACGGCTATAAACACCCAGAAACCATTTTATCATGTCCAGCCTACATCATTTGTTTACAGTGTATTGGTTCTCTAATGAGGGACATTTGACAGCTTTTTCCTGAGAATCAGACATGATGTCTCCAAGCCCACAAAAATGCCAAACTGATCAACATCTCTCGACAAAACAAAATATTATGGTCTTCATTGCCTTAAAAGTAACAAAATCCTCTAACCGGTATATGTGTGTGGGTTAACCTGGTTCTCAAATGAAGATGTTCATCTTCCACGCATCCTCATTCTTCCTCCTTAGGTAGAAGAAGGCATGCATCTCCTGATCACAGGACCGAATGGCTGCGGCAAGAGCTCTCTCTTCCGCATCCTCAGCGGCCTGTGGCCTGTATACAGAGGGGTGCTGTGCAAGCCGCCCCCCGATAAGATGTTTTACATTCCCCAGAGGTAGGAGTGCTTTGCCGTACACCTTGTGAGGGGAGGCCTGTGAGGGGCAGTGTGGCACTTCCAAGTTCTCGCAATGGCAGCAACAAAAGCACAGGAAGGGGCCATTCAGCCTGCTTTGCTTTTAGCTAAAAGTGAGCACTGTAGTTGCCTGCTTGTTGACCAAGGTCTTAGTCCGTATCGAGAAACGACTGACAGGCAAAGAAATTTGTACTCCTGGTGGCTACTGTAAAATGAGCTGAATGCCTCATTCAAGAAGTAGGAGCAGCTGACAATGCATACAAATACCCAAATTAAGGCTAACCGCAGGGCATCATTTGTATACCCTGTTGCCTAAGAATCATGCATTACTCCTCCTCCTATTGTGATCTTCCCGCACACCACCTGGTCTCCTTGACCCGAGTAGACCCTACATGTCGGTGGGCACTCTACGGGATCAGGTGATCTACCCAGACACCCAAGAGGAGATGACCCAGCGTGGCTTCACTGACATGCATCTAGAGGACATCCTCAACACCGTCAACCTGCGCTACATCCTTGAAAGAGAAGGGGGTGAGATGAAGCCTGTGAGGTCGGCTCTGTTGGGGATCTTTGCATATATTTATTTAGCAGATGCTGTTCCCTAAAGTAGCATCTCCAAAAGTTGGAGTTATGAGACACTGATGGGTGGGGGGGGAGTGGTGAGACAATTTCCAGAATATCTTAATAAAGTAATAAAAAAACGGTGTAGCCTCAATTGCAAGTCTACCCATCCAGTCAGCAAAATGGAGGCTGTGATTATCTGGCACTATTCTTTTGGGAGTGGTGGGCTAAAAGGTTTGGGAACCCATGGTCTAATGCAGCGTAAGAGTGAGGAATCTTGGGGTATAGTTACTCCGGAGCAGTTGGTGTCAAGATCCTTGCTCAGGAACCCAATAATGATGTGATTACTCTGCTAGCAATGGGACATAAACTCACAACGTTACGTGTGGTTTTAATACTAACAAAATTTTAAAGTATACAGAACAAGAGATAAGGATATGGAAAAGAAGGAAGGGACGTCTGGGTTGGTGGAATACAGAAAGAGTGGGAAAGGGAAAGGTTTAAGATGGCTTCAGCTTGGACTGCAGTGACTGTAGCTGTCCGATGGTGTGCTGCCAGGCTTAGCACTGTGCATTTGCAGGTTGGGATGCAGAGAGCGACTGGAAGGATGTGCTTTCTGGGGGTGAGAAGCAACGCATTGGCATGGCGCGAATGTTCTACCACAAGTAAGTAAACATGAGTAATGTTTTAATCATCCTTTTCATCAAAAAAGTGGTCTTTGACGGTTTGATAGATTACATGAGAGGGTAATGTGTCATGGTTTATAATTCTTCCCCACAGGCCTAAGTATGCACTCCTTGATGAATGTACCAGTGCTGTGAGCATAGATGTTGAAGGGAAAATCTTTGAGGCAGCAAAGGATGCTGGTATAGCACTCCTCTCAATCACTCATCGACCCTCACTCTGGTTAGTGTGTCACCATGTAATCATTTATATTCACTTATAAACTGCCCTTAGGGTTTATTCATATCTATAACTGTAAGATGTTTAAGTGTGTTTTTTGTGTTTAGCAGTATTGCATATGTTTTTGCAGTAAGTGTATGCATGAGCTGGGGGCTTTTATGTATAATCATTCACTCAGTTTTACAGGGGGCAGAAGTGGTTGCTATGGAACTACAATCATAAATGGGGCAAGTAGGCCAAGAAATGCTGCTTAAAAAGTCGTAATGCAGGAACCAGACGAGAGCACTGTAGCGCCATACTGTGGCCAGATGTGTAATCCCATTCAGAGATGCTGGCAGTCTTGGCAAAATGCAGTGTTCTGTCCCTTTTGTCAGGAAGTACCACACTCATCTGCTGCAGTTCGACGGAGAGGGGGGGTGGCGCTTCGAGAGACTGGACGCCTCGACACGCCTGTCCCTTCAGGACGAGAAATTGCGGCTAGAGACACAGCTGTCGGGGATTCCCAAGATGCAGCAGCGCCTGGCGGAGCTGTGCCGCATGCTGGGCGAGGACAGCATGCTGCAGGGAGCGGTAGAGCAGGATGTGGCGGAGGAGGAGGAGTAGGGGGAGGTGGAGATCTGGAGCGCTGGGTGTAAGTCGAAAGCTGTGACACCGAAAGAGGCATGAGGGAGGGGAATGGAGTCTGAGGTGCAGCAGAGGGGCAGCTGGACAGTCGTGTACAAAAAGCGCACATTGAATGGAGACTTTCTGAAAGGGGCATCTGAGTGCAAGTGGTGAGTCTACACAATGAGAACACAAATCCTGTGTGAAGAGCCCTGTGATCACACCCTTTAGGAAGCAAATTCTTTCCTAAAGCAGCATCCCCTGCATCCATGGTACGGAGCAGGTTCTGGAGGTGTTGGTCTGCTTTACATGCCAAAATCGGGGAGCTGTCACCATGCAATCTCAGCTGTAGATTATTCTAGGTTGTTTTAATTTGTGATTTTATTTTTTTAACAAACCTCTTTTTTTCCTTTTTGAAATTTCAACCTTCGAAATACACTGTGTTTACCTGCTTTGATTTCTTTAATGGCCAGAAACAAATTTCAATTTCTTAGTGTTTTTAATCAATCAACTCACAATGTTGTCATCTATAGAACATGTACAGCACTTTTTAAAGCTTCTAATACAGAGTCCATGACTAAGAAGCTGAGCACATTACCAAAACCTTATTTTACACACAAAGTACTCTTATATTTACTGTAACAAATTTGCATAACTATAGTTTAAACACAAAACAATATAGTGTGTTATAGAGAAGTAGTGTGTTCTACTTCTAAAATTTGAAAAATTTCAGGAGTACTGTGTTCTACTTCTAAAATTTGAAAAATTTTACCGTCATGGCTTGTGCACCTTTCGAGTTTTATTATTTTTCCAACTTTTGGCGCTTAATTCAAATCTTATAAGATGCACCTTATAATTTATAGTAATTACTCAGCTGAATTTATAAAAAAAACACTGTGGTAAACTTCACGTACCAAAGTTGTATTAAAAACGGGGCGTGAGCTGTACCATCAATTTTAATGCAAAAAGGAAATTGGTCCTGAGGCACTAAATGGGTACACGTCAAATTTTGATATTTTTTTTTTCTTTAATTCAAACCACCTAATTGTAGTACCCCAGGAACATGAATTGTTAATATTGGTGGTCTTTGTGTATCTGCTTATCTACATTTTGTATTCAGATTCTATAACACCAGAATAGAATTTTTTTTACCTACTTATTTTCTTAAGCTGATTCTAATATGAAGGTTTTCCTAAAGTTGAATACAAATGCACATAGTGTCTGGTCATCTGTACTTCAAATGTTAAATAAATATAAAATATATAAATGTACATTCAGTTCCGATTTTCTTTGCTACACAAGTTTGCAGCTTAGGCTCCTACCACAGTAAATTCCTATTTTGCCTTATTTCAGAAACCTGGGGCTTGTATCATGAAACTGAATGTCTTGCCTAGCTAGATAACTTGTAGAATTTTTTGGTCAGGTGACCAAGACATCCCGGGCCACCTGCTTGGTTTGGCATTTTCAGTCTCTAAGTCTGTTATGATATCCAAGAGCCTCTGACGCCCCTGTTCAAGGTGCACCCATTTAAATTAGCTATCATCCTTCACTAGCCCAAACTACCTTAAGTCTGACAAGTTATCCGGCTAAGCAAGAAATAGCCCTATTGCTTCATGATAGTCATCTTTACAATGGCTGCTTGGTGTGTATTTATTTATCCCAACTGATCAGTGTGACCTGGCGTGAGTTTCTTCTGTGTTAAAAGATGGAACTTACGAACGATGTAGCGTTAAGAAGACTTCGAGAAACCGAGCCCTGATTTGTTTCGTTTAAATTCAACAGAACTGAATCGCAAAAAAGGAGAAATGTAAATCGGTCTAGTGCTAATTGCATTATTAAATTTATTATCTCTTACATTAAAAAATGTGTTGATCTCTTGAAAATATTTAATCAGACACTTCCAGCTGTATTAACACACACTACTTCATAGAGCTGCTGAAAGCGCTACGAGTTGTTCATTTGTTTGATCAAAGAGAACATGAGCCATTATACATGTAAGTTTGTAAGGCTGCTACCTTGGCCTGGTCTTGTAAAAAAGATTTAAGCTCAATGGACCCTGGTAAAAGTAAAAAAATAAAATCAGACGCACTCACACAAACAATCATTCCAATATATTTACTATGTATTCCACAAATGATCGTAAATTATGGGGGGGTTGTAAACCCCTCCATAATCGAAATCAGCCAGCATAACCCGGGATGGGTGGAGACCTCTGTACAAAGTTACGTCCTTGATTCCCACATCATATAATAAACCTTTTATGTAATCACTGCATTCTACATTGATTCCACCACACAACACTATAAAACGTACAATATAATTTTCAGATAATTTGAAATGGCCTTTGGGAAGCTGAAATGGTCCGTTTGGGGTAGAAATTAGCTGTAGGGTGCAGTAGATCAACTGGCGGTTGGTGATTGTAGGTTCAGCTGTCAAGTGGCGCACGTAAAACTAACCGATTCGGTCTACTGGTTTCAACAGGAATTTCCCTAAGGGAGTAGGTATTCTACAATAAAACAGATGTCTTATTATAATAACTTGTGTGCCCCAATAGTTTCTAGTTAAAATCCATTCAGAAAAATATTCGTTTACACATTCGTGTAGAGTGACAGTTTCCTTTTAACGTCATATTTTATTTAGAATCGTATACTGAAATCATAAAATTGATACAATATAAATTAATTTGATGTCGCCCATAGTGTGGACCTATGCACACGCATTTTTCATTCATATATCATCCACGAAAGCATTTCGTTTGGCAGTTAATGGCGCATATTCTCTAGACCTTCTAGTTGACTGAAACGCACGGTAATGGCTAGCAAAAAATCATCCCCACGCGTTGTCCGTACCCAGCACTGACAAGAAGGTTGTAGAACACGTTCCCCATTAGCCCCAAAACCGATTCTGCCGTTTACAAGTGAGATACTACAATGAATTATAAAAACCAACTTACTGTTATTTTCATATTAGACATTTCGCTGCCTCATTTTCGTAGACACGTAATTTTTCTGCCCTGGGATTGTGGGACATCTCCGTGTCCACAACGTGGAGCCGTGATTTCTGTAATGCTAAAAGTGGCTTTGGTCCGATTGCTCTGTGCAACTACTGATTTACACGAATCCATCGACAAGCTGAAAGGGGTCTCAGTTAGGAGACATGCATCATATATAAATATTGCAAAGTTATGCGAGTCGGTTTGAAATTTCCAGAATGACAAACAGCAGTGAAACTAACCGCTCATGCAATACATATAATTGTATCAACAAGAAAAATGTTCCTATAAAATCACTGTGATATTTAATCGCTTTCCGAATATTTCTGTGTCGGTTTCCTAAATGCCTGCAAGCCATCGGACGTTAATCAAAGAAAGAAAAATTCGGTATTAAGTCGGTTTTTGCCAACAGGTGCCGCTGCAAACCTCCGTTCGTTCGGCACCGCTCCCTTCGAGCTCCTTCGGGAACTCGGCGTTAAGACTTTGAAGTTTTTTTAAAGCGCTTGAGTCGATGCCTATCAGACACACACCGTGGCTGGTGCATTGAAGATCTTGTCCTCCACCTGACTCGGGAGAAGTCTTCAGCCGTGGTAAGACCACATTTAGAAACAGGGGACGATCCCCATACTTTCTGATTTTAGATTACTAAAAAGCAAAGAAGGCTTTTAAATTTTTTGCATGCAGTTGGAAGGCCGTCAGAACTACAGTAAGCGACATTAACCGCTGTAGGGTAAGGCGGCTCCGATGGGCTTTTTAACAGCATGCCAGCAGCCGATCTATTTTAAATTGTACCTGGGGTAGCAAGCCATTGAAATATGTTTTTTTTCCCAACCGGCAGCCATGACTACATATAGTTATTGCTTAAGCTGGTAAGCATACTGGTTTGTTAATATGCTGTCTAGTTAATCTGGTAGTAAAATGCCTGCCAGCTAGTCTCCGTGTGATACTTCGCCGGTGTGGGACTGTGACGGGTCGGTTTTGGAGACCAGCCGGATCGCTGATTAGTTCTGATTCCGCCATGCACCATTATACGAGTTGATTTAACATGCTTCCTTTTATTTCATTTCAAACATTGATTACTTCCTAAAGGATTGCTGTATTTATTTTCGCTTGACTTACTTATTTTGTGGTGGAGTTTTTAACATATTGTTTGTAGACGTTAAGTAACTTTTCGGTCTCTTCTAACCTGCGTCCATTGGATCGACTTATCTGTTGTCTTTTGTGTAGCAGAGATTGTGGTGTTTGTTTAGTGCCGTTTCGAGTGTAACTTGTTAAGCCAAAATGCTTCTTGAGTTTATCTTTTCTGCTTTAATGTGGAGGAAAATGCAGATAAGCGTCTTGCATGATGCTGTGGTCGGACAAGAGATTAAACCTTTGTGTACGTTGGTACCTGGGAACGCAGGAGCTGCCGCTTTCGACATTCATCCCTTAGAAGAATGTAAGGCTGCGCGAAGCTGACATGTCACGGGCCTATTTCCAGTAATATACAGGTCAGTTAAACAAAAGTAAACTTAATCACGTAATTTGGACATTTCTGTTTAAAGTACAACTGTGTGAACTCAGGACTAGTTTGTCTTGGCGGATACACTATTCTTTGTTTGAATAGCAATTCAAAGAATTTGGACATTTTTCTGTTTCCTTTGCGTCATGAAAAATAGTTTTATTAATGAATTTGGCGCTATACAAGCGGTAGGGAGAGTGAAAGGCGTTGAAGTTTGGGGGGAATTTAGAATATTAGCTGCTGTTCTTTATGGCAATACACAGTATAAGAAATATTGGACTTTGTAAAGTTGTTTTTTTTCCTCAATATATAAATAGGCTTGTCTGACACTACATCCGGTGAAGCACGTTGATGTGTGTGCATAAGATACTTGTTAAAATGTACAGTGTTATCCTTCTTTGTGGGTATATACCCTCCTCCTCAATCACAGCATCAGTTGGGTTCAGAAAGGTTTTAATGCATCATATCAACACATTGAGGGTGGCTCACTGTTGTAATTCAGCTGTATGGACAGTAGGTGACGTGGTGGTTGAGAATAAAGACATAAGACCTAAAGCGTCTTTGGGGGGGTGCTGGCCTGTTGAGGAAGGTGTTTATTTGATGCGAGAAAGTTCTGAGCTGTATTAACGTGTAAAATAAATCTTTCTGGATGAGTGTCATCTAAGTATCCAGTATTCTTAATTTATTAACATTTTCTTGCTGTTTGTTGGAACATTTGTCAGTATTGGAGTATTTAGTGTCCTTCAAAAGCTGGAATGTGCATATTAGACAATTCCCTGTATTATGGGTTCTTAGTAGTCACTGGAAAATGAGTGTTTGTCTGACGTGCTACTCTATTAGTTGGAAGTACCACCTGTACCCCAGGCTCTTCAGGAGATGTTTAAGTAGCTAAGCAACTTACTCTTGTGCAATTATCCATTATTAATGATCTGATCTTCCAGTTCTTTTGTGGTTTCCTTTTTATGTTTTATCCTATTTTTCTGCCTTTCTGATCACGGAAATAAATCCAGGCCTTCTCTCTCCCCTCTGCCTGCAGGATTAGGGGATTTCCACAGTCCTGATTACTGGACATTTTGTTAGGCCCCAGAGCAGATTAGGGATTACTATCGGCCCCATATACTTCTCATTGCCTCGTAATTTATACGAGTATTATACTCAAACTCTATGCTGTCTTTTCCAGTTTACCAGACTGCGGTCCCTTAGTTTGCATGAGGTCAGCCTTCCTTTCATCAGAGTGGCATGTCTATATGGCACTGATTGATATTTCCATTAACATGTTTCCATGCTCAACCTGTGTTGGACCTGATTCTAGGATTACCGTCCTGGGATTTTCCAGAGAGGGAGAAAGGGGAAGGATGTACCTTGTATCATTTGTCTGATGATATGAGAGGAAGATGCCCTTGAAAATCTGAACGGTTGTATTTTTTTGTAGGAAAATGTTGTTGAAGGTTTTTAAGTTTTTCTTCGACGCTGATGGTGCTCCAGGTTTTTGGGTGTGAACTTGCTTTAATTGTGTCCTTGCATTTATTCAGTGGATCTTTTTGTAGTGAAAAGTAAATTATACTGATTGAGCACATAAACCATTCATTAATGGATCATTGCCTACATTTGTTTAGTAGTAAATCTTTTATGACAGTTGTTGTAAGATCTTGGTGTTTGTCCAGTACTGTGAATGTAGAAAACATGGAACTGAAAAAGTGTGGAATATAACAACAAGCAGCTGTTTCATTATGCTGTTAAAGTACCATGTTTTGAAGATATGTAGGTGGTTTTAGCTGTGAGTGTTTGTTTTGAATGATTTTTCTTTTGAAGGGTTTGGGCTGGCCTGTCATTGAAGAATGCTTTTGAAATACAAAATAGCTAACAGTGGTGTATTGTGTGTCCTGTATGCTTTCGTCTCCCATCTCCAGCAGGCACGACGGGAGCATATTGCCGTCTTGCCAGTACTTTTGGATTAGAAGGGATTTTGTCTATGATGGCCGTGTGCTTGAGGAGAAGCTGAGATGCTCTTCATTCAGTCCTATGGTCATACACACACACAGACACACAGACACACACATATCCGTAACACGCAAGTCATACTTATGCAAATCAGGATGAGCCCATAGCCTTTTCATTTGATGTGAGGCATTTTAGGTCTTGCGAAAGATTAGCTATGACAAGTGAGTAGTTAATGTTTAATGGGTGTCACTGCCATCCTTGCGGTCAGCATCGAGGCGTTTGTGTCAGTGTGCTCAACACTTCTCTTGCTGTGCGGAAAGAGAGCAGTTTTGAAATCCAAAATTGCTAACAGCTTGGGCTTATTTAAAGGACAGACGGATTTCTTTCCATCAAAACCCGACGTCCATCTCAGTCACGTTTGTGTGCGTGTGTTTGCATGTCTCCTTTCTATACGGGGGGAGGGGGGGGGGCATCTGCTGACAGCCATGCAAATCACCACTGCCCTTTGTGGCCCCAGGCTAATTGCCGTGGCGGCTGGGAGAAAGGTACATTCAGGTCTGACCAGTTCAGGGGCTGCCGAGAGGGAGGATGGGTCCGCAGACTATGGTACAGTCCAGTCGGGGACAAGAAAGGGAGGGAGTGGGGGGAGAGAGAGGGGGGGGGCTGCCCGCACCTGTGCTGGAAAAGATTAACACAACCGCCTGCTGCATCACGCTGTGTGTATGTGTGAATGCTGAGCCTGCCGTAAAAACCTGCTCCACACCTCCGTCTCTTACGGAACAACCCAAAAGCCGCCAGAGGCTCCTTTGTCTCTCCCTCCCCTTGGACGCGGGCGGGACCAGAACACGTGTGTGGCAGGGACTGGGAAAGCTCGCGCAGTCAGCCTCTCCGGTTAATTCACTTTGATTTCTGTGTTATCTGAATTCCCTGCCTGTCTGCACTCCATCTACAGCCTGCAGACTGACTTCCTGCACGTGACCAGCAGTGTTAGGATGTGCGTCCGCCCCTCCCTGTCCGCGGTACTGCCCCCTCCCTGTCCGCGGTACTGCCCCCTCCCTGTCCGCGGTACTGCCATCGTCGGATTCACTTTAATTGTCAGTATGTAATCGAATAATCGGTTGTTTTTGGCAACAGCGCGATGGATCTCGCATCTCAGAAGGGCTTTTATCCGGCTTTCCTATTCAGTTCTGCTGAACCGGCATCCTTCAGTGTAAATAAACCACACCCCACGTGTCAGGGGGGGGGGGGGGGGGGGCGCCGCGGGGCGCGGGGGGCGCGGGCGGGGGGGGGCGCGCCAGGCGGGGGGGGGGGGGGGGCGGCGGGGGGGGGGGGGGGGGGGGGGGGGGGG
>JABFEA020000110.1:11768705-11790650 GCA_019775915.2 Cyphomyrus plagiostoma | reverse complement strand
GCCGCGGAGCCCGCGAGGGCGTGGGCAGAGAGAGAGGTCGCTTGGGACCTTCCTGGAGGTGAGAGCCCCCCCAGTCCCGGTGACGTGGCACCCCCCCCCCGTGGGATCTGGACGCAGGCCCTTCATGTGTCGCTGTGTGTGCAGGCTGGCGAGGAGTACACGTGCGTGGTGGATATCGAGGGCAAGGCCGTTGCCCTGGCTGCCACTTTGCAGGAAGGGGAGGACACACAGAGCCATGTCCTCACCTGCGCTGCCCACCAGGTACACTGCCTGCATCCAGTGCGTAGACGGCAGGGGGGGGGGGCTCCCTGGCAGCTCACAGCGTGCTGAGGGCCGTGTGCTTCTCCTCAGTTCCAGTACTGGGTGCGGCAGATGGAGTACTCCGCTCCCGTGTACCTGAGGCGGGGCTCCGCCCAGCGCATCGACTCCACTCCCAACCTGCGCCGTAAGTGCCCCTGCCCGCACACGGGCTCACCTTTCGGCCGGCTCTGCCGCGGGCGAACGCGCGACGGTGGTTCTCGCCAACGATCGGCTGGTTTCTGTGGCTGCAGTGCGGCTGTACGACTGCTCGGTGGGCCAGGCCGACTGCAGCCAGTGCTTGGCCGTGCCGCCCCATTACGGCTGCGTGTGGTGTGGAGGGAACCCGCCCTGGTGCGCGTACCGCGGTTCCTGCCCCGGCAGCCCGGAGATGACCTGCCCCCCACCCATTATTAAGGAGGTAACCTCCCAAGTTCCGCTGCAGTGTTATCTGGCCAAGAAATGAGTTTTGCAGATGGAGCCTTTCTGCTCCGAACGCCTGGAAGGTCTTGGGTGGTGCCCGGCTTCAGCTCCTCTCTGCTGTTTTTCCTTCGGTATATGTTCAGATCCAACCTCATACTGGCCCCTTGGAGGGGGGTATCCTGGTTACTATCTGGGGGTCTAACCTGGGCCAGCGCTTTCAGGACATCCGGGACAAGGTGACAGTGGCTGGCGTGAACTGTCTCCCACAGCCTCAGGCCTACGTTATATCAACCAGGTGAGTGGCACCGTGAAATCTGCCATGTCACTGAGCTCTCTCTGCGGCTGCTGTTTCGTCTGACTTCTCTGGCCCATTGTAGAGTCACAGGCCTGCTTATATACAAATTGTTTTAGGTCCCTATGTAAGGCAGTGTGGTTGGGGGTATTGTGAGTGGATTTGGGAGTACATTGAGCTTCTCATATGCAAATTAGAGATGCAAATCAGTGCTGGAAGGGAACGGACTCTGAATGACTTCGGCTAAACAGCCAGCCTTCCCCACTGTAAGTTAAAAGCCCTAAATCTCTTTAGTGTCAAACAAAGGCAGCCAAGGGGAAACGAGAGCCAAGTGTGCACTGTTCTGGGGAGAATATATAAGGTCAACTCTGAGGACTCCTTTCATATTAGTGCTTATTCAAGAAGAGGAGCGAAATAGAAAGCAGTTGTATAACAGTTTATATGAGAACAAAGGCAGCGTTTCTTCACAGAAAGGGTGGTGAGCGTTTAGAAAAGCCTCCTGCCTGTGTTGGGGAGGTACAGTGTTAATTCCCCTCGGCGCTAGAACTCAACGCTTAAATATCAGGGCTGGCAGATGGGACTGAATGGGGTCCTGTTGTTTGTAGCACTTTAGCTCTTCATAGGCCTCTGCTTTGTCACAGTGCTGCCCCCTATGGCCACACTGTGAAACGTGTGTGTGTGTGTGTGTGTGTGTGTTTCAGGATCGTGTGTGAACTACAGCCCAGTCAGCAGGAGACTGAGGGGCCTGTGATGGTTTCAGTAGGACAGTCAGAGCCTGGGAGCTCCGAGCAGTTCTTCACATATCAGGTAAACACACGGACAGTGAGGGCGACGGCAGAGAACCATAGGGAGCCCTGCGTTGTCCGTGTGTGTAAATGTGGCTGCCCTGCCTAAGAGGGACACGCTGAGCTGTCAGGCCTTCCTGAGTCCTGTGAGCACAGGGCCTCGGTGGCGACTCTCTCCGTTCCGCCTCGGTACTCCATGTGGAGGCACGTGTGGTGACGTGTGCATCCCGTGTGCCAGGACCCCAAGCTCCACGGGATATTTCCAAACAAGGGACCTGTGTCTGGTGGGACGACCGTGACGGTGCAGGGCTCTCAGCTGCTGACGGGACAGAGGGGCGACCTGGCGGCCTACGTCGGCCTCCATCCCTGCTACATGTAGGTGTCACGTGTCCTCGGCGGCCTGCTGGGCGGCCTGCTCAGCGGCTCACCGTGTCCCGACGCTTTCCAGAGTGGAGGAGGTGAATGACACCCAGGTGGTCTGTCGCACCAACCCTGTGAATCTCACTGCGGAGCTAGAGGTGAGGCTGCTCTTCGGCAAAGCGGAGAGGATCCTGCGAGGCTCACCCTTCCACTACATGGCCGATCCCGTCCTTACAGGTGCCACCCCCATGGAAAGCTTCTACGGGTGAGAGCCCAGAGAACCAGCCGTTTTGATTGTTTTATACGAGTGATCTGCCACTGCAGTCCAGTTTGCCATATCGCAAATGGCACAAAATGGGAGACCTTCTCCGGTAGTTCTGACATGATGTCAGGAAATGAATCAAAATACAAACCATTACACTAAGGTGCAGTTAAGTCCCATAGTTAATGGAAATCCACAATAGAAATAGACTGAAATGGATACTTTGGTAACAGTTTGAGGGGGTACAGTTACTACTGAAGTACAAATCATGAACAAATATAGTCGCTACTTGAATAAAAAGATGCGTCACAATTCATTAATAATGGACAAACAGGAGATCAGTATTTCACTTGTTATTCATTTGCTTCTTGATTAGTTCATAGGTTTATAGAAGTAAACAAATATACTAACTTCAAGGGGTAAATCATCAGTCATGATTCATTATTCATGATTGAACCTGAGATCAGTATGTACGTAACATTTACTTTATGGTTAATTAACAGATAAGTAAGGGCATCATTTTATATTATTTGTGCCGCATGTTACTGATGCTTCTTTTTTTTTTTTAAATGAAACTGGATGGTTGCATTTATTTGGCCAGTGTGCATATCGTGGGTGTGCTGCCTGTTTATTACTCCCCTGAACTGCGGGTGACTTTTATCCAGCCGGCGCCTTTTCATTGCCCTTGTGACTGTGGCTTCACAGCGGTGGGCGTGTCATCAGAGTGAAAGGGGAGAATCTGGACGTGGTGCAAACGCCACTGATGTCCGTGGCCGTGGAGCCGGGCGACGACTGGAGCGCGCAAAGGCGGCCGTTCAGCCCGCTGACGGCACGGGCGTACCGCGATGCCAGCGGCAGCGTTTCCAAGGTGAGCCCGGGCTCCTGGGGGGCGAGTGATGGGCTGGTTGGCCCTGACCTGGAGCTGCTGATCAAGTTACAGACGACTCGATGAGTGAAGGGGCCTCTGGAACAGGTCTGGCAAGCTGCACGTTTCTCTGCTGGATGCGACTCCCTCATTTGTTCCACGGTGTGACTTGCATGTCATGCTCTCTGAAGTCCATGTCATGCTCTCTTCCAGATACGGGAAGCCTGCACTGATGTCTCCCCTGATCAGATGACCTGCTTCACCCCCGCCATCCCCAGGGGGCTCCGGGTCACTGGGGTGTGGTTTGAGTTGGACAACGTGAAGGTGGAGTTCGCCAGCATTGTGGGGAAGCCGTTCAAGTACCACCCAGATCCGGTCCTGCGGCGGCTCAACCACGACACCCCGGAGCAGCTGTACCATTTCAAACCTGGGGGGGTCATCGCGGTGGAGGTGAGCAGTGCGTGCGCGTGCCGGCTTGTTCCCGCCGCACACCGCGTCCTGCTCGTCTCAGGCCATGGCTGTAACCCACAGGGGGAGGGCCTGACCTTGGCAATGACCCGGGAGGAGGTGGTAGCCTGGGTTGGGCTTGGTAAGTGTGACGTCAAGACTCTGGACAGCACCCATCTGTACTGCGAGCCTCCTGAGAACCAGCCAGGCAGCCTAGACAGCTCCGATGGATCTCCCAGCCTTCGAGTAAGTGCAGTAGTACACTGAGGAAATGGCCACACAGGCACACGCACGCGTGCTCACACACACACACACACACACACACACACAAAACATCCCCTGCAGTAAATGTCACTTAGATTTTATTTAACCTGCTGCGTTTTCACAAACATGTTGGTGTCATGCAGTGTATCCAACCCTGACCTTAAATATAACCCTATTACCCAAAGGCAAAGAAAAAGCTTAGAAAAGGTATAAAGGACCGCTTGTCTACTTAAAATAAGGTTATAATGTAATGTTCTTAAAATAAATTGCCAGTAAACTTCCAAAGCACACATCGCAAATGGAATCGTTATATAATCTCCAGATATATGATTCACTAAGAACTACAGTACCACCATATTTATACAGATGCTCCTTGCTTTTCGAGGGTTCAGCTTATGATATTTCGACCTCATGATTGTGTGATAATGATGGACATTTAGTGGTCGGCTTTGAATTCCAATCTGTTCCCCAGCCTGCAAAACTTTGTACTGATGCTGGCCGATGGTCCAAGCCACGCTTCCAGTCTCTGTAGCTATCGCCAATGTAAACATCTAAAACAGTTTAACAATGTTACCATACTGTTTTTTTTCTGTATTCAACCAAATGAAATTTTGTTTTTTTCATTTACTGATAGTCACAGTAATCATTGACTTGTTCAGTAACAGTAGTTTATATTCATATTTGACTTCCGATATTTTTCACTTACGATCGGTTCATCAGAAGGTGAACTCATCACAAGTCAAGGAGCACCTGTACACTGTAATGCCATGTATTGTGTACTATTGCAACCTGTTCTACAAACCATCTTTGTAGGCCTTGCCCAGCATGTGTCAAGCTGCTTTTGATCGCTGAAGTGGTCTGTGCTGCAGTTTCATATACAGGGCACCCCCTACTGTTGCAGGTGGTGATGGGCAAGCTGGAATTCGAGCTGGGCATGGTGCACTACGACAGCGGTGATGTCGTACCCATGCCCATGGCGGCCCAGGTGGGCTTAGCGGCGGGGGCTGCGGTGGTGGTGCTGCTTGTACTGGTCATCATCTTCATGTACAGGTATGTACGAGGACCTCCTTGGTTAAACCAGTCTGCTGAGAGTGGTAACTCAGACAAGACCAGAACAAAGCAGACCACACAATCTTATGGACTTCTCTACTGTGTAATATATAAATGTATGTCATTTTTATTATAAATATTGTTACATTGTTATATGCAGATACTAAAAGGCTTATGATACTCTGTCTTTAACAGATGTTTATAAGATGTTCTATAGAGGCTGAGGAATCCATAAACAAAAGCCCCCAATGCACAAGCAAACCCAATTCTCATATATAACCTCATATATTATACTCCATTTGCTCCTGTCCAGTGGCTGCATTTTTGAAAGTGCCCCTGTCCCATGTGCAGGAGGAAGAGCAAGCAGGCTTTGCGGGACTACAAGAAGGTGCTGGTCCAGCTGGAGACCTTGGAGATCAACGTGGGAGACCAGTGCAGAAAAGAGTTCACAGGTCTGTGTTTCTGAGGATGGAGGCGAGAGCTCCCAGTGGAGTTACAGGGCTCATCATGACCGACCTCCTGGGCTCAAACTGGCGTGTCCAAAAAAGGCCAGGCAGATAAAGGCTCATCTGTTTATTCGCTGGCTCTGATATGCAAGGGAGAAACATGAGACTCTTTATTGTAGTTAATGGAGCAGGTGCTTATCTGTTCCGAAATAATTTCATAATATTAAAATGTCTCATGCCTATAACTTCACTCTGTTTCATCAGCTTTGCTCCCAATCCAGATAAGCCAGAATATCCCCTCATTATTAAAAGCTCAGACCTCAGGTTGGTGAGATATTTAAGCCTTAAGCATTAGGTTTGAGGTAGGTTTGGCTTCTTATTTTAAAGACAGGCAGGCATTTCCCTCTGAGGCCGTCCTTCCTGTCTCCCCCAGACCTCATGACTGAGATGATGGATCTCAGCAGCGATGTCGGTGGCCTGGGGATCCCGTTCTTGGACTATCGCACCTACGCGGAGCGGATTTTCTTTCCCGGCCAGAGGGGGGCGCCATTGAGCCAGAACCTGGACCTTCCAGAGACCCGCAGGCTGACTGTGGAGCAGGGCCTGGGGCAGCTAAACAACCTGCTGAACAACCGTGTTTTCCTCATTCGGGTAGGCGCCCTGCTCCCAGGCCGAGGTTCCACGTCGAGGCTCGTCCCGGGACAGTACTCCCTTTTATAAAGGCGAGCTGTCGCCTTCGCTTGCTCCCTCACTAAGATCTTCTGCCTCTCCCTGCTTCCCCAGTTCATCCACACTCTGGAGGCTCAGCAGAACTTCTCACAGAGAGACCGGGGCTACGTGGCGTCGCTGCTCACCATGGCGTTGCACGACAAGCTGGAGTACTTCACCGACGTCATGAAGACGCTGCTCAGTGACCTCGTGGAGCAGTACGTGGCCAAGAACCCCAAGCTGATGCTGCGCAGGTACGGGGCCTCGGGACCTGGGTGCCGCCGTGCGGATCCCAACCAGGGAGTTTCCCTCTGCAGGTACATTATAGTACATATAGGGGCTTGGCTGGGTTTATGTGTGTTTGCTTCTGTTTCCCAAGGACTGAGACGGTGGTGGAGAAGATGCTCACCAACTGGATGTCCATCTGCCTCTACTCCTTCCTCAAGGTTGCAGTTTGTTTGGTCTTCGTGTTGCTGCTGCCTCAACCGCAAAAGGGCTCTTCAGCACTGAGTGTTGAACAGTTAAATGATGATGATGCAGCCGTTTAGAATACTCTGGTCACAAACTGACCCTCCCAAAGTCAGTGAATTAGTCATCAAGGGTGAAATGAAAGAAATCGTTTGTTTTAGTTAGGGTTGTATTTAAGGGTGGGTTTACATTGCATGAATCCGAAACACGCACCGATATCTGTGTTATCAGTGGTTCTCAGTCCTGTTCCTGGCGACTCCCCTGTCAGAATGTTTTCATTCCAATCCTCCCATAATCAGGCTCAGATGGCATTTAATAGGCTAATAATGAATGTGGCAGGTCGAAAGCAGTGTGGGTTGGAATGAAAACCACTCTAGCAGGGTGTTTTCCTGGAACACAACTGAGAACCACTGGCTTATCTTCTGAAACTGGAGAGAGGCCCATTAGTGTTTGATTTTCCTAATTATATGGCATTCCAGCTTCTCTGTGTCAGTGCCTCAATAACTCCATTCAAAAAGAAATTACAGAGCAGTACCTTAAAATTCAGGAAGCCTCGGAGCCAAGAATTAGATAATGAAATAGTGCAAATGGCCTCTAATTTAAAACAAACTGGCTAAATGGGTAGACAGTGTGAGTCAGAGGGCATTGCGGGGAGAACAGATGCATGTGCGTGTGTGTGACGGTTCTGCTGTCCCGCTCTGTCGCCGGGCCGCAGGAGGTGGCAGGAGAGTCGCTCTACATGCTCTATCGGGCCATCAAGTACCAGGTGGACAAGGGGCCGGTGGACGCGGTGACAGGAAAGGCCAAGCGGACCCTGAATGACAGTCACCTGCTGAGAGAGGACATCGACTACTGCTCCATGGTCAGTGTCTGTGTCGCCGCCATGTGAACATGCACACCCCCGCGCGCCAAAAAGCCCCCCCCCCCAGAGCGGAAGGTGTGCCAATGCCGAGCCAGTCACTGCATCCTGAGTAGCCTTTCCCGTTCCTCTGCTGTTTTCCCCTACCCTGCTTGCCCTACCATCCTGACGGTACCAAAGACGCTGACGGTGCTCGTAAAGAATGGCGCTGAGGTCCAGCCCTGTCCAGTTAAGGTCCTGGACGCTGACACCATCACCCAAGTCAAGGACAAGATCCTGGACCAAATCTACAAAGGAGTGCCCTTCTCCCAGAGACCTTCAGCCGACTCCTTGGATCTGGGTATGGCTACAGTCACGATTGCCCAAATGACCAGCGCCCCCTTGTGACAACTTTTTTTGACAACTTTTTCATTTTTATTTATTTTTTTAAGTGTATGATTGATGCTGGAAGAATATTGTTCATTTGCAGAGTGGCGATCTGGACAGGCGGGTCACCTGACCCTGTCTGACGACGATGTCACAGCAGTGGTCCAGGGCCGCTGGAAGAGGCAGAACACGCTGCAGCACTACAAGGTCAGCGGTGTGCCGCCCGTGATCGTTTGCCTTTTTACACAGTGAACCACCATCCCTGATTTCTCTCCCTCTTAGGTGCCAGACGGGGCTACTGTGGCTCTTATCCCCCGCACCCAGAACTCTGGAATTATGGGAGTCAACCAGGTCTACCAGACAGGAGAGAGTAAGCACCAGGAAATTACCCGCTGGCCTGTTCATCTGTTTTGGTATAACAGTTCTGCGTACTGCGTGCGGCTCTCAGTGCGTCTCTCTGCGCCGCCCGCAGAGGCCCCGATGCCGGAAGGCGAGGAGGAGGAGGGGCTGCGACTCTGGCATCTGGTGAAATCCAGCGAGGACCCGGAGATTCCCAAGCACCGGAAGAGCAGCATGAGGGAGAGAGAGCGAGCCAAGGCTATTCCCGAGATCTACCTCACACGCCTGCTCTCCATGAAGGTTGGGAAGCACCCCTCCTGTCAGCCCCCCCCCCCCCCTGTCATTTTTGTTCCCCCTCAGGCGCGACTTCCCTTTCTAGCCTGCTTCACTCAGCCTCAGTATCTGCACCAGTGTCGCACGTGCATCCTTAGCTGTCACTGCAGACTCCGGTTGGTATTCGCTTGATGACAGGGAGAGGTGGTTGTGCCTTAGTGCAACAAAGGTCCTGGGGCCGTTTGTACTGACTGTCATGTGGCTGAATCGAGCAGAGCAACCCGCCTGCTTACCAAAGGGGTTTGGGGGACGCCTGGAAGTGAAGCGCACCTCCTCTCTCGTCCTTAGGGTACGCTGCAGAAGTTTGTGGACGACGTGTTTGTTGCCATCCTGAGCACCAAGCGCTCACCGCCCATCGCCGTCAGATTCTTCTTCGACTTCCTGGACGACATGGCCGAGAAGCACGGCATCGAGGACCCGGAGACAGTGCACATCTGGAAGACGAACAGGTAAGCATTACTACGAAGCGGGGTTACTGGCTTATCGGGGTAACTTGTCAGATTTATGGTAGTCTGGGCAAAATGTAAGTGAACGAATATGAAGTCCATTTAAACTGTGGTACCTTAAATCGGACAAGTTGAGCTTAAAGAGCTGAACCTGTGATCAGTCAGTTCTACCAAAGCTTCTACTGGTAAAATTTAAATTTGACTCATCTGCTGATGCTGTTTTTATATATGAGAATCCAGCTGCACATTTCTTGCAGATTTGTGATTCCACGATGTACAGTGGTACCTCAACTCAAATTTAATCGGTTCAGAACTCCAGATGGAATCAAAAAAAGTTTGAGTTCTGATCGAATTTTCCCCATAAGAAATAATGGAAAACCTATTAATTGGTTCCTGGCCCGAAAAGTTTTTTTTTTTTTTTTTTTTTTTAGCATGGAGAATATTGATTCCATTTGTGATGTGTGTGCTTTGGAAGTTTACTGGCAATTTATTTTAAGAACATAACCTTATAACCTTATTTTAAGTAGACAAGCGGTCCTTTATATCTTTTGTAAGCTTTTTTTTTTTTTTTTGCCTTTGGGTAATAGGGTTATATTTAAGGTCACGGTTTGGATACGCTGCAAGACGCCAACATGTTTGTGAAAATGCAGCACAAAATGAACCGAATAAAACAAGAACATATACTGTACTAAACACATCTAAGCACATTTATCAAAACAGTAATTTGTAAAGTAAAAAAGTAAATGCATCCAAACAATGTGTAAAGTTAAAAAAAAAAAAAATTAAAAAAATGTCCTGCCCTGATCGTCTGCTCCTTCTGTGTGCCACGCCCCCTCGTTAACCCCGTGTCGAATTCCCCTGTGATCAGCTGTTTCTGGTTTTTGACATTAGTCCTTTGTATTTAGTCCGCATTTCAGTTTGTTTCCCTGTCCGGTCACTGTATTGTCCGTCTGCGTTTTCCCTGCATTACCTGTAATTAAACCCTGTATTCCCCAATACCCTTACATCTGCTTCTTTGTCTCAGTTCCGTACCCGCTCAGCACGACAATATTATTATAATTAAATGTATTAATGGTTTATTGTTAATGTTAAAATAATTCATAAGGAATCTTATTTTTAAATGTATTTTATTATATAATAATTACTGTTGCTGTCTATCATTGTCTAAAT
Organism: Cyphomyrus plagiostoma; assembly: GCA_019775915.2. NCBI lineage: Eukaryota > Metazoa > Chordata > Actinopteri > Osteoglossiformes > Mormyridae > Cyphomyrus > Cyphomyrus plagiostoma. The sequence continues at coordinate 11,780,470 of JABFEA020000110.1, read as the reverse complement.
GCATTTTTACTGTCTATATGTATTAAGCTAGTGTAAACATGCACGATGCTATCACAGCGAATGCGAGGCTGAGACTGAAACGTCATCCTTTGTTTCCTCTGAGAGACGCTCCGCGTGACTCATTTCCCTGTGTGTACAACTTCTTAGGTCGTGTTTATGGTTTGACTTCTGAGATTCAGATCGAGCTCTAGGTAATTTTTTTTTCGAACTGGTTGGTTTGACTTTTAAGAAATTTGAGTTCTAATGAGTTCAAGAACTGAGGTACTACTGTATATGCAGAATGTCATTCATTTATTTTGTTATTTTATGAATATGGATTCCTCAGCTACTGGACTATGCATATTGTTTCTTTTTTAATATCCTTCAGTTTGCCCCTGCGTTTCTGGGTCAACATCCTGAAGAACCCTCAGTTCATCTTCGATGTCCAAGTCACAGACAGTGTGGACGCTGTGCTGTCCGTCATCGCCCAGACATTCATAGACTCTTGCACCACGTCGGAACACAAAGTGGGCCGGGTCTGTGTCGCATCTCATTTCTGGATCTGGTTTCTCCCCTCTGGATTACCTTCTCTGCCTGACTTATCTTTTCAGCTGCCACAAAACCACACGCAGCTGGTCATATGTAGCTGACACACTTGTCCATGTTCACTGTCCATGGTGATGATTGTCATGTTGACGTTCATGTCTGCTGCTACATGCAGGACTCCCCAGTGAACAAGCTGCTGTATGCCAGAGAGATCCCCCGGTACAAACAGCTAGTGGAGAGGTGAGACCTACGTGTTACAGTTGGGGACAGAGCTCAGATCAGTTAGATGTGATGGACAGGGAATCCTGGGGTTAGTGACAGAGCGATACACTGTGAAGGAGATTCACAGTCAGGGCTGTTTATCAGGAAGAACAACCTGATTGCCATGTTCACTTAATGCAGGGTTTCTCAACCTGGTCCTTAGGGACCCCCAAGACAGTGCAGGTTTTTGCTTCCTCCCAGATCCCTGCCAGGCAGTCCACATTTTTGTTACCGATAGGGAGCTAGGAGGGAGCAAAGATGTAGACTGTCTGGGGGTCCCCGAAGACAGCTTTCAGAAAAATTATTTATGATGTAATGTGACAGTCTAGAACACATTCATCCAGTTCTGTACATCTGGAGTTTCTGCCCTTATGTGAGAGAATATGACAGAATTTTTCTGTGTGTCCTATGGCATCCTTCAAAAAATTTATTTATTTATTCATTTAAAATATTTCTATTTGTTGTTGTCTCCATGTACAAAAGATATTACAGTGACATCCATAATGCAGCTTCTGGCTGTTACCAGGAGATGAATTCCACCCTCACTGAGCTATCAGGGGTAAGAAGAATGGTTCTAATTATGTTATTATGCAGTTTGACTGAATATCTCTCTCATGTTACTGGGTGTACAGACAAGGTATCCTAGTAGAAAGTGGTAAAAGGGAAAAAAGTCATCTGGAATAGGGTTAAGGATCATAGTCAGTGGCTAGTAATTATGTGTATACTTTGGCATAGGTGGAAAGTGCAGGTTCAGAAAGTTCAAATCCAGACCAAGAACTTTCCAACTCCTGCATTTTTTAAAGTAGTTTAAACCACAAGTTTTATTCTTTTAAAATATTAATTTTATTAATTAAAAAAATTCTCCTTGAATGGGGTTCACCTTTATTACCTAATTTTCCATAGAACAAAGGGTAACACTTAAAGCAGTCAGCATAATGCATTGTAGATATCTTCATAATGCATTGTCATGCAATCATAGAGTAATATAAACATGGCTATAAATATTTATAAAAGGGAATATCACATTACAGCCATATTTATTATGAAGCTCTCATCTATAATGCACTATAAATACCTTCATAATGCAATACAAAGCATCCTTAATTCTAATCCTGACCATTATAATGCATTATGCAGGTATTTATAGTGCATTATAGATGGGAGCTTCATAGAGCATCTATGCTGCATAATATACATGTCTAACGTGTTATGCCTTTTTATAAATATTTACACATGTTCAAAATACTTTATGAATGCATTATAATGCATTAAGTAGGTATGTATGTCGTGTTATAAAAGGGTACTTCGTGGAAAGTGTTACTGAACAAAGTTTTATTGGTAACACTACTTAAAGCAGTCATAATAATGCATTATATATCATTCATGATGCATTATAATGCGTTTGTAAAATTATACAACTATTTATTAAAAGGCAATACACATAATATCCATGTTTATTATGCATGATGAATACTTTATGAAGCTCTCAACTATGATGCACTATAGTCACTTTCAAAATGCATTATAAGGATTGTTGTAAATTAAGGATGCTTTGTACTGCATTATGAAGGTATTTATAATTTATTATACATGAGTTTCATAAAGCATTCATAATGCATAATAAACATGCCTGTAATGTGTTATGCCTTTTTATAAATAGTAATAGCGGTGTTTATAATACTTTATGAATTGTATCTATAATACATTATACATGGGTGCTTTAAGTAAAGTGTTACCATTTTAATTTAATTAATTAATTTCTTTGCAGGGTAGGATTTTTTTAGGATCCCATTCATAACTCAATTTAAGTACAATTAGTTAGTTCTAGTAGCAGTGGAATCATGCTGCCAGAACTGTCAGGAGCCGCAGATTTCATACGGCGGATTTCCCATCCAGACTCCACGTAGCAAATCACCAGTGATAACTTTATATGGCACTTAGTGATGTTTCTATTTTAGAGCTTTGCGTCAGAGATGAATGGCTTGCTGGCACTGCACGAGCTCTACAAATACATCAACAAGTACTACGATCAGGTCAGTAGCTCACAGCTTCATAATGAGCTTGTTTGTTGTGCGTCACACAGTGAAAGTTGCCATGGCTGAATACTTTACTTTACTTTACTTTATTGTCATTGTCATAAACAATACACAATACATGGAAAAGTAATACGGGTGTTTTTTGCATAAATGTCTGTGCACAGATTATCATGTCTTTGGAAGAGGATCCTGCAGGTCAGAAGATGCAGCTGGCCTATCGCCTGCAACAGGTCGCTGCCCTGGTGGAGAACAAGGTTACTGACCTGTGACTCTGCTGTGGGTCGCTTTGAAATGAGCATTGGCCTAAGTGCCACTTGAGGCAAAGAACACAACTGACCTGTGATGCCTCAGAGATACCAGGCACTTGAAGTGGAGGAACCACTGACCAACTCTGGAGCTCCTGTCACTTTCTCTTCCAGATTCCAACTGCCCTTGGAAGTTCTGTTGTTATTTTTTACTGAACTTGAAGTGAAAGGGACCTGGAGTCAAAACTGGGAATTAATTTCTATAATCAGTTGGAAAAGAGACTGTAGTTTACACAACAGAAAGCTATGGCACAAGAAAACTGAATGACTGATAACTGTCTTAGGGGGGGTGTGTGTACATGTGCACATATATAGTTTTGTGTGTTCTAGTAAGCTGGTAGAATGCATAATGAGACACAACGAACATGTTTTCATACTGACAGTATTGACACAGTAGGTGAAAATTGTTTTTTTTTTTTTTTTTCTTTTTAATTCTTGTTTTGGTAATTTTCGTGATTTCTTTTCTATGTAACTGAACCAGTGAACTTTTAGAATTCAGTTCTTTGTGTAAATACCTTGTTGCAATGAATCAATTGCTAAAGATTAAAATATGCACAGCTGAATGAATAGAAAGCGGGTTTGACAGCAGGTAAACCAATAGTAAGAGAGAGGTTATGCTTTCTTTCAGGCTACATGGAGCAGGGCTTTCATTACTCAGCCTGGTTTCTTAAAACAGCTGCATTGAGGTTTTTGTGACATCTACTCTTGCCGATTGCTAGTCACAGGCAGTTACTGAGTGTAAATGCCAGAGCATCTATTGTCTGCTTTAAACTAACGCTGTTTGATAGCAAGATATAAGGGTGTGTGGAATGTAAATATTTAATCCCTTTGGGAGTTTTGCCTGTGGCTTTGCGAAAGTGAACAATTGTTTGTTCTACAGGAGTAAAACTAATTTAACAGGGAAATCTCCTCTTTGGAAAATATCCTGCCATATGTATGTGGAGTGAGAGAGGTTTTCTCAAGATCTGGCCAAATTAACAGTATTAATATATGTTTCATGAAATAGCTTTTTCAATTTAATTAAACGGGATGACTTTCACACTAAAGTGAAGCAATAAATGGACGAGGGGAGTGAAGTGGTTGGGAAGGTTATGTGGGGTTGGGAGAGGCTGACAAGCCATCTAGAAGAGGAGGGAACGGCAATTAACTTCGCTATCGGACAGCTTGGGACGTAACAGCCAGCAGCTTGTTCCACCATCTATCTAGAAGCGGTTGTTTCAAACCAATGCTATATAGCAACTAACTTATTTACTGTAACTTATTTATAGCTAATTTTTACACTATTACCACATGTGCCTTCAGAGCTCTCTCGAAATCACGTGCAAACTGAAAATATGCTACTTGCTTATGAAATTGTACAGGACATGTTGTGAATGACTGTCTTTTGAATTATTTGTTTATGTCTTACAACTGTAGTAAGAGAAGCTGATTGGAAGTGGCTGCAGTTTTTTCCAGTGTTGTGCTGGGTGTTTTGTGGTCAGTAAATGGTTACCTTGCTTTGTAGTTTTGCTGTTTATAGTAGTCCTGCACTTGATCAGATCCCTCATCTGCTTCCAAATAAAAATGGTAATCTGTTACAAATGGTAATCTTCTCACAATCATGTGGCTTTTTGCCATGGCTCCCTGTGGTACAGTGTATGGCATTCTTGGTGTACACAGTGATTTAAGCTTAATTTGTAGACTGGAATCTGAATTGAATGGTTTTAATTAGTTTTTAATTTGCTTTTATCCCCTCAGCACTTTGTATACAGCATTTTTTTTTTGTTTTTTTTCGGGCCCGGGTGTGTATATGCTTCCAAGCAGTGTGTAAGGCTGGAGTTAGTGTAAAGTCACTCCAGGATTAATGCGGGGAAGGAGAATGCGTCCATGAGCCTGTGTTGACTGCTTAACCAGCGACAGGTCTGCACATTTATAGTTTAATTATTTATGTATTTATTTTAGCTGGATGCTGTGTTCCGCCTGGGCGATTCGTGGGAACATGATGGTTACTGAATAAAAAAGAACCAATCATGGCATCGCTGTGTTCTGCAGGATGAAATGTGCGTTGCATCTTTTGCCTGCTTTGTTTTACCAGCTTCTCTATTTTATTGATGTAATCTTGAGTAGTGTGAGATTATTTTTTTTCCCCTTGCATGTTTGCGATTAGACTGGCTTAATGACTGCGTGAACTACTGGTATGTTTAAATTTACCTTCATGGCTGTTTAGCTTGTGGTGTGTGTGTGTGTGTGTGTGCGCGTGCTTGCGTGTACGCACGCGCATGTGCCAGGTTATATGTGAGAAAGCAGTGGCATTGGCGCAAAATGAGCCTCAGCTTGTGATCTTGTTCTTCCCCCAGGAGACACAGATTGGTAACTTAAAACACCAGAGATATGGAGTTTTTTTCCAGTGTGCTCCCTTTTTCCTGCATTTCTTTCTTCCTTTACCACATTCTTGATTAAGATGTACAGTACTGTGGCATCTGTTTCCTCAGCTTATTTAAATGATAAATGTTACATGAAAAACAGGGTGTTTTAAAATTGATTCTTTCATTTTTGCAAATAACTCATTCTTGGGAAAGTGTTTGGGGGAAAATGGAAAACAAATTTGATTTAGTAAACCTAGCCTTTTTTGTATTTGTAATGTGTATAGTTTGCTAATCGTGTACATGTGCCTGTAAATATGATGAAGAGGAATTGTTCTTACATTGAATTACGATACTGGATATATCATTTGAAGAAATATTGGAAGCCAAAATGAGAAACTGAAGGATTTTTATTCGGAAAATAAAGTTATTTAACATTGGATTTCATGTCGTTCTTATTTACTCTGTATTACAATGTTCCCAAATATATTTTCATTTTTAAATAATTGTTAAATATTGCTTATGGATTCTTGAACAATGCTGCACTGAGTCATTGTCAGCAAGTTTTCTGTTTAACCAACTGTATCAATGTGTAAATTCTTATGTTTGTGGTGTATTTTTAAGGTATACGGTGAAATGGGATTAAATGTGACCTTTGGAAAATCTAGGGTTGGTAGTAATCTGCATCTTCCGCATGCTTGACATATCTTGTAAACCACTGGTTCCGAGATTTGCGTGAGAGGGGCATGCAGATGAATCTGCGGTATGGCCAGTAAATGACTGGGTTGGCCAGGACGACGGTATTGTTTAGAAAGTCATTTGTCTTCAGTACAAACACTGAGCAAGTGTACTTGCTCAGCGGTCGTGATCCTACGGAAAGCCCAGCTGCGCTAAACTCGTCACTACGCATGCGCTTCTCTAAATACAGCCCAGTGTGCGTGGTGACAGCTGTCCTGATGATATCAATGAACGGTGAGAGTTTTAAACACGCAAAAACATGCGTTTTTCTTACCCAATACTAGTTAGACTATTCAGGTGTGGTCGCGTAACGGCAATGTTAATGTAAAGTAAAGAGAGGATGTACTTTTCTGTGTTATGTCATTTATCGCACAGCCGGTTTGCTCGTCTTGGCTAATGCTACCTGAGTGTGCGGACACCGAGCTTGAGTGTGTTCCCAGCTAGCTAACACTTTTGTCATTATTCAAAATTTATGTGGCTGAGAAGTTATACATGATTAACGACCTTCTAGCCACGCGTCTACCAAGTAACTCAGAGAGCCAGGCTAAACTTTTCACCTTTTTTACATTTAAACAACGGTGGGGCATAATGCTAGGAGTGTGACTGTAACGGTTTGCTAGCTGGGTAGCGATCTGTGCGTCTGACTGCACTTTGTGCTGTGATCGCCATCAGTCCCCAGCGGCAATCACAATCCGCAGAGCAAATACGGCAAGAAGCACAAAAAGAAAAGCAAGAAGCACCGCAGAGCGGCCGACGTGGACATCTCCAGCTTGGAGCTGCAGTGAGTAGCTGCTAGCCGCCCCTGCTGAGACGTACCCCTGGGTTGTCCCCGATTTTGCGGCCGGGTCTCTGTCTGTGAGACTATGTGCTAAAAATACTTAGAGGGGGCTGAACGACTCATTTGTCCAGATAAGCACATTGACTCATGTCTCACCACCCCCAGCCCTCCCCTTCCTATTCTATTTGATTCGTCCCGGTGTCAATAATGCAACGATTTTTTAAGAAAACGGCGCGTGGAAATGTACTTATTGTATTTTCAGCTTGCGCTGCACCATGTGTGGATATTAATATCTGAAAGTCAAGCGAGGTTTTCATCTGCGGGAACACGTGTCTTCCGATGATGTACAGAAAAGGCATGACCTGCTGTCGGCGTAATTCCGTTTATTAAATTTCAATTTGGTTACGTTAGGAGGTCGCAAGCTGCAACTTACAGCAAACAGTTTAAGGTTCATAATGCCTTCCATGTAATAATTAAATACTGTCAATGTAGTCTGGTTCGGTGTTTGAACTGTAAAGCAAATCTGCATAATTTAATTATGTTCTGAATAATATATCAAAGATAGAAATGGAATGGGAAAAGGCATTTTGCACTGTTCTTAACAGGAACGAGTAATGCTCTCGTCTGAAAGAAATGTCAGTTATGCTATCCTCAGGATTGTTGTGACGTGCTTATTCTGCTTGTAAATGATACAAGGCTAGTCTGCGTGCTCGGCAGATGTACTGAATTTTGTTCATTTTCAGGCGCGATTTTTTTAAGATTTGTGAAAACCATGAATGTATCCAATGACGTCCTGCAATGATTGTAAGTGCTAGGTCTATATAAATGGATATAGTTCTGAATACACGAATGTTCCTATGTGAAAATTGTGTGGTGGAAAGAAAAACTGCTTGTTCTGAATAAAAACGACATGCATAAAAGTGAATATATTAAGGGATTGTATAAGTGAATTTCTGGACCATTTTATCAGTTCCTATTCATGTAACATTTTAAAACGTTATATAATCATATTTCATATAAATAACTCGTTTTCTCCCGATCAATCAATCGACTATTTTGCCGATTTCTCGATTAATCTAAACGATTTATTTTCTTCCTAAAAATAAAATTGAAATTCCAATATTGTCTGATTTGAAGTACTCTCATAATTATGTGGTGATATTAAAGGATTTTTTAATTAAAACGGACTGAAGCATATTATAAATAAAAAAATATTTTATAACAATAATTAAAAGAAAAACGATGCGTCGATTTAAAACATTGATGTTGACGCCATTGACTAATCGCTGCAGCCCTACATATAAACATAAAAAACAAACTTCAGTATTGATTGTATTTAGGCATGTTACAATTATTACATGATCGCGATATTTTGCCTAATTGCAAGAATCGTCTTCATTAGTATAAAAATAGCTGGATGAGACGTATTTCTATCACTATTTCCACGTCGTTTGTAATGTTTGCCTGGCGTCCGTTTAATAACATCATCTGGTTGTGCTTCTGAACCGATATGTAACACCTCTCCTTTTCTTCCTCGCATATCTGCACATGCCCATGCGCAGCATCACATTAACGGCAAAATTTACCACAGTGCCTGATGTGTACGAAATTGCTGCACAACATTTTCACGACCCAACCTGATCCCGTTAATGTTTTTTTTTCCACTACATCAGTTTCACTTTACAGGCTGCTTGTGAGCAATCTCCACCGGCTCAGAATGGGATGTTCAAGAGATATTCCGATTTTTCATTCTTTGATTCTGAGTGCGTTTATGGGTCTTATTATGTTGGGATGACTATATATATGTCCCTGACGACTGCTACTATTGTGCTGCAGCAAATTCAATGTATTATGCCAATAGGACAAAGAAATTGAGACATGTATGCTATTCTGTCTATTTTCTTCTGATCCTACTGATTTGGAGTGATATGAATATGCCAAATTTAATATTCCATTTTAGATTGAACAAAGGCTATATGTATTCCAAAATATCTTGTTGTTGGGTAACAGTAATGATGGAAGTATAAACTATAATCTCAGATATAGGATATTTAGGTAATAGTTTTGATCCAAAAACTGGAAATAGACGTAAAAGGGCAGTTCACTCCAAAACTGAAAAAGATGTTTTAGCTGGACTTAAGTGCTGTTTATCCATCTAGGTTGTTCTGCTGGGAGTTGCGTCGTGGTTGGAAATATCAACGCTGAAATGTTAGGCTTTTCTGAAATATAATAGGTGATTAAGGTGCCAGAAAGATACATTTTTAGTAAATCCAACAGCAATGTCTATTACCAGAAATCATGACCCGGTTATTGAAGATAATCCACAGTACCAAACTCCACATACCAATGATATCACTGCGCAGAAGATATGAGGGCCCCGGCAATTTCATGGTATGCAAAATAAAATTTCTATTGTTCAGTTTATGTCTGTGGTAAAAGGCTAACTTTGAGGATGGTGATTTTATCATTTTCCTAGCTCTTTAACAGCTTTTTAGTAAAGCGAAGACATTTTGTTTAGATTGTTTTAACTGTAGCAATTTTCAGTGATTTTTGATGTTTTAAGCTTTCTGTTTGTTCAGTCGGTTTTACCATCGATTTGCTCGCCATAAATATACCCCTGGTTGCTGGCATGGTATTAAGTCAACATAGTTAACTAACTATGAGGGTAATGTCTTATAAGTACAGGCCAGGACTACAACCATGGGCGTCATTAGGTCTGATCATAGCCCTGAGTATTTTATCCCCAATGCCAATCTTCCTGAAAAACAGTCAAGCCCCAGCTAAACTTGACTAAACCCATGCTCTTTTCAATAGCTTGGTTTCAGTAGTGTACAGGCATACTGAATGCAGCCATGCTTCTCTGCAACAGAGAGCATTGTTTGCTTGTGTAGATGAAGGTGATGTCCCTTAATTCTCAGTGTATGTTGTGCATTTGTTTTAATTTTGTTAAAATATGATGGCATTAATTGTTATGTAATTAAAGTGTTAATGAATGATGGTGGTGTTAGAATGTTTTATCATATAACATTACTGTTTTATTCTCCCTATAGTAATGTAATTAATCTGATGTGCTGGCCTTTCTTTATGTCAAAGTCAGGTAAAGGATAAAGTAAGTTTAAAAAATGGAAAATATGACAGGTTGTTTTCTTGCATGTGGACTTATAAAAGCACATCTCCTTCAGCAGCCACACTCCACCATTTATAGCTGACATGAAAAAAGTGTATCATACCTGTGGTGTGGCTTTTGAAATACATCCGTGGTCTGCTTCTCAGAATTAGATATTCATGGTGCATTTTTCTGGTTTACTGGCTGTTTTTGTTCTTGTATTGAGCTGCTGTCAAGGGATGGAAGTACACTGGTGCAAGGGTACACTGTTGGATAACTTCATTAGAAATTCAGTTTATGAATTATTCTTTTGTGGAACTATGAAATTGCAGCCTCATTTTGCATTAGGATTTATTTTTCTTCACAAGTCTGCAAACCGTAATCGGTTTGGCAACACTGATTAATCCTTGCAGTGTAGCCGAGTTTGTGTGTTTCATCTTATGTGTATCGTGGCCATTTCCACGTCGTTGTCATGTGTGTTTTCCATGGTCACTTTAGTTAATGAATAGATAATACAGGGTGTTGAAAATGCATGGGAAATCTCAAGTAATACGCTTGTTATTTGAAAACTATGTGCTTAAATTAGTATCTTTTACGCTGTGAATCATAGTGTATGTGATGTTTGTTCTATGTTGGGTGTGCATGGCAGTTACCATGTGTATGTGAATTTGTGTGTGTGTGTTTGTGTATATTTTGCGAGAGATGGTATTTATGAAGAAGCTAAATATCTCTTTCTTTTTTAGTTTTTTTCTTCTTTACATGTCCATACGTTTAATTTACAAAAGACAAAAGTGTTTATTTTTATTCTGTTCTACTCTATTTTTATTTCCCCAAATTTTACTTTACTAGGTTGAATATTATGTGCAGTCGGGCCTTAAATAATCAGGGCGCTGTGGTGATGCTTTAGGCAGACTAATTTGAATTTGGTTGGGCTGATATTGGGCTTTAAACCGGCTGTATGTGTTTACTTGTTTTTTGTTGCCACTGAATAGAATACTAATCATGGGTGTAGCAGTTTAGTCTACAGGGTAATGCACACATAAATTTTTAAGGGAAAGCTGGGTGGGATTTCCAGGATGTTCAAATTCCATATGTTAATAGGCATTTTTATTTCTGTACTTGTTTTCAGGCCCCAGAGCTCCAACAGCGTAGACGATCTTCATATCCTCACAATTCACAGGCATCCTGCTGCAACCAGGACGCCTTCACCTCCTCTGCTTCATCTTTCTCAAAGTCCTCCTGACCTTCAGCCTGCTGTCCTATTCTCACCACCTATACCCATACCACTCGTTCCCACCAATCAGGCATCGCCTTACTCAGAAACTCCGCCCACATCTGGCTCTCATCCTGCTACTGTACTCTCCTCCTCCATACCCATACCACAAACTAAGCAACCGATACCATCCTCAGGAAGTCCACCCTCTCCTGAGTTTTATCCCTCTGCTCCTCTCTTCCCATCCAGACCCATATTGCAGATCCCAGTCAAAAGGCTAAATCCAGTCTCAAAATCTCCACCCATACCTGATCTTCATCCTCCTGCTACAGTCTCCCCATCTATTCCTACACCACAAACCCCAACCAAACAGCTGAATCAAGCCTCAAAATCTCCACCCATACCTGATCTTCATCCTCCTGCTACAGTCTCCCCATCTATTCCTACACCACAAACCCCAA
>JABFEA020000110.1:11750818-11765140 GCA_019775915.2 Cyphomyrus plagiostoma | reverse complement strand
CACACACACACACACACACACACACACACACACACACACACACACACACACACACACACACACACACACACACCTTATCCTGCCTGTTACCTGAAAATGACCTAAATGGGATATGGGGCTGAAGTAGCAGCATCGCTGGTCTTGCACAGAGTTGCTGTGAACAAGTAACAAGACACGTCGTAAGCCAAAGCAACAAGACCCGTATACTGCCAGTGTAACCCGCTGTCTTACCCACCCAAAAGTAAACAAGGGGAAAATAAAGGCAAAAGGAAAATGTGTCCCCTTCCTATAGCCCGAAGGAGGCACACAGAACAAACACGAAAGCAGAAAGACATGCAAAAATTCAGAGGCGAATATCCATGGTAAAACATGGGTTCCAGCATCAGGGACTTGCCTCACACTGATTGCCAAGGTGTCTGGCTAAATGCAGCCATGGGCCATTGTCTTTTTTAGGCATCTACTGTGTTTATTTTCACATTAACAAAAAGATGAGTTAAGTTCTCCCCAAGCGAGCTTGATGGGCTGAATGACCTCCTCTCGTTTGTATAGTTCTTATGTTCTTATGTTCTTATGTTAAACGCAGTGTTCCAACTATCTTGATTCCAGCAGGAAATTAGATCCTATTTACAGAAGAAGCAGTTGCTTACTGCGATGTCTTATATCATCTTTATGTATTGATGTTTATGGGTGGTAGATGTGCTGCTTTCTCGGAACTTGTAAGATGGGAAGGTTGCAGAAACATGTACAGAAGGAGTTAAAAGTGGGAAATGAACACAGGAGAGCCACGTCTCTGTGCTTTAAAGATGCCGGCTTGGAGAAAATGAATAAAAGAGTCCTTGTAAGGGTAAATGCAGAAAAAGAGGGCCGGGGTCCTCCGGTTCAGACTGTCTTACTGTCAGACTGTCAGTCTCAGCCTGCTTCAGATTGTACTGGAAACTGTTCTGAATTTCCAGATTATCACTCTTTACTAGGAACATCTCAACGATGCACATGTGTGCCTTAGGGGAATTTCCCATGATTTCTCTGTGGGCTTGTCAGGCTGTGAGTGTTTGTTGACAAGTAACAAGCACTCACTTTTGGAGAAGTAAAAAAAGATTTCATTTTTAAATGCTTCTTTTGTGGGGTACGCTTGCAAAGTAATTACTTATTTAGCTGCAATATAGGTGGAATACCTGAAATATGAGTAATTAATATCTAGAAACTCAAGGTGCCAGTTTACAGGTTAAAACTATGAATGAATTCATGGATTCAGGTGGGAAATAAGGAGGATATCAATTTTATTTATATAAATGATTCTATGGAACAGAGTAATTTTGATTGCTGATTTTATAGTATTAAGCAATTTTTATGTTCTACTTTGGATGAAGTCTAGCTAGTTATAAACATATCTGAGTTGCAGATATGTCTCTTTTTGCCAAAATATGTTATGCATTTTTTCCGTGTCACTCCCTTCAGGTGCGAGACAGCGACCCCACTGACCCCAAACGAGAGACTATAGTACAGCTGATTGATGACTTCAAGATATCTGGCATTCACGGTGTCCGTATCCTTTACCAGATCAGTCTGTGACGCCCATCAGATGGGCCCATATGCTCATCTTTTGTCCACTTTTTTAAACAGTCTTGTGTAAATGACCCTAGGTGTCCTTAATGGCTTTCTGTGCCAGACGTTTGCATGGTTCTGGAGGTTCTTGGCCACCAGTTACTGAAATGGATCATCAAGTCCAACTACATGGGCCTGCCCCTGGTCTGCGTGAAGAGCGTACTCCGCCAGGTGAAGCCTCACTCTGACCTTCCCTGTCTAAGCTTTGCACGGAAGGCTCCCTCCTCTTGTTTAATTTCCCTTTTTCTTTCCCTCCCTGCGCTTTTCCACAGGTCCTGCAGGGTTTGGACTACCTCCACACCAAATGCAAGATTATCCACACAGACATCAAGCCAGAGAACATCCTACTAGAAGTGGATGAGGTGTACGTCCGGAGGCTGGCCGCTGAGGCCACCGTTTGGCAGCAGGCCGGAGCGCCACCCCCCTCTGGCTCCTCTGGCAAGTAGCTTTCTGGAGCTACTAAGGCTTTCGTACCCTTTAGCTGGACAACACCCAGTATCCATCCAGAAAAATGGACCTCAGGGGCAGGTGCCGAACACAGTGATGCCCGGTTTTGGGCATAAGCATTTGTGGGGAGCTGGTGTAGCAGATGCTTTGCAGCCCACCCTGGTGGGAGGTCTTAGTAAGCGCAGCCTCAGTAAAATGTGGGGTTAATCGCTGCAAAATGATGTAATGGAACATGGTGTTTAATTCAGTGTGTGTGTGGTATGAAGCCGCCCTTGCTGAAATATACCGAAAGCAGTATATCTTACGTTTAAAATAAGGCTGATGCAAACATCTGTCTTATTTTACTGGTTTGGTTTGCAAATATGTACCGCCCTGTAGGGCTGCAACCATTTTTTGAGATTCCGAGTATTTTGATATTCAGTTATTCTATCAAAATATTGAGTTATTCATTCATATACTTCCATGTAAGAGTAACAACGTTTAAGGAGTGCCAAATTTGTTAAATTAATATATATGGCTCACAACTGAGAATTTTAACTTCCAAAGAACAAATGCTTCTGATTTTTACATTGAACTCTTTACGATGCAGGAATGTCAGATTCTTCATATGATCTTGGCTTAGGCTGCCTCATTTTATCAATACCTGCAGCTGGAAATAAACATGGTAATCATGTGTTTGAGAGGGTAACATCTAAGTAAGAATTTTACTGCACTTGATACCTGTAACAATAGAACTGTTCAATTTAAGCCTAGTCTAGTACAAGTTAGCTAAAGGTATAGGGTATTTTAGGTCATACGAGCCGAGTGATTCCATTGCAAAAATCAATGTCAGTTAAATCATTTGGCAACATTTTTAACTCATTCGTTTGTCATCTCTTAAAGAAATCGGGCTAAATGATTGTTTTAAACAATTATTGCAGAAAAGGTTACTTTTCAAGACAAAACATTAGCGTGGAAAATGAGCTCCTCTTGTGCCAAATATAACAAACTGGGAAGTGAACATGATGTTACCTTTGTGCTTCACTGGGATTTTTCCCTTTCAAACGCTCTTTCATGTACGCCGTGCTGTTGTGCCGTAATGCACACAAACCATCCCCCACTTCTGCGGAAAAAATGCCAGGCTGCTCACTATTTTCAGCTTGATTTTCTTGCCTTCCCTCTGTTGTTTTTTCCCTCAGTTTTAATCGGCATGTTGCTGTTGTCGCTGTTCCCACTTTGCTTTAAAAATACAGCCTATATATTTTCCCATTTGTGAAAGTATCCAAATCAGTGTTACATTCAATTTCATGTTTTTAATTCATTTTCACTTTCAGATTTATCGCAGTTATTGAATATTTGTTGCAGCCCTACAGCCCTGTTGAAAGCAGTTTGTGAAAAAATTACAACAAATGCATTTTTAAAAGACGCTTGTGATTTTAGCAAAGAGGAGACCTCGTATGTGTGCAATCTTGACCTAACTGCATTATATCTATCTATTATTTTGCTAACATTTTAGCAAACTGCTTAAGGCTGTATGACCAGCTCCTGTACTTTTCAAATACCATGCTACTCCTTTATCAATTGTTACTGTCTGGTATCAGTTGCATTCTTATGTTTAATCTCTCTTGTGAATTCTGGTCATCCTATTTCTGCACTGTCTACTGCTCCTAATTTCATTTCTCCTTTTTTGTAATCGTTCCACTTTTCCTTCTGTTTTGATGGCAGTTAGCACCGCCCCCAGGGAGAAACAGGTATGTGGAGAAGCTTGCATGGCAGAAAGGGCTAATAATGTCATTTTTGCTGAACAGAAATGAATCCTTTTTGTTATGCTTGATGGTGAAGATGGAAAGATGCATTTGGGTCTCCCTCTCTGGCATGCGATTAACCCGGTGTGATTTCCATTCATTCATTCATTTATTTATGGGTGCAAACGGACTACAACATGGGAATACTCAGTGTTCACACATCAGCATGAAAATGTGTGAAGTAATGTCTGTCAGACCGCGTGCTCCTAAGAATGATCATAACATCCTCTGTCGTATCCTGACTTGGGGCGAGCTGTGAAATTTCACCTTCCTATTTGCCAAAGTGGAAATGCCTTTCTCTAATTAAGGACATAAACAAAAACGGAAAACTTGGATTGTATCCTGGATTATATGGAGGAAATCTATGTCCCCGGGAATTTAGTCTGAAGGAGTCAAACTCGTCATATTGTGAAAATGTTGGCTATTGCAGCTTGTTATTTTGTTTTTGTAACAACTTTCACAGAAAAACCTGGCCTGTCCTAGAATAATATTTTTTAATGAAGCAGCAGCATTGAGGGATGCCAGTATATTTGTGTTGGACCATGTCTGTAATGTCTGGTACAGAAAGGTGTCTTTGCACTATACTAAGCTGCTACATTACCTGCATGGAGTGAAGTGCAGATGCTCCAGAATATTACTAATGCATTTTTGCAGACATTCTTTTCCTTAGTGAAGCAAAGCCTGACTTTGTAGCTCCTTTTTGTCATTTCATCGTGTCACAAAAAGTCTGTCATACCCCAGAGAACAGTGTGAAATGCGTAGCTTCAAGGTGAAAAATAAAAAAAAGCATAGCATGCCACATTGAAAGTAATGTCAGATGCACATCTCCAAAAGTGATAACTTTAAGTGACTATAGGTTTAGTTCTCCCAGTGAATTGTGTACATACTGACTAAATGCACAGTACTGTAATGAGTATATAGTTAATTGTGCACAATCGGGACAAAATTGTCTGCTTGAATATAGAGCAGCTGAGCCTGGCAGGCCACATGGCTGCCTGATCTGTTCACATGACCTCATCATTCCTAAGACGCAGCTTTTCTCATAAGGTTCATATCACTGGAGGTCACCTGGTCAGCTCTGAGAGACTGTGCGGTGGCCGCCAGTGTAGCTTTCATGCTTTATTGAAGGTCGCATGAAGTGCGGGCGGGAGTTGCATTAAATGTAGCCAGTAATTGAGCAGTGATCCTGTATTTATTAAATGTAGTGTTTGTATCATTTATGAAGTTGGCATGAAAATTCAACATGGATTACACAAAAAAACATTGAATTATTTTTTGCACAATTAATAGCTATACTACTAAAACCAATAATTTCTAAAGAAATCATTGGGCATCAGAATTTTGCTTGTGGTAATGTAAATTTGCTCTCCAGTGCTAAAGATTACTTGGACTGTAAACAACTTTACATTTATCATTAGAATGCCTGCTGCGTGGACTTTTTAATGCTAGATTACATATCAACCACTGTGCTTCACACTTTGAGATAACCCTACATGACCCAAGGCAGCACTGACATCTCCCACATTAGACACCAATGTTATTCACACCAGAAGCGCTTCCGGTTACACTGGCCTGGTCTTCTTTTGTGTGGATTATTGGTGCACGTCTTTAAAATTGGTGTTTATATTAAACCTCTAATGTGTGCTTTGCTCTGTATAAATGTGTGATCTTTGCTGCCAGTGTTAAGTATTGATTTTCCGGCAGCTACGCTCATGGTTTTTGACTATCTGAAATTGAACAGCTATGGAGATGGGGAATCGATGCTGCCACCTATTGGGCACAAACGTGCAGATGAACACAAACTCTGTTATGGATGCCGAATCCTGATGATTTCCTCTGGGTTTCCCTGGCTGACCCTGACGTCTCTGTGTTCAGACAGGCAAGATCTCTAAGAACAAGAAGAAGAAGCTGAAGCGCAAGGAAAAGAAGCAGCAGAAGCTGCTGGAGGAGAGGCTGCTGGACCTTCAGAGGATGGAGGAGCTGGCTGGCACGTCGCCCCCTTGGGGACGGGGGGTGGCACCGCAGGAGGGTACTGACTCTGACAGACAGGATATGCACTGTGAGTTACCAGTTCGTCAGGCAGCTTCACTTCTTTTGTTTTAAACTCCAGTATCTTTTCCACATTAATTAGAACTGCTGTGTTAACAGTGTCCCCAGGCCCATTGTGTACAGAGAATGGGAACGGAAGCAGCTATGGCAGTGGCCCGGTAGTGGCTCCCAGTAAGGCCAGCCCGGAGTGGCTGTCCTCAGGGGCGGGAGACATGCGCTTTTCCAGCCCTGGCTCCGGCCTGTCTGGCTCCATCCTGTCCCGTACCTCAGAGTCGGCCCTCTCCACACTGTCAGGATACTCCACCGAGAGAGACAGCCATCGCTCGCTGCTCTCACCACACAGTCAGTCCCGCCCCGCCTGCGTGTCCCTTCACCTTCGGTTATGGTCAGACCCGTGTATAACGCTTAATCATGTGCTGATGAGTGTGATCTCTTCTGCCAGTGTTTAGTGCAGCTGATTTCCTGGTCAATCCTCTAGAGCCACAGAACGCGGATAAGATCCGCATCAAGATTGCTGACCTTGGCAACGCTTGCTGGGTGGTGAGTCATCACACGTGACTATTCATATATATGCTGTAATTAGAAAACTTTAAGCATCATTGACAATGCAGAAAGGAGTGGCATGCTCAAATGAAATGTGATAATTTTCCTCTGTCCTGCAAGCACAAACATTTTACAGAGGACATCCAGACCCGACAGTACCGTGCTCTGGAGGTCTTGATCGGTGCAGAATATGGTCCCCCAGCTGACATATGGAGTACTGCCTGCATGGTGAGTGCAGAGAGAGGCCAGATTCCCCCGCGTCTTCCATGCTGTATAAGCTCTGGCAGATGGGATCATGGATGCTCTTGACATACTTTCTTAGAGCAGTGTCTCACAACCCGGTCCTCAGCGACTCCAAGACAGTCCATGTTTTTGCTCCCTCCTTCCTCCCGGTAGGTGTTTGGCAGGGAGCTGGGAGGGAGCAAAAACATGGACTGTCTTGGAGTCGCTGAGGACCGGGTTGTGAAACATTGCTCTAAGAAAAGAAATGATCACCTTCACACTGAATGCTGTGCATTTAAGTATTGTAAACACATAACTGGAGCTGGCTTTCTTCCCTTCATGTCGTCAGCTGTATTTATACTTAAGTCTTCATGTATGAACTCCTGGTGTTTTTGCCGGCTTGTCAATGAAGTTTGTGATGCTGGTAAAAGCAGTTATATAGGAGTCTGGGGTGTTATTGCAGGCATTTGAGCTGGCCACCGGGGACTACCTGTTCGAACCTCACTCAGGAGAAGACTACACCCGAGATGAAGGTAGGAGCCTTTTTTCATTGCGCTATCTGTCTGACCTGATTCTCTGACACAGTGGGATACTAAATTTCAGACTGGAGATTTGCATGTAACTCCAGTATTCAAACATCAGTAAAGGAAGACACTCCATTCATCAGATGAAGCATGAAGTTTTGTTTTTGCAAACAGTGTTTGCTAATGGAGATGCCTATATATTTAATGCTAGATGACAATGATTGATGAGTGAATAACGAAGCCACTAGTTGCCCATCATTGAATCCTTTTGACTATGTTTCGTATTCCCAGATCATATTGCCCACATAGTTGAGTTGCTAGGATCCATTCCACCCCATTTTGCCCTCTCCGGACGGTATTCCCGGGAATACTTCAATCGCAGAGGTAAGATAAAGAATTAACTTTCCTGTTGCTCACTGTTTTGCAGAGATTACATTTGTAAAACATAAACAGTACTTTTCATAACTGCCCGCTTTTTCGGGGTGATGGAATAAATAGCTTTGAGGGGGGGGGGGGGGAGGCGGGGTGATGCTCCTTAAATTTATGTAAAACCATGACACTACTATAGCAGCATCCAGAGTAAGAACCAGCATTAATACCAGGTAAGAGGATTAGTCTGCGTAGGTAAAACAGCTAGTCACTGGCCCAGGGGACCAATCAGACCCCAGGGGGGGAGACGACTGGCTGTCAGCAGGCTGAGATGGATTGTCTGAGCTCTGACACTTAAGGTCATTAGTAAATCACACACTGTACCAGTTAAGCTGGGCTTCATGGACCTAATATGTTGTTGTATCAATTGCTATTCCTACAGCAAGTGTAATGTTGGCCTGATTACCAAATATTTACTTGAGTCTGACACCTTAAATGCTACTTATGTTGGCTGAACAAATCTTTAATTTTACAAATCCCAAAGATTAACAAAAACAAATCGTAATTTCTGTGTCCAGAAACTTTGTGTTTATTTTAATTTCACGACGGGCTAATCATGTTTGTGCAACAAGTGAACTGCTTCTAAGTAGAGCCCCCATGCTCCTACTCACTCTCCTTACAGGCCACCTGCGGCACATCTCTAGCCTGAAGCCATGGGGTCTGTTTGAGGTGCTGCTGGAGAAATATGAATGGCCCCTGGAGCAGGCAGCCCAGTTCAGTGACTTCCTCCTCACCATGCTGGAGTTCATCCCTGAGAAGCGGGCCACTGCTGCCCAGTGTCTGCGGCACCCCTGGCTCAGCTCCTAGTCAGTGTGCCTCTGCTCTGCAGAGAGCAGGGAGCAGACAGGGCCTCAGCCACCTCACAGACAGAGCGACGGGCTCTTAGCCACTTTGCACACAGAGGGAGACGGGGCCTCACCTACCTCACACACAGAGCAATGGGGCCTCAGCTACCTCACATACAGAGCATTGGGGCCTCAGCCACCTCACACAGAGAGGCAGATGGGGCCTCAGCCACCTCACACAGAGAGGCAGATGGGGCCTCAGCCACCTCACACAGAGAGGCAGACGGGGCCTCAGCCACCTCACACAGAGAGGCAGACGGGGCCTCAGCCACCTCACACACAGAGGCAGACGGGGCCTCGGCTACCTCACACACAGCGAAAGGTAGACGAAGCCTCAGCCTCGTCACTACTGCTACCCACACACATACATACACACACAGGCATGATTCAAGGGTTGACGTTTGCTTCTGAAGTGAAAATGGTCACAAAAGGCCTAACCTCAAAATTTCCCCCCCCCTTTTTAAATCACAACATTCAGCAGTGTTACATCCTTTCGCCGTTTTAAGTTTTAATAATAGTGCCTTGATCTTTGTGAGTAAAATAGGTGTAGTCCAAAACAAAGAAATGCCTTTACTTTTGATACATGTTGCGAGTGATGTGGGGATGCATTGCAGTGGCCATTGCTGTATGGAAGCAAAGCTAAGAAAACGACCTGTGTACTTAATAAACATTTAAGAAGCAACGTGTGGTGCATAAGGCGGGCTCTGCTCCCACTGCGGTCATGCAGCTACATCACAGCCAAGGGGACTTCATGTGGACTCTGACTGCAGTTCTCTGCTCTGATATGAAGCAGGTTAGCCAAAGAATAAAACTGTTTTGTTTCTTTAAAAAATCAACAAAAGAAACTAGCTCGCTCCAGATCCCTCCAATGGAAAAAAGGAACTAAATGATCAAACATTTATCTGTTGCCAGGCATGGGAAGGAATAACTCATGGTACGTAACAATTGCATTTTGAAGAAACTCAACCCAGCATTCCCTGAAAGTACATGGGTCTAAGTTTTTAATAGAAAAAGAATTCAGTTTTTGAGACGAATGAAATAAACCTGTACAGCCCCCGTGGAGCCTCGTGCAGCAGAATGTTAATTCAGTCTTTTATTAGCTGTGTGTCCAGCTCTCCCCCCTCCTCAAAACTGTTCACTTCTTTCTCCGCACCACAGTCCAACCATCCTCAGCATCCTGGGAGGGTACTGTGCCAGCAGTCTGCTCCTGGGGGGGTGTAGTAGATGAGCTTCCTCCCTTTTCGTCTTCACACTCCATAGGCTGTCAATCATAGCACAAGTTCAGTCACACTGAAAAATAGATGCTATGCTTCACTGAATTATCTACAAACCCTGAATCCCAGAGGTACAAGGACACAGTGTCAGCCACTAAATTACATCAATCGCGATGGATAATCTTTTTGCTAAACAATTTAAGAAATACCTCTTCTGTTACTCTCTCATCTTCCTCACTCTCCTCTTCATCGTTGTCTGCTGGGAGCTGTGCAGGTGTAGCTTTAGCCCTCCCAGAACTTTTCCTCTGTACCATCTGGGCAATCTGACTTTTTACTTCTGAAAGCATCCCTTGTTCACATTGTTTGAATAGCTGGCAAATTTTTGAAGCCACCTAGTATGGAAACATTTTTAAAAATACTAAAAACATTAAATGAACAGTAGCCTGCGAAAGTACTGAACCCTCTATAAAATGACTGGAATTGCCTGAGTGGGGCCAGCTCAATGTTCTGTTTGCAAGATGTTTGGCCTTCTGGATGCTTGCATGCAGTCGGACATCCCCTGCGAGCGATCTCAGCTGGTGGACTCATGGTCAAGGTTCGCGATCTTGAGGAGCAACCGACTCTCATCCGACAACACAAAGTTCAGATAACACACCTTGTAGGGAGATAGTGTGTATGCCACAAGCGGGGAGGGGGGGAGAATAAAAAACAGAAATCCCCAAATAAAAATGAAAGTGGACACTGTAAAAGGCCTACCTTTTGCTGCCTGTACTTCAATTATAGGAGTATTTGAAACAAAATCCATAAATTAGAGGCTTTATCTCATCAAACTTTTATGTAGGGCTATTATATAGTACCTGTGCAGTAATCACCAGGGCTTCAGATGAAAGGTGAAGCATTTGGCCAGTCACCAGCTTTTTGATACTATATGGACATTTATTTACGCCCAATATTTGATAAGCAGATTAGTAGTACAGCTAAAATATTAATGAGATGCGTTTTGTGACACCCAAAAGTTAGTAATCTTTTTAAAATTTGATTAGTGGAGCGCACCACATCATGCTGTTTGGGTATACTGTGTTTGGTATACTATGTGTGGTATACTTTAGTGCAATTTGCACTGACGTGTCAGTGGAGAAGTGGTGGCTACTTAGCTGTTCCTATCTTTTAAAAGAGGAGATCTTGCGGCTAAACAAGATAAATAGATGTCAGTGGTGTGGTGGTACTTTTTGCAGTTTAAAGTCTGACATTTATTAAACATAATTATATGCCAAATTTACTAACTTTTGGGCGTCAAAGTACCTCAATATTTTAGTTATAAATAGTATCTAACAAATCGTGGACGTAAATAAACCTCATAGTATTAAAAATCTGGCGTTTGACCAGATGTTTTGCCTGTCATCTGAAACCCTAGTGATTATTGTACATGCGTGATATAATATCGATATGATATCGCCTAGCCTTACTTCTATGTCGTTATAGAAAAATGGAAACATGGTTGAGTTACAATGATGGAGAAGAATATAATATGGATGGTTATACGTTGTTCCATAGGGACCGGATAGGCAAGAAGGGAGGTGGAGTTGCAATATGTGTAAAACTTGCAGGCAAGAGAGCTTACTGATAACAATAAAAGGTATAGAAGCTGTATGGGTAAAACTAGATGATTAAAAACTCAAATGGCCTAATTGTTCGTGCTTGTTATAGAGCGCTTAATGTAGCTGCAGAATGTTATACAAAGATATCAGGAGTATGAGTAATGTAAATGATGTGGTAGTTACGGGTGATCTTAATTTACCGGAATTAAAGTGGGACATTGGCTCTACACTAAATGAACTTGAGAGGGTATAATTGGTACAGGTTTGCTTTTTTAGTCAGTTTGTTAAAACTCCTACTGGGGAGAAGTTATTCCTGTTTTCGCTAATAAACAGGATAGGATTGGAAAATTTGAGGTCTTTGAATCACTTGATAGTAGTGATCATACCATGGTTAGATTTTAGTGTTCAAAGAGCAAAGTACAGAACAACCATATACAATGTTAGGAAGGCTGACGTTAATGGCATGAGACATCTATAAATTAAACTAAATGGAGTTAAATAAAACTGTTGAAGGGTTATGGGAATTACTGCAAGTGCAAGAGGACTTCATATCTGTTTCCAGCAAAACTAACTCTAGAAAACTACAACCAAGGTGGTTTACTATGGAAATTAAGAGTAAAGTCAAGAGAAAAAGGGCTCTGTTCCACACATGGAAAATAACTAGTGATTTCAGAATAAAGCATGAATATCCAAATGTACAGGCCAAGTTAAGACTTGCTAAGAGGAATGTCGAAAGGAAGATTGCACTGGAGACTAATGATGACATTAAATGTTTCTTCCAATATCTGAACTCCAAAAGAACTCTAGAAGCTGAAATCACTAATCTGCCGGATAGTATGGGTCTTACAATTGAAAATGAAATTGATATAATTAATGAGTTTAATGATTGTTTTGCACATGTATTCACTGCAGAGGACATGAGTAATATACCGTCTTTGACCAATGTATGTATAACTGAGGCTAATGTGGTACAAAGCCTAGCTAAACTCAAAATAAATTAATTGCAGGGCTCTGATGGCATCTTACCTGTACTTTTAAAAAAGAGATGAGGGATATCATTTGCTGACCTTTAGCTTTACTATTTCAGAAATCTTTATCTGCTAGTGTGGTACCTTCTGATTGGAAGCTTACTAATATAACGTCCATATTCAAAAAAAGAGGATAGAAGTTGAGTTCTCTCCAAAACGATCTGGAACGGCTGAATGGCCTCCACTCATTTGTAGATTTATTATGTTCTTATGAATTACAAATGATACATACACATATTCTTCCTGTCAGTATTTTTTAAATCAAACTCATAAACTCTCACAGCAAAGTCCAATTCAATTATCTTGGTTAAAGAAAAGCAGAAAACTGAAAAAGCTGCTTGTGTTCAGTATTCAATCCCTTGCCTCGTGCTTAAAATCACTGTCTGGCCGAAAGGTCATCTTTTCCTCAAGCTTTAGTTTCTGAAGCTGAAAAGCATCCCCATAGACTGATGCTGTCATCCCCACACGTCAGTGTAGCGATGGTGTTAACTGAGGCAGGGGCTACACGTAGTGGTTCAAAGTCAGGCATCTGCGGGGGGGGGGGCGGTTGGGAGGGAGAAAGGAAAAAGCTAGTTGACAATGGGGGGGGGGGTCCAAGGTGAACTGGATGCCAACCTCCCCGGGGGATGAAAGAGAAAGAATAGGATTGCTTACTAAAAGCAAGGTGTGGACTATGGTCGAAGTCCACCATCAGACCAAAACACCTTGTCTCATACATGTTTTCACATAGGAGCCTCCTATTCTGGCATTACTCCTAGACTGTTGAGTCTTCAGGGACTGCCTGGTTTACGCAGCTGTGGTGCAGCTTCTACTTTCTCAGTACTGATGCACTAGAATACTGGGATGTCCAGCCTCTTGGACATTTGTTTGTGCCCCATTTTAAATCTTTGACATTTCATTACTTCATCTCTGAATTCCTTATAATGCTCTTTAGTCTGAATTATCACACTGACATTCTTTTCCTTAAAACGTTTAGATTTGCTAACAAATAATTGATTTACACTTTATAAATCTACTGCAAGAGAGTATGCAATAAAAACACTGTCAGGAAAAATGCATGAATATTATCATTTGTAATTCAGGAAAATGAAATACTGGGGGTCCAATACTTTTGCAAGCCACTATACATATAAAAAACCCAATGATCATGCCATACTACAAAAACAACTATTCCGAACTTACCAAGAAAACATAGAAACATAAACAAGCAAGTTTATACATAAACGACGTAATGATTAAATATAGCTTTTGATTTCATAAGCTTCACAAAAAACAAACCTGAGGCAAACTGCCATCATCCACTACGGTGTCAAACTCGTTGTTCATTAAGTCTGCCAGGAAGTCCTCTACTTCATATTGTTGCAAGTCATCTGCAAAAACAAGAAAAGCAGCCATGTATCTATAGTGTTGTTGCTTGTGATATGACTGCTAGAAGCCAGAAAACCCAACTTCTACAAGCGGGCCTGCTGTCACCATATGCTTTAAGTCCAATTTATACTTCAGTTTTCCGCGTGCGCTTTCCCAGATTTATCCCAGATTTTTTCGTTAACTACCCATGTGCAAGTTAATTGACTAGGTGTATCCAGTAGGTGGCGCATATATATATATATATATATATATATACACACTTTGCCCTTCACTCTGAAAGCTAAAAAAAAGTATATAAATATGGAAACCTCTAATGATTGATATTTGTTCAAGATTAATGATATATGACTACGTATCCCCTAAGAGATGAGGGTGAGAAAATATTTTTAAAACTGTTTTACACTCCCTTGCAATAGTTTTCTTTTACTAATAACTGTAGCTACTGTATCCGTTTAAAGTACAAAACATAGAATGCATCGAATAATAAGTATAAATCTAAGCGATATGTAACGTTGATATATGTGTTTTACATAAGAACATAAGAACTATACAAACGAGAGGTGGCCATTCGGCCTATCAAGCTCACTTGGGCAGAATTTAACTAATAGCTCAGAGTTGTTAAAATCTTATCTAGCTCTGATTTAAAGGAACCCAAGGATTCAGCTTGCA
>JABFEA020000110.1:11713931-11745160 GCA_019775915.2 Cyphomyrus plagiostoma | reverse complement strand
CAGTCGTAACAGTAATTATCCCTCATGCGTAAAAAATGTTTATTAACCCAGTTTTTCAGAAGGTTTGTGTGACCCGGCATCTCAGTTCTTTTCCTGAGTTTTTTCAACAGTTCTGACCCCCCCCCCCCCCCCTGGCACAAAAATACCTTAAACTGCCTCTGCACTCCCTCTAAGGGGGTGAATATGGTGCACGTGTTGGCATGGGGTGCAGCTCAATGGGAGCCATGTGATCTCATCCACTGAGATGTGGCCGCCTGAAAGTATTCCAGAGTAAGCAATCCACCGGCACCTGAGTGCCTCTCCGGCAAGGTCTGCAAGGAGGGTAACCATGATGGGTTTGCCACTCCAAAAGGGGGGGGGGGGGGGAGGGGTCTGTGTTTAATCAGGACTACAGACAAAGAAGAAGAAAATCACGTCTCTCAGGTGAGCATATAAGATGGCATACAAGTCGATTACATGCCAATCACAACAATAAACAGAGAGAACAAGGAGGCTGTACCAAAACCCTGCAATGGAACAGAATATTGCCGTCCGTTACAAACTCTACCTATGGCTTGAGTGGGGATGGGTAGAAATAGCATTCCAAATAGAAGGGACATAGGAAGACCAAAGTGAGGAGTCTACAGTACTAGCATGACGTGACTTCAGCACGTTTTCCTCCACGTTTAACACTGACACACAGAACACTGTCACCATCCTTCCATGTTTTCACATCGACTCTTTACGCTCACCACCGACGCCGCGATCCGTTAGTTACGGGTGTTATTTGGGCTCGATCACCCGCAGTCCACCGAGTGTCACACCACTGCTGTACATCAGTATGAAAAGCAGGGAAAATGATGGCGCAAGTGTTGATTGTCATGGTAAACTTCAATGTAAGTTTGAGCACAGCTGGGGGGTGAGTGGTAGAACCCCATTCCCCCCCAGCCACGACTTTATCTCACATGTAAACAGCTAATAAACCTTCTGTGTACTAAATACCCATTACGTGGTCGAAAAATTAAAAGTTAAATATGCATCCCTTCATTACACACACACCAAAAAAACACAAACATCCCCGTCAGACTCTGGCTTGTTTTGTTCTTCTATGTGTCCACCACTCAGAAGAGCAGGCTCTGCCGTCTGGATGTGCTGTTCACTGCAAAGACAAAACGGAGGACAGGTTCAACTCTGGCAAAGACCCCAGTGCTGTCTGATGCGCCTGTCAGAGGCCATGAGCGGAAAGAGAGCCGCACAAACACCAAAGACCTAAGGGACGCCACACACAGCTCTGGTCACCAGGGAGATAATGAAGGGCCCCTGTTGACATGACTGCCAGCCTGCCATTTCTTTAACACCACAGACAGGCAAGACGGAAAGATATCGTTTCTGGCTTTTTGGTCAGATTCCATGAAAACATGAGAATCTTACATAGCGTTTTAAAATCCATCTTGTAGTGAACCTTTTAGTACTATGAAAACTACGCACTCTTTTTAATACTATTTTGTTTTGCAAAACACTTGCATACTCTCAAAGCATAATCCAGAAAGTAGGTAGAAAACCTTTTCACTATATAGTAGTGCACTGTATGATTGCATATGAGAAATAGAACTTGAATAAAACCATGCAGTGCAAAAAGGAATATAATTAATCAGTCTCAATCCTCGGTACAGATATCATATACAATACAGCAAAAAGGACACTGAAGAATTGTGCTTTTTTAAATATGTACACCCTGGATCGGACAACCGGGTTACAGCAAATGGATAGATGGATGGATATAGATGTATATACTACATTTATGAATGTTTGCAATCTCTCTGAATTTACTTAAGCTGGACTTTGTCATATCTAAGAAATGGATGTGGTGCATATTAAGTCTTTGGTTAGGCTTGTGAATGTTTCCTACCTCCATTAGCAGAAATGCAGAAACAAACAAACAAACAAAGGCACACTTGCCACCATGATTTCCTTTTTAAGAGAATAAGCCGGAGGTAATATTTTCAATCTTCTATACTGCTGAAAGGTCATGTACTTGGAACTGTCTCTCTCTCTCTCTTTGGGTTTAATGTAGTCCAGCATCGCCACAATGCCATCTTCTCTGCCACGTGAGGTGGAAAGTTCCGGAAGCTCACTGTGCATGGCCACCACAGTGGATAATCACTCTTGCAGTGAAATGGCACAGCCCCGCAGGGGACCGGCCTGCTCCTATTGAGGGCAATTCCAGAGGCTCAGCCAACAGCGCCTCCTAGCAGGCCAAATACCGTGTTGAAAGGCAGAGAAGAGGTCAGAGAACACGCCAGAGGGACACTCACTTTAGTAATAAAAATAAGTAAATAACATTATACTAATAATAATGATTTGCCAACAATGATTCCCACAGGAGAGCTGCAGACACCAAGCAGCAGTGATGCGTCCATGCATACCAATAGCACATCAGCATGGCTCTGTGAGCCACAGCTCAGTGATGCATGAAAGCATCCTCAGTCTGCTGCAGTCTGACAGTGGCCATTACTGGCAGACCTAAGGCAAAGAGACCACGGCGTGACTCATCAGGGTCCCAATTAGGGACATGGCAGTGTGAGGAAGAATGACTTATGGAGGAAGAACATGACGATATCACTACACTGCAGTAAAATACAAATTCATTGCAATACATGCAAAAATAAATATAGGAAACGGGGGGGGGGGGGGCATGGGCGTGACCTGAAGGTGGACAGTACAGGAAACCCCCCCACTCGTTTCCTGTACTGTTCAGGCAGGGAACACAGAGTGGCCTAAAGCTACAGAAAGTGGTAAAGCGAAGCTGGACAGAAGATACTGGAAAGCAGAGAGAGGAAAGAAGCGACAGGAGCTGGAAAGGCATGAGGTGGCCATTATGCACCGAGGGATTTGGCCCAAGGGTGACGGTCGCACTCATATTCAGACTATGGCTCCTAATGCTATGTGCTGAATAGCAGCTGGCCTCCCTATGCTCTCAAACTGAGCCTGGTAAATGGGGCAGCTGGACCTCTCCAAGCCAAGCTAAGCTCATTAGCAAAACGCAGAGGTCGCACCCAGGACTACACTCCTGCGGCCTACAGGGGAAGCTCAGGAGCAGGTGCACGCATGCCGTCTAAATCAGGAGCGGGGCGTGGGGGGGGCCAGAAGCACGGCATGCTGCTGGTGATGCTGTGGCGCGAAGCTCACCTGAGTCTGTGAGCGAGCTGCCCCGCATGCCGGGCTCCTTCTCCAGCTGAACGTCTTGAAGTGCAAAAATAGAAGTAGCTGACAAAAGGAAGGATTAGAGAATCAGCTTTACCCACAGCGACTGGGCAATGAGCACAGACATCCCGCTCGCTACTCAATGACAGAGGTGCTCCCTGAAACTCACAGCTGGAATGTTCTCGGCTGTCTGACGGATGAGGCGTGAATTTCACACTGAGGTTGATCTAAGTGAGGGCTTTGGAAGGCGCCAGCCACCACAGATATTCTCTCTACTTCACTGCACGTGATGGATAAAGATTCTGATGTCTATGGTGACCGATTTACAGTCACAGACACTTACAGACGGCAGCCTGCAGAGCTACGATCTTGATGACATCAGCCTCTCTAGAGACCCAAACACAGAACTTCCTGGTCACACGTATGACTAACCAAACTACAGACAGGTGCGTAGGTCTGCAGAGGCTGCCTTTTTCTCATGCTGAACATCTGCGCGCGTCGAGTGCTGAGGCGGCCTGTTTGGGGAGCGTTACGGGCTGCAGTGACGTTTGGCGTGACGGGAACTGACAGCTTTGGAGAGAGTTTGTTCTCAGGCTGGAGGGGGACTCACTGTCAGGCAGTGTGAGGATCCTCTCTCCCAGGCAGTGGAAGTAGGGTTGTCTCATGGCCTCCTCAGCGGAGATGCGCTTCTTCCCCTCAAACTGAAAGGCAGAGGTACGCAATCAGAGTGAAACGTGCAGACGCACACGCACACGCCGCGCGGAAGAGGGTGGGAGGTCTATTCGCTCAGTTACAGCGTAGATAAGTGACTCGCACTCAGACACGTGAGGCTGCACAAACGGAGCATGGAACTCCAGGCAGGCAGGCAGGCAGGCAGGCTGCCCCCCCCCCATGCTAGCCGACACACACCGCCCAGCCGTACCTGCAGCAGCTTGGAGAGCAGGTCTACTCCTTCATTGTCCAGTCTGGAGGAAAAAAAGCATAAGACACAGCATGAGCGAGAGGCGCCCAAAGGGAAGAGGTAGCCCAGGCAGGAGTGAGCGGCGCCCGGGGCTCCCACCGCGGCGTGTGGTTATGCAGACAGTCAGGTCTGTAGCGGGGGTAGTTGTAGGAGATGAATTCCTCGTTGGTGGTGATTCCAGGCCAAGTGACTTCCGTTGGCGTACCTGGAAACACAGAGAGCTCAAACCCCATGCTGGAAAGCAACTGGGGCAGTAAGACTGTCACCAAGGCCGGGGGATTAAGAAGCAAGCAAAACGACAAAGCCTCCTTTTCAAAAGGGCTCAACTGACAGAACGGTCACGGGTTCGCCGGCGGTTTTTGTCGTGTTTACTTAAAGACGAGTCGGCCAGCGAGTAACACAGACCCAGCAGTTTGAAGATAAAGTGAAGCTCTTCCTCCACGGTGGACCCGGGAAACAAGGGCCTGCCTGTGGACATCTCATAGAAGATGCAGCCCACCCCCCTGGGACAAGGAGAGAGACAGAGACGGCACTGATCGCCCTCTTCACTAAATACAGGGCACCCAGCAATTTACAGATAGCAAAGACTTTTGCCCAAGGCAACGCAAACTGAGGATAGTTTGGGGACAGGGAGCAGAGAGAGCCACGATTTTTGCATCAGTTTGGCCTTGTGGACAACAGCGGTGTGACTGCTCTGCCAACCACAGGATTTGAACACCTTCCTGACACAGGCTCTGTAACCTGCAGAGCTGTACAGCGCATTTACCCCTGTATTACAATACAGGCAGAAGGCCATGTACCCATGTGATTTACTTAAATGCGTGTTGTGCCTTTGTAGGCGACGCATCATTTCCTGATGATGATTTCCTTCATTTTGTGATACTGTGAGGCTTGGCAATTACAGCCGTCTATAAATCTCTACAAAGTGCCTGTTACTTTATAAAACTACTGCTGTGTTTCACCACCTACACATTTCTTGTCAATAGCAATTTTACGCCCCTTCAAATCAAATATTTTTCCTTGAAACACTTGAAGTGTCAGTACTTCATCCTGCCTCTTTAAAAGGTACATGGGCTAATAAATTACAAAAGTGCCTTCTCATAACTGCTTAAACAGAAAGAGCCACCAGGGGGAGCTTTGAGTGTGACTTACGCATTCAGACGAATCAGAATTTATGCTAAATCCAAGGCAGCAAATATGAACTCAACTGAAATTCAAAACCCAGTATTCCCTTCTTTCAGAAACCGTACCTGCGCTGTAAGTGCCATCACACTGCAGAGTAGGCAGTCATGTGACAATGAGACATTTCAAAGTACCTGCTTCAGTGTATAAATACACAAACTAAATGGAGGAAAGATGGAGAGAGTGCCACGGGCACTGTAATGACCCAATAAACGGCATGAATGGACTAAGACACTATATTCTGCCCTAACTGTTACCCTACTCAGGAAGGGGGGGGGGGGCAGCCTGTTGACCTTTGACCTGGAGGTTTTTTCCCTCCTAAATCAAACATATTTAATTTCCCCTCTGCTGCCTTCCATCTTTTATTTTTAGTTCCTATCCATTTACACTACAGTTACACTAAACTATGTCACTATCTCATTAGTGACAGTTTGATTCTTTGGCTTGGAAAGGGTCTGAAAACTTATTCATGTTGCCACGGGCACCTCACCTTCACAAATGTATAAATTAGTTTGATAGAAGGAGCGGATGAAACTCACATTAATTTAAAAAGTGCAGATATTAGGATTTTCATATTAAGAAGAAAACATCCACAGTCAATCCAATGCGTGTCCAGGAGCCTCACCACATGTCTATCTGAGTGGAGTAATCAGTGCTGCCCAGCAGGATGTCCGGCGGGCGGTACCACAGCGTCACCACCTCATTGGAGTAGGTCTTGGTGGGGATGGACTTGGCACGCGCCAAACCTGAAACACAAAGGAAGGGACCATAAGGCACTCAGTGACCAGCAAGCCCCACGGTGGGCGACCTTTCAAAGGCTGCAGAAAGCCAGATAACTGGCTATTACAGAGATATGAATGTTAAAGAATGTAGGGAATCTGGAGTGATTTCCTGTTTAAGATATCTACTCTAAACGCCTTCAGACAAGACTTACATGATACAACAACAGTGGGGTACCAGTGGACCCTATGTGAGACACACACACACACACACACACACACAAAATTCATTTTTCAGGAGCACAGCAAGTTTAGGATCCTTCTGCTGCAGTCAATGGGTTTGCATACTGGTGGCACAGTAGCTCAGTAGATAACTGCCCCTCCGATCTGTATGTGTACGATTAATATCATGTCGCAGAGTTCATGCAGGTTTTCTCCAAGTACACCTCCTGCTAGCCGAACAGCATCCAGAGAGATGAATCAACATCATCGAAATCGGTCCCTATACGATTTCAGAGCATGTTTTGTGATTGTTGTGGCTAAATAAGATTAACCTGCTTTTCATAAAATTTGTGATGCAGTTTGCGGAGTTCTATGTGCTTTTTGGTTCCAGTTAGTTAAGCCTTAGTAAAATAAATTTAATTCAACATTAGCAGCAAATAAAAATCACTCATTCATCAGGTAAATAAACTATACTTTATTTCTTTTAGTGTAAGTGCCCGTTTTTTGTTTTACACGGACTACGTTCATCTGTGCTCTATATATTGTCTCAATTTATTGGTAAATAAGATATTTGCTGTGCTCATCTTCCCCACAGCAGACCCTAGCCACACCCCACATGAATCTGCGCTGCATGGACCAATCAGGTTCCAAATGCAAGCAATCCGTTGATTTGGCCATTCCTTATGGAAAAGCTGCGGTAAATCTGAAAAACTGAAGCCTCTGCAAATAGTTTCCCTTTGCCTTCATTTCTGCAAACGCAGAATCACAAAATCCTGGAGGGACTGTCTAAATTGCTCCTAGTGTTTGTGTCCTGTGATGCACTGTCGATGGTCGCCCCTGTCTCTCTACATGCTTCCTGGGGGAGGCTCCAGGCTCACTGTGACCCAGTACTGGAATAGGAACATTCGCATGACGTGTAATATCTATCTATAAACTTTTATTGGTTTTGTTTGCTATTCTGCGACATCCAATAAGAATATTTTCAAAGCAGCATTATCACATAGAGACATCAACTATGTTGGGACAAAAACATTAATAATTAAATCATAGGTTATAAAAAGATATACAACAGTCCAGATGGCCAGACAGAGAAAAGCAGACAGAGAGACAGGCAGACTAAGGTAGATGTTCGCGAACAGACAAACACACAGACAGGCAGACAGAGACTCACAGGAAGACAGAGACTCACAGACAGGCGGACAGACAGACTCACAGACAGGCGGACAGACAGACTCACAGACAGGCAGACAGACAGACTCACAGACAGGCGGACAGACAGACTCACAGACAGGCGGACAGACAGACTCACAGACAGGCGGACAGACAGACTCACAGACAGGGGGACAGGCGGCACTGACCGAAGTCAGCCAGCTTGAGCTCGCCGCGCTCATTAATGAGCAGGTTCTGGGGCTTGAGGTCTCTGTGCAGGACTTTGCGCCCATGGCAGTAGTTTAGGCCACGCAGCAGCTGGAACAGGAAGAGCTGAGGAAAGGAGCAGAGATGTGAGCCGCAGCCTGGGAGCTGGGGAAGCACGTGGGGTCGGTCACGGGCCAACCACACACACGCTGATCATGTGACCCTACTAAGGGCAACCTGTTACTTTAAATAAGCACCAAAAGGCTGCAGTGGTGGTTTAGCAGTCTGTGGATGTCTGTGTGTCCATAGCGACTAGTGATACATGAACAGGCTGTTTTTTCCCAGCATGCCATGAGTTTCACAGGGGCTGGCTGAATGCTCGATCCTCAGGCAGCGGTTCACCTTGACGTTACGCATGTTGATGCAGCTGCCGCAGTCGTCCAGGTACTGCTTCAGGTCTTTGTCCTGGGGTGAGAGGGGGGACCTTCATCACTATCAGCTAATCTTGCAAGAAATACATGGGACCACTGACGCAGAGAGCGAGCAATCACATGGCATGGCTGCAGAGGCGGAGGTGGGGATGGGGGAGCTGCGTACGGGGCCACGGCGCCTGGCGGTGCTCCGTCTCCGCACGTGACTCACCAGGTACTCGAACACCAGCGTGAGGGACTTCTGTGTGTGGATGATGTCATGCAGAGTCACAATGTTGGCGTGCTTCAGGTCCTTCAGCAGGGACACTAAGAGCGAGAGAGGATAACGGTCATTCCCACTTCAACCTCAGGCCGTCCCATAATGCACTACGGCGAGTGGAGGAAAGAGGACCCACCCTCTCGTATGGCAGTACAGGGAGCCCCCTCCTCATGCTCCAGCCTGATCTCCTTCAGGGCCACCAGGTTGTCAGTCAGTTTGCTGCGGCCTTTGTATACAGTGGCGTAGGTCCCCTGGAATTGAAACAAACACAGCACACAGACACAAGAAGTGTAACACCTGATTAATCCCACACGCAGGGTCATGCCCTATCAATCTGACATACAGACACGCCGATACCAGCAAGCACACCATACCTCTCCAAGTTTGTCCAGCTTGACATAGGTCTCCAGTTTCCCGAAGCCGATCTCCGACTGTAAACAGCACACAGCACAGATGGTAAGAGCAGAAATCAATCCCACACCGTTCGCCTGTCAATTCACGAGCGGCAGTTCCCCAAAGATATCCGTGCCCTGTCGATATCACCCCTCCACGGCTGGTCTGTGTGACAATGGAAAAACTGCCCATTTGCGCTCTTCCTGCTCCTAATCACATCTGAATCCACCTGGCATGTTCATTAGTCACAGCTCAATGTTGGTTATTTACCATGGAGGAGGTCCACGTCCTGCTCTCACTAGCAGCTGCAGGCCCCTCTCAGCGCTGTGCTATTCCCATGTCCATCATCTCCTTACATACTTATATTTACTCGTTATGCCAAAAACGCCCAGAGCTACAGTATAAATTTGCTCATGAAATATCCGCGGCATCCACCGATGCAGAAGGATGGCCCACAGGAGAGACCATGTTTGCCTAATCCCACTGAGGAACACTGGCTCCCGACTCTGACCTTCAGCACATGTGCAATAGACAGCTGGGGGCTGGGGGCTGGGGGGGCGGTGGGGAAGTACCAGGGAGACCCTCCGCAGTCGGCGGCTCAGTGGCTTGTCGAACAGCGGACTGTTCAGGCTGAACTTCTCCAGGTAGCTGTCGGGTAGCCGGATATCTGCTGGCAGCGACAGACGCTTGTTGATGTCCTGAGAGGAGGGAGGAAGGGATTAGAGCAGAGGGGCAGTGGTGCCCATGGGAAGCCGACTCAGTGGCTATGACCACAGAAATGGGGTATGAGCTCGAGGAGTGAGGCAAGCCTGCAGACAAACGCGAGCACGACCCAACGTCTCGCCAAAGCAGGACTAAAAATACAAGGGAATCTACAATCTTCCTCACAGTTAAAGGCAGTTATACAAAAAAATCTTTTTATCAGCATCATGGCTACACACACTTTGAAAAATTACCATTAGTGTCAAGTATGAAAGCTGTATTATATGTGGCTGTTTTGGATGTAACATGGAGTTGCACTCCTTCTGGGCTACAGTGCTGTTAAGCTCAGTGCAGCGGAGACACTGCGTGAGACTCATGGGTTTAATTTACAGGCAGATAGACTGGAGAGCACTCGTCCCTGCAGCGAGAATGCCACTTTCAGATATCTCAGCTATTGAGTAGCCTGGCAGAACCACATTTTCTCTGCGCACACAGATACACACCGCTCTGCATTCATTTCTATGGGCATAACCATAATACTAACAATAACAGCTTTTACCCCTACCCAGCCCTAACCTTAACCATAAGTAACAAAACAATCTCATAGTTTCACCTGGTCATGAATAACCTGGATCTGACACCTGGGCTTTCCTTTAAAACTGAAGGCTGTTCATATCCCCAGTCGGGCTCAGACCAGTCAGAACCATTCCTGGAGCTGTAATCTAATCTTCTTTGGGCCTCCAGCAATGTGAAACAACAGATCTAAACAAGCCACACATTTTTACAAGCAAATTTGCCCTTTAAATGTGCACTTTGCATTTGAAGTTTCTTGATGCAACTGCTGGGAACGTGTTTTCCAAAATCACCAAGCAAGAACAGTCCCAAGACAAGGCGAAAACTATGATTATTACTATTATTAAGCAGCATATTTAGTAATTTTGCAGTAGATTAAATAACAAAAAAATTTAAGTAAAATGTACAATAAGTTTAAAAAATTCAACAAAACTACTTTTATGTCTACAAGGCATTGATTCCCAGCTCAGTTCTCTGTCTGTGTGGAGTAATACCCATCAGATCACCATTTCCAGTCTTTAGTGCTCAGGCCTGTGACACATCCCGTGAAACACAAACAGGTTGTTACAGCACACAGACAGGGGAAAGCAGAGGAGAGGCGGCAATGTCCAGCCTCAGTATCCACATGAAAGTTTGATGTCAGGTGATGACATCAGCCATACTGCATACTCCACTGTTCAGCTGTTTCACCGTCTACACGAGAACACCACCCCTCCATACATCATGTTCTAGAGGAAAACACCACCCACTCCATACATCATGTTCTAGAGGAGAACACCACCCCTCCACACATCATGTTCTAGAGAACACCACCTACTCCACACATCATGTTCTAGAGGAGAACACCACCCCTCCACACATCATGTTCTAGAGAACACCACCTACTCTACACATCATGTTCTAGAGGAGAACACCACCCCAACATCATGCTCTACGTGAACTTTTTTTCGAATATCATACATTTTTTCGAATATCACCAACCCCTACATCAAGATCTACAAGATACTACTTGTGTGTATGTGTGAATGTGTGTGTTCGCGCTCCAGCATAAGCACCTCTGTGGAGATCTTGCGGGTTGGGTTGTTCCTCAGTCTAACCCGGACCGGACTGTGTACTTCATCGGAGGATGTGGCAGATGCTTTGTCGCTCTCCCCATCCGAACCCATCTTGACATCCTCATGCACTATTTCTGGACATACAACAATCACTCAGTTAGAAAGGGGGCATGTCCTACCAGCACCCTCTCTCTCTCTCTCTCTCTCTCTCTCTCACACAGACACAGTCAGGACACAGAGCTCAGCATGCCAGTAGGCGGTGCCCCAGGAAGATGCAGATAAACACATGACCTCTGACAACAAAGTGCCCCCCACGGAAACACAATGCTCTTACACACTCGTACACACGGTGATCATATCCACTCGCTGAAACTGTGATTTTCTGTGCAATGAAAACCCCAAATAAAGAGATATTCGGATCAGTATCGGCGCCGATCCAGACCTATTTGACGATTCGAGTACTGGCCATGCTTGACCGATCCACATCCTATATATACTTTAGTTTTTGGTATCTCTAAAAATATAGCTCCTATTTCGCGTTAAATCTATTTGTACAATCAATCGCACGATAGCTCTTTCCCATTTCATATGTGTTTTTTGCGGCATTCAAATCAAACGCTAACGCTGCCCCTCAGTCTCTTTTGCTACTAAGTGGGTGTGAGTACAGTGACTTCTGCCTGCTGTGACGTCACGCGCATACCCGTCGCAGTATGAGGAGTGTAAGATAAGACATGATGATCTGGTAGTATTTTGCACTTTTAACAGAAAACAGCAGCACAGCAATTTGCAATCTTTGTAAAATCAAGTTCTGAGAGGTGGGAATAGCGTTTAATGGGCAATCCCACTTAAAGCACACGCAACTGCGGGACCAAAAAAAAAAGCAATGGGTGATCTGGGAGTCGCAAACCTGGACTGTTTTGCGAACTCGCTGCAGCTTGTGGTACAAGAGGGGCTGCCATCATCACAAAGTGTAACTGCGCTGACGCCAATGGGAGAAAAATTGTGTTAAAATTTTAAGCATTCGCCACTTGTGTATACTTGCATACTTTGAAGATATTCCTATTAAACTGCAAATGCCTCAAAAATGCTTAAACGAGGTGGAACAGTATGTCATGTTTGTTTGTAGTAGCCTAATTAAATATTTTTTGTCACACATTTTTTCCATCTGTATTTACTAGCTTAAATTTAAATTTTATATACAGTATAACAAAGTAAAAATAGGTCTTGTATCGGAATCTGTATCGGTAGCTATGTATCGGAATCGGATTGGAATTGAAAAAATGTGGATCGGCCCATCCCTATTATAAAGGTTTTGACTCATTGTGTGGCTCCACAAGTGCTCCCTTCCCCCTGACATCCTACACGCACGCACACACACACACACACACACACACACACACACACTCCAACACCCCCCCCGCCACACATGGCTCAGTGTGCTGTACCCAGGCGTGTGGCATGGTTGAGATAGGAGCTGAGGCTGCGGCCCAAGCCACGGGGTCGGTGCAGGCTGGAGCTGTACGACTGCAGCAGGGAGTGCATGCTGAAGGAGCCTCCAGCGCCCCGCACTGCGCCCCGCACACCGCCACTGCCCCGCACTGACATGGCGTCTGGGGGAGAGAAGGGTCGGGGAGGGGTGGATGGGGGACGGAGGGAGGCCAGCGAGCAGGGGGGAGAACGGGAAGGAGGTGAGAGCAGGGCAGGGCATAGGAAAGATGTGGGGAGGGGGGAGAGAAAGAGGAGGGGGGGGTTAGCGGCAGGGTGCGGGGACAGTAAAGAGGGTAAAGAGAGACACTGAAGACAAGGGTGGGCAGTATATGGGGGAGGGGATAAGGGCACAGCAACACACCCAGGGAGGGGCCACGTGAGGGAAAGGAAGGGTAACACATGCCGATGCACACAAAGCAAGAAGGGCGGGGCCACAAGGATGAGAGAATTGTGAGAGGAGGCGGAGTCAGGAATGAACAAAGGCAAGGAGGAAAGACAAAAAGAGTGGGATGGTCCAGAGGAAGAAAGGGAGGAACAGGAGAAGAGGGGGAAGACAAGAAACAAAAAAGAAGTAACTTAAAACAAAGAATATAACAGGGAAGCAAAAATCCCACACTGTCTATTCTGAATGCGCAATTTTAGCTTCCCTTAAATGTAAAATCAAAATTAAAGGACAAATTAAAACAGGGTCTATTTGCAGGGAACACCTTCAGTATGAGAGCTTCAAAAGGCGGTTAACTTGGTTATAAAGTTTGCACTACGGTCCCGCTTAACCACGCTCACCCCACCAGCTCTGCCGCTGCATTAGTCAACATCTTTATTCCCAATCACCATTCCTAAAATGTGTGAGGCTTTGGTAGCGCTGATCTGAGGATGCAGACAATTCCATCACGGGACGGCAGCAGGGCACGGGGCCTTAACTGAGCCACCCCCCCGGCCCAGACGTGGGGGGGAGGGGTCAGCGCAGACTGAAGCTGTTTCAAACAAGCCAGAACCTCGAGAATGGAAAGTAAGGAGCCACCAATGCAGCCAGTGTGAGAGCAGAAAGGGACCATGCTGGAGGCGACATGCGATTGGTTAACAGAAAAAGGAGGAGTCGGCATGCGGGAAGGTGGAGCTCTGCTATCCCACACACGCTTCCAGATACAGCCGCCAACCTGCCAGCTCCGGTAAAATCACCACATCAAATTGGGATGTATGCTGTGGGGACTGACACCCGAGTGGTCCGTGATATCTGTACCGTGTCTCATACATGAACATTGTCACATGACACCTTCAGGTGCCGCGCCACGTGGCCTGGACAGCGTTACGATATCTGCAAGGAACTAGATCTGCTGACGGTGTCTGACGGCCCCAGGGATCGGGGGGGTGCGTGTGGCACCTCCCCCGAAGACAATCCCTCCCCCATCCCGCAGTCACGCATACAGATACCCTGTGGGGTGGCATTTAATACGCAAACAACTCATGAGAAATTACCTTAAAGGTAACAGTGTGCAGACGGCACCAGCAGAAATGTGCGGAAGAAATCTGCTCTCACTTATAGATATAATCTGATATTACATCATAGACTATGACATACTGTTAATCTGTAAACGACATTGTAAACTACATATAGTATTTTGTACTTTATTACATTATATGCCATTTGGTAATACTTTATTGCATAATGTGCACATTATAATACTTCGTTGTATTATCTGGTACTTGGAAGTCTATTAATATTGAAAGAATATGGCAGCAAACATCTCAGTTTTTAAATTTTATAATCCATGTAATTTTATAGCAGCTGCTGCCCATAAAATGAAACATTAAACTGAACTGGAGTTTTATTTGGACTGCACTCTGATTGAGCATAAACACTCCAGGCGCAGTACAGAAATCAACCTCTCATAACTCTCTAAATTCAGTCCACATGCCCATTACAGAGGGTTCCAGTTCATGACATTTTCAATGCAGAGTCAGGTTAGGCTTTTCATTTGCATTTGTCACAGCATAGACAGTTCAATGTGCATCCTCACACTGGAGCCTTAGTTCACCGTCCCTGAATAGGTGCCACGATGCATGTACTGCATCCATCACAGTACAGTATGTCCTGTAGCAGTGTCACAATGAGTAGCTTTATTAACTGTAGCTGAGTCACAATTAGAAGTACTTTTTTTTTTTTTTTTTTTACTGCAGTGGTGTCACAATTTCCAGTTTTATTTACTGGAGCAGAGGCACAATTCACAGCATTATTACTGCAGAGTCACATATCCTATAGTCGAGTCACAATGCATTGTATCGTGCCATGTAGCAGAGTCCGAATATACAGTGTCACGATGTGTGTTGCACGTCCTGTAGTGGTGTCACAATGTGCAGTGTGGTGGGTTACATTGTAGTGTCACAATGTGCAGGGCTGCATGTCCTGTAGTGGTATCATAAGATGCAGTGCAGTATGTTTTATTGTGGTCTCATAACATGCAATGCTGTACATCCTGTAGTGGTGTCAGAATGTACAATGCTTTATTTACTGTAGTGGGGTGACATTCTGCAGTGTTGCAAGCACTGTAGTGGTGTCACAATGCAGGGTTAGTGCCACAATACACCATGTTTTATTTACCGCAGCAGCGTCACGGTATGCAGAATATCCACAACAATCTTATTATGTAGTGTTTTGTCCACTGTACCCGAATCACTGTGTGCGGTGTCCTGGGAGCTGATGGCCTCGCTCAGGCTCTTGTCCCCACTATTACCCCCCCTCAACGTGAGGGACAGCTGCCGTTTAATCTTCCTCATGCGGTCCATCAGAGGAGGAAGGGGGGGGCGAGATGCAGAGGGGGGAGAGGCAGCCACGGTTCAATCTCTCTGTCAGAGGAGGGACAAAAAAAGACGGTCAAGAAAATCAGGCCACAGCGGCTTGTAGTCGAGGCAAAGAGGAGAGAAGATTACAGTAATTGGGTTTTAAAGTAGACGCCTTTGCCGAAGTTGGCTCAAAGAAAGTCTCAAATTTTAAGTAATTAAGCAGCTGGATATTCCGTTAAGCCATCTGCAGCAATGCAAATTAAAAGGTCCCAAACACACACAGAGTTTGTCCGTCATGGTGGACATGCCGGAGAGAGGCGGGGTGGTGTGTCTAAGTGGTGCATCGAATCCGGGGGTCTGCCCATAAAGCAGACTGGCAGAGGATCGTGTTTCAGCTGAGAAGGCTCCTTTACTGCTTGTGTAATGTCTGCTGTTCTGTATCTTAGTACCTTATTCTGTAAAACACACATGGAAAATGACTTGACAAAGAGGAAGGTTAGCGTGGAGAGCATGGTTTCTATAGGGGAAGGCGGCGATGGTCTACGCTTGCCAATGAGTTCTCTATTGCAAGAAACAGGACTTATTGCAGGGTCCTGGGGGGGGGGGGGTCAACACAGGCCAAAGGGCAGAGGGGTATACCCTGGACTGGATGACCATTCATCATATATCACACACATATTCATAATTCAGAGGTTGCAACTGGCCTCTGCACAGATAGAGTGGCAGCCAGACTAACAATCCCCAGTCTTGAAGGTATGAGGCTACAATGTGTCGGCATATTGTGATCTATAATAATCATAAAAAATAAGCTCATTAAAAAAGTGTTAGAGTCCACATACAGCAGACACACTTGGCTCACTGTTCCCCACGCAATAAATGAATTAATAAAATCCCAAAGGACCACAAACATTAACAATCCCAAACAGTACAGAATTAAGCTACTTAGTCTTCTACTGGCCGCCCCATTAAACAGAAATGCTAATCACAGAGACGGGAAAGGGGGGCACACGTGACACCATGGGCTGCAGCCCCCCCAGGCACATCAGCAGCAGCGTGCAGAGCACATCATGCTGTCAGCACAGCCAGAGCCACTGGACAAGGCAGCTAACGAGTCTGTC
This sequence comes from Cyphomyrus plagiostoma, assembly GCA_019775915.2. NCBI lineage: Eukaryota > Metazoa > Chordata > Actinopteri > Osteoglossiformes > Mormyridae > Cyphomyrus > Cyphomyrus plagiostoma. Next base: position 11,728,737 of record JABFEA020000110.1, on the reverse strand, counting down.
TATAAGGGAATGACACGTCTTCACACTTATAAAAATAAACCAGGCAAAAAAATCTAAATAAAAATCGAAATGAACAAAGCATAAAAACCAACATATGAGAAAACAGTTGGAAGAAGAAATACTAAAACACCTATAATTAAATAGTTTTTTAAAAGTATGAAGTAGTGCTTTTTCAAATGGAAATGCTATTTGTAAAAAAATTCTGATCTTGATCATTATTACTCCGCGGAGAAAACAAGGTCCTATTTTAATTCCCTGCTTTTCACAAATCCAAGCCAGTAGGGACAATGGTGTCCTTAGACCTAACCAACTAACCCGGCACAGACCTCATTAGCTGCCGGTATAGTTTTACGGAGCAAATGGGATTTTTCTGGCCTAAATCTACAAAGCATCCATCTGAGAAACATGGCTGCTCCATCTCACACTCCAATCCTACAGCAGGATGCCTTCATAGAGATACAGTATCACTCTGTATTGATGTTTACAAAGATAACCCTTCATTTAAAACATATCCAGCCACCTTTCTACCACCCCTTGGGGGGCCTGGAGTCTATCCCAGGCCACACACAGGCCAAGACTGGGGTAGGACCCGGATGGGATACCAGTCACTACGGGCAATTTAGAGTCACCAGTTAGCCTTTTCAACTTTGGACTGAGAGAGAAAACTGCAGTACACCTAGAAAAGCAGTGGGTCCCAAGGTGAACACGCAAACTCCAGTCAAATAGCAGAGGCAGGGATTCAGATACCAAACCCTGAAAATGTGTAACAGTGCTACTCAGAGTGCCACCTATATTACATTATATGTTACAATTTCACCTGACCGGCATAATTTGAACTGACTGATTATTTTTTGCATAAATCGTTACAATCGTTTTTCATTCATTTGTATAAAAATAGCTGGATGAGAGAGAACAGTCATGTTTCTAACCCTATTTCTACAGTTGTCTACCATGTAATGTCTGACTGATGCTCGTTTGTTGGCACTGTCTTGTCGAGCTTCTCAACCAATGTGTAGCATCCGCCCTATTTGTACTTCCCACTTCTGCGTATGCACAGCGGCACACCTCCCATTTTGGATTCTTTGTATTTTCTTTTAGTAAAAGTTCTGCATAGCTCATGCACTTGTATCTGAGTGCATGTTTATGCGTCTCGTTACGGTGGGATGACTATATATGTCAATTACGCCTGTCGCTATTATGCTGCAGTGAAGTCAGTATATTATGCCAATAGGACAAAGAATTATGTAAATATATGTTATTTTGTCTCTCCCCGACTCCAATGTTTTGGAGTGATATACACAGGTGCGCATAACTGGTACGCAGGTACGCATTCGCCTTAAACCGGATATGCACGGCAATTTCTTGTGATAGAGCAAATTATGGAATCAGACTTGTGCCAATATTATCAAACGAAATTTTTTTTACATCGAGCAAAAATAAGGCTTTGAGAAGAAAAAAAACCAACTGAAGCAAAGAAATGTTCTCCAAAGTAAAATTTATAACTTGCAAACACGATTGGTCTTTTGATAATGTTTTCCTTTGTTTACGCTGCCAGCTTTCTCGCTTGCGCTCCCTGACTTTTTGCTTACAATTCTGACACAAACTTCTCATGTGGGCGGGTTTTTTCAGGGACGCGTCCCCATTGGCTAATAAGTTTTTGACTGAAAAGTCAGTGCCATGCCATTCATCCATTATCTTCCACTGGATCCGAGGTCGGGTCGCAGGGGCAGCAGTCTCAGCAAGGAAACCCAGACTTCCCTCTCCCCAGCCACTTCATCCAGCTCCTCTGGAGGACAATCTAGAGGCGTTCCCCCAGAGGTCCTATCGTCCCCCTTCCAGCGTATCCTAGGTCTTCCCCGGGGCCTCCTCCCAGTGGGACATGACCAGAACACCTCACCAGGGAGGCATCCTAAGCAGATGCCCGACCCAACTCATCTGGCTCCTCTCAATGCGGAGGAGCAGCGGCTTTACTCTGAGTCCCTCCTGAATGACCGAGCTCCTCACCCTGTCTCTAACGGAGAGCCCAGCCACCCTGCTGAGAAAACTCATTTCGGCCGCTTGTACTCGCGATCTCGTTCTTTCGGGCACTACCCATAGCTCATGACCATAGGTGAGGGTAGGAACGTAGATCAACTGGTAAAATTGAGAGCTTTGCCTTTCGGCTCTGATGAGGCCAACAGAACCACATCATCTGCAAAAAGCAGAGACCTAATCTTGAGGTCACCAAACCGGACACCCTCAATGCCCTGGCTGCGCCAAGAAATTCTGTCCATAAAAGTTATGAACAGAATCGATGACAAAGGGCGGCCCTAGCAGAGACCAATCCTCACTGGGAATGAGTCCCACTTACTGCCGACAATGCGGACCAAGCTCTGGCACCGGTCATACAGGGACCGAACAGCCCTTATACGCCAGCCCGGCACCCCATACTCCCAGAGCACTCCCCACAGGACTCCCCGAGAGACGCGGTCGAATGCCTTCTCCAAGTCCACAAAACACATGTAGACTACTTGGGAAAATTCCCACGCACCCTCCAGGACCCTGGCGAGAGTATAGAGCTGGTCCACTGTTCCACGGCCAGGGCAAAAACCACACCGTTCCTTCTGAATCCGAGGTTCGACAATCCGGCAGACCCTCCTCTCCAGAGCCCCCGAACAGACCTTACCAGGGAGGTTGAGGAGTGTGATCCCCCTATAGTTGGAACACACCCTCCGGTCCCCCTTCTTCCCGCGTCCGGGCGAGGGAAAACGTAGATCCGTGTTTTTACTCGTCATAAGGAGTCTTTTTGAGCCGCACTTCGTCTGGTTCCTCACCCAGGACCTGTTTGCCCTGGGCGACCCTACCAGGGGCATACAGCCCCAGGCAACTTAGCTCCTAGGATCATTGAAACACACAAACCCTCCACCACGATAAGGTCTCGACTCCAGGAGTCAGTGCCATGGACATTTTTAATTGACAGCGAGACTGCGAGAGAACATTCACTTCCCGCTAACTAATTCAGCAGCGCAAGCGAGAAAGCTGGCTAAACAAAGGAAAACTATCAAAAGACCAATCGTGTTTGCAAGTTATACATTTTACTTTTGAGATGACATTTCTCTCGCTTCACTTATTTTTTTTCTTCTCAAAGCCTTGTTTTTGCTTGATGTCAAAAAAGTTTTGCTTAATAATATTTGCACAAATCTGATTCCATAGCAAATGCGGATGTATTTTATGTACATTCACGCTGTTATGACAAGAAATCACTGCACATAAATGCACATAAAATAAGTATTCATTTGCATATACGGTGAATGCGTACTTGCATACCAATTATGCCCATCCCTGGACAAAAATATGCTGAAACAAAAACAAGATACATCAAACTACATATTTCATTTTAGAGTAAACCAAAGCTATTTGTATACCAAAATATCATGTCATTAGACGGCAGCAACTGATGGAAATATAAATTCAGATATGGGACATTTAGTTAATTATGTTGATCCAAAAGGTGGAAATAGATGACCAGAGTGAACACTTAAAATGAGAAGCAAAGAAACTAGATGGTTTTTTTTTTACGTCAATGGAATTATTAACAGCAGGCGTCGTATCATGTTTCAAAAGGCCGAATTTCTTGCTTAGCCGGATAACTTGCCAGATGTAAGGTACCCCAGTTTAAATGGATTTTTATCTTTGTTCACTTATATTCACTCTAGACTACCCTAGTTCCAATAATTTACCTAGCTTAGTTTCCTGTAAATGTAGACAATATATGATATGTGTCTTAAAATGGCAGGATGAGCAGATCGGGGGGGCTAACATGCGAGGTAAAATCGGGCAGGTGGTATGGAACGGGAAGGGACAACACGTTCTGTTTAACATTTAACTTATTTGTTAATGTCATATCAGGCCTCTATAATTTTTGCTTGCAAAGCTTAGAAGGCAAATGCAATTTTTATTTATATGTTCCAGTATTCAATATTCAGTTCTTCATGAGGTGTATATTTAATATTAAACTATGATTAGGGTCTAGGCTGATGGTGTTGAATGAACAGAAAAAGACAATTAAATCAATTATTTGTATGACAATCGTCAACTAAAATTTCATGATTGTAACAGCCCGAAGAACATTATTCAAAATGCAAAACTGAGCATTGCAACTTGGGCATTTCTAGAGAGAATGCACCAGATTTCTTTTAAATATTATCATACATTTTATGAATTATATTTTTATCCAGACAAGCAGCATATATATTGAAAACAACCTACTTTGCCACAAAAATAACTGCTATGTCTCTGGCAGATTTATATCCCATGACCTTCATTCAACATGACCTGTCAATTCTCCCATATGTTACCTTTTTTTCCAATCTCCTGGGAGAGCTAGCCAGTAGGGCTTGGGATACAAACAGAATGTCTCATGCAGGCATACAAGAAAAAAGTTCAACAAAAAAAAACAACACACCAGAACCAGACAAGTTGGATAGAAAGATGGAAACTTTTAATAATAAAAGTTCTTGAAAATAAACTTCTTGAAAATACTGTATTGCACATCTAAGAAAGAACAAGAACAGCTAATTTCAGACCAACATGGGGTTTCCACCCTTACCACACAGCACACGACTAAAATGTTTTTTTGTTTTTTTTTATTTGAGAAGACAAATTTTTCATACATTTGAAAGACATCGAGGTATATGAAATACATAAAGACAGAATGAACCTCTTAAAGACCTTGATCCAGGGCTGCAGCACAAAAATAAATAGAATCAGCTTTTTTCGCGAAGTGTGCTGGGGCACACAAGGAATTTGGTTCCGTCTGCTAGTAACTCCCTAGTACACAGACAATAAATGACACTGTCATTTATTCTGAGACTCTGGTATTAAATGTCTTTATGTAACTGTAAAGATGACCGGTCCCAGTAGAGAACCTTGATGGACACCATTTTCCACATTTTCAAATAGTGGGATTTTAAACCAGTAATTATCACTCTGCTTCTTACTACAGTAAAATCCACTTATAACGGACTTCAAGGGACCTGGCGAAACAGTCCACTATATCCAAAGTCAGTTACATCCAGTTACTATATGCCCAGAACACAACTACAGGATACCATTTACTCATGCCACACCCCAGCAGACACACTTGTGGTATAGATTATTATATTGTACATGTAGTAATCCAACTTTACCTGAGCAGATGCGTGACTATTAATAATCCCGACTAAGTATCTGCACTGGATATCACCAGCACGCCATGTGCCTTGTAGGCGGAGCCTGCATGTCGGTTATAGCCAAACGAAGCTACAGCTAAAAGCAGCCCTGGGGACCAAATTGTTTGTCCATTATAAGCAAAATTCCGTTTTATGCAAGTCTACTATATCCAATGCTTTTTCTGCATGTTCATAAAGCCGCACGGCCTGGACCAGCAGACCTCGTCCATTATAAACAATATTCCGTTATAAGCGAGTCCACTATAACGGGATTTTACTGCATTTATTTTGAAAGTACACTGTCATCCGAGGGCACATTTCAAAACCCTTGAATAAGATCTTAAAGAACATAAATGTGACACTCCCAGACTCTGTCCTCTCAGATGATTAATACTATCAGTTCATGACAATGATACACAATCAACATAACAAAAAAGTCGGGTCAAAACTCAGATGGCTTGCATTCTTTTTATTATATTATAGATCCATCATGGGTGTAACACGAACACTAGGCCATCATTGGTGTGCGTTTCCAAGAGTACAAGCAGTAGGGCTACAACATTATGCATATTTATATTGTACTGTTAAATTTAAGTCTGGACAATATGACAATATCAGTAATCGATAGATGAGGTTTCATGGTACACAACACATTCATCATGCACCATTAGGTACATAATTTTTGGTTCAGCAAGCATAATAAAATTAATGAATACATCTATTCACACAGGCGGAACCTAATATTACAAATATATGTTCAACACGGAAAACACTATGCTAATTGTGGTTATGAGTTTGTTATTGCTAATGCAAGCCACAGTCAATGCCACAGTCAGTCATAGTTGCCTGTTTGGGAACATTTTGGTTTCCCGATAAAATTCTGCTGGATATGTCTGAGAAAACACATCCAACTCATGAGACGACATCATCCGAGTATGTGCATGTCTGAAGTAAAGCAGGTACAACCCCTGTAGTCTCCCTATGGCATGTAAGACACTTTTGTCAGGTTTTTGCCAGGACTGTGCTAAAAAGTAACTATGGCTACGGCGATGTTTATCACCACAGGTAAGTGTCCATAATCGGTAGTAGGGAACATAGGATTTAGAAGGAATTTAGTTCATTATGATGGATTGTTTTTTTTACATATTATTATGATGTGCAAATGTGTGTCTCTTAGGTTGTTATTCAGACACACAAACAGACACTACCTTTACTTTACAACTGTTCGTAATTGTGTATGAAGTTAATAATAAAATGTTCCAAAACAAGTTTTGATTTCCCTGCTGACCCAAAATTGCACCAAACCATGAACCCAAAAGTTTGTAACGAACCATGAATTTTGCATATCATTAGACCCCTAACAAGTAAACTGACTATATTATCATGACTACTAGTATCCAATCAGTATTAGTGGTTTTTGTCATAGCCACAACTGTACAGGGCGTATCTGGGGGCAACATTAGTCTATAAAACCTCACAGACCACAAAATGTAGCAAGACTAATGGATCAACATCAAAACTATAGCATCCAACCTCAAAATATGAAACATTTACATTTACAGCATTTGGCAGACGTCCTTAGCCAGAATAATACAACATACAATTATAAACTAATATTTCCATATTAACGTTCAGAGATGGATCAATTACCATAATCATCCAGAGTATTCCTAACAAGGATTATAATCATGCAAAGGAATAACTAGGAATCCAAATTATAAAAATACACACAGGTAAAGACCACTGGCATACACAGGTACTAAAAAGTTTAATTTGGAAGCCCACATTGCCTCTCTCTATTACTTCCGCATTGATAGTTCCACACAAAATTTTTTGAGAGACAATCATTTTTTAACTGAATGCAATCCCAATGTTTCTAAATTAAAATGAATTATGTCATTATTTCATACCTGGTATAGGTTCCCAGGCTTCAAAAATTGTATCCAACGTGATGCACGATAGTAAAAACGCAAGTCAGCAGCCAAGCAGTAATATTAATTGTAATGTACACTCTAATAGATGTAGTTTTGAAGGTTCTGACAGCTTTGAACAATCTTACAAATATTCATAAGCTTCTAATGTAATTTAAGCATAACCTTTATTTACTAGTGAGCAGTCATCACTGTATAGCTGAGCCAAGACATGTGGAATAGTGATACAAAGCTTTCAGAATACTGATGACAGCAAATTTTAATCTCATTTTTATTGGATTGAATATATAGAAGCCATCCAAAGCAGGGAGGCTGTAGTAGTTATATAACATAGTTTATCTGTAAAACCATACGGTCTGCTATGAAATAAACCAAGTCTGATCATCCCCAAACCTGTCTCATGCTACTTACTGCAAAAGGCCGAAACAGATCATTTTCAAAATGAGACTGCTAGCACACAGTGAATGATTTTTTTTTTCTTCGTGAAAAATGAGAGACCCACAGGACTCTAGCACACTACTGCAGCAAGCCAGGGTGCCGGTTTTTCTCAAAATGGTCAAATTTTCAACAAAACTCCCTATGCCAGCTGAAAGCATAACAATGCAAAAGCACAAACCTGTGGTGAAATACCCATAAAAACCCATGTTCTTCCTTCCAGAATCTCAGAACTGCCTGTCAGGCATTGAACTGCAATGAAAGGCAACAGCTATCATGCCCATACTGCATAACAAAAATCTCTTTCCCAACTGGTCTTAAAATCTAGCCCAGGTGACCCAGTGTGCACAGCAGACTGTTAACACCATGACTATACAATTAAAATCATGTTTTACAAACAGCATCAGGCGAGGACCTCCATAATCTTATAATTTTCTGGTTTTATGAAGATTAGATTTTGTTAATGTACAATTATGTAATTATGTCAAGATAAGCAAAAAATGATTAAAAAAAGTTTCAGCTTTGCCATTTAAAATAAATCAGCATCATTTTGCAAAAGAAAACCTTTCGAAATATCGGTGCTTTTTTCCCCTCATGATCTGTTTTTTTAATCTAAGATGGTATCATGTCACATGCTATTTTCAGTACTTGCCACAGAACATGCAATATTTTTCAGTGCTCATTACAAACAGTGGCTACAGTAGTTTCCATGTGTACTGCACCAGTTCCAGTGCTCACTGTGTAAAGATGGTGGTGGTTGAAAACCACAAGATGCTGGAACTACGGGCTTTGGAAGGACATTTTCTACAGTTCTACAAATTTGGGCCATGCCGTGCTCTGCAGCTAAGACCTCAAGAAATGGGTCTTTGGTTTGTTCTGCAGCTTTAAACAGAAACATCTTGCTTACAGTAAATGGGTTGGTGTGTCAGCTCAGCTACTCAGTATTTTAAGCCTGAAGCTAGACAGCAGTAGGTAAATTAAGCCTGTCAGTATTAGGTACTGGTCAGCAATCAATTCAATTGCTTTATTTAAGTTAACTATGAAATCGATTCACATTTTTCCTAACAAAAAGCATATCAAATTAACTAAATCTCCGGTTCCCCCCCCCCCACACAGTCCAAAGACATGCTGAGGCTAATTGGAGTTACTAAATTGTAAATAGGTGTGCATGTGTGAGTGAATAGTGTGTGAATGTGCCCTGTGATGGGCTGGCCCCCCGCCCTGGGTTGTTCCCTGCCTCGTGCCCGTAGCTTCCAGGATAGGTTCTGGACCCGCCGCGACCCAGAAGGATAAACGGTTTGGAAAATGGATGGATGGATGAAAAAGACTTCGTCTGGATGGCAGTGCATGTTGTTCCAAAACCTCATCATTTGGCATTAATGGTACCTTCCCAGACATGCAAGCTACCCAAGCCATAGGCACCAATATACCCGTATGGGGGTATATTGGTGCCTATGGCTTGGGTAGCTTGCATGTCTGGGAACGAGGCAGGGAACAATCACGGATGTTGACTTTTGAACTGTCGGCTGATAACAAGCTAGACAGTCCCTTGCCTCTTTAGCCTGGGGGATGCAGCGTCTATAATTTCCAAAAATAGTTAAAAAAAATTGATTTGTCAGACAATAAGGCAGTTTTCCCACTTTGCCTCAGTCCATCTTAAATGAGCTTGGGCCCAGAGAAGTTGGCGCTGTTTCTGGAACATGTTTTGATATGGTTTCTTCTTTGCATGGTACAGTTTCATCCTGCATTGGTGGATGCAGCAATGAACTGTGCCCACAAACAATGGTTATCTGGTGTTCCTGACCCATTGTCTGTTTTAAATGCAGTGCCACCTGATGACCCAAAGATCACGGTTATCCCAATAACCAATATTGGTTTTCAGGCTTGTTCCTTGCATACAGAGATTTCTCCAGGTTCTCTGAATCTTTTAATGATATTATCTACTGTAGATGACACAAATCCCAAATTCTTTGCAATGTTACATTGAGGAACATTATTCTTAAATTATTCCACACATATTTGCCCACAGTCTTTCACGGCTGTTGCGAACCTCTCTCCATCAAGGAGGCTCGTTTTACACCACATCATCTTACTGACTTGTTGCCAATTAACTTATTTAGTTGTGAGATATTCAACCAGGTGTTTTAGCATTAGCCAACCTTCCAGTCTATTGTTGCCCCCTTCCCCAAGATTTTTGAAAGGTGTTGCTGGCATCAAATTCAAGTTGAGCATATAATTGTCATGGAACAAACTTTCAGTTTCAACATTTGATATGTTGTTGTTTTATTTTCAATTAAATATGGCTTTATATGATTTGCAAATTATTGCATTCCATTTTACATATTACAGTGCCCCAACATTTTTGGAAATTAAGTTGCAGATTGCTATTCATTTCTAAATATTTCAGTAAGTACACTGCAGAGACGGCAATCAACCACCATGCCATTTCTAAAATGCTATTTTAAAACAAATCATGAATGACCAGTATTACTTGTATTTTGTTGCCAATAAGAAAAACATAAAATAGGAACATGTCGTGGTTTGCTCTCCGTATGGTATATTCCTACAAGAGGCAACTGGCAATAAGTGTGCTGAATGACTGGTGCAGAAGGAATGCAATGTGGTAGAGGAAGATCTTGTTTACATTCTTTAACTACACGAGGCCCAACCAAAACAGAGCTCATTAGCATGCTGCATGAAAGGTGCCCTTTGGGTAAGCTGAAGCAGACTGGAACTGATACAGCCGGGAACCGTCATTCACAATGTGACAAAAATGCCAGTGTTAGGATGCTGAAGACGTGAAGAAAAAGGATGCTCATTACATGTGAGCCCTAAACTTATCTGTGAGACTAAAGTCAGCACCAGCCATGCGCAGGTTTGGGACAGCTTGTGCTCTTCATGTAGCAGTTCCAGTTTACTGAGACTAAGCCGTACAGCTGCGTCCATTTCAGCATGTGCATAGTGGTCCACTGGGCACAGCAAGCACACTACAAGCAATACATGGGCACATGCTCAGATCACAGGGTTCTGCATCAACCTCGACATCCTAAGGGCCGTTTCAGTGCCATGAGTGAACCAAGCCTATGATTGGCTTGATGAGGTCAGCTGCCACCATACCATGACTGCAACTGTCATAGCAGGAGACATAAACAACTGAAGTGCCAGATTCAGCTAATTTAGTCATGAACAGAGGATCCTAACACCCCGCATGAGGCATGTGCCACACATCCCTTTGTGTACAATTGTTCGCCATCGCAAGCTGCCCTGATTATGTCACAGTAACTAGCCGGCAAGCCACAGGAGTCGCTCAGGTCCAGCACCCCAGTTGGATGGTGGGGGCTGAGTAGCAGCTGGCCTTGGGATTCATGCTCTCTGTTCATACCCTTCCCATAGTCTGCTGCTCCCACTCCTGCTCTAAATCCTCTGGTCAAGTGCTAGAGAGCTGCAGAATAACTTAAGCCTGGTATTCATATCCTGTGTGTCCGCCCAGATCAATGTTTATGAACACATCTGATGAGGAAATTACCACATTTTGTCTCGCAGTGTACGGAAATACACATAATTCGTTTTAAATACATTAACATTTAGACATAAATGAATCACATATGTAAACATTTCTGCTAGCACATAAAATCTTCAGGTTTCATTTTCTAACACAGAGACTAATTAGAATGAATCTACATTAGCCTATTGGAGCATTTCAGCCATATTGCCTCCTGTGCAGTGCCTTCAATATAACCAGGAGCACCTATAACGGTACTGGATAAAAACTAAAATCTTAAAGATTTCATATCAATGTCTTAAATTAACCAAAAGCTCTGAAAGGCGGGGACACCGCTTGCAGACGCAAAATGAGTAACCTACATTCCACTTCCTAATTAAAAGGGCACAACCGCTAAACTTCTTAATACCAATTTCCGTTAATTATAGTCCTAAATTATACAGCATACGCATGTCCATTAGAGAATACATGTTTAAAAAACTGTGCATGCACGAAACCTACAAATGTGTTGTACAAAAACAATTATGTATATACAACGGGTGTTTGTAAAACCGCCAATTTTACCCTGTGTGTAATTTGACTACAATTATTGTAACATGAAACACCAGCTTGGCCTTCAGGAGTCATTGCATGTAAATAGCTGTATGCGAATTGGCCGAAATACGAAATTGAATAAAACTATACGCTGACAGCAGAAAACCAAGGGTGTAAATATAACCAATTATATACTGACAAGCCATCCAACACAGTAAGTTGTGGTCCAGATGTAGATAAACATGCCAGACTTATAATCACACCGCCAGTGGAGGCATGAGAGACGGACCAAGTCGGCAGCAGTGTCCTCTTTCCACACTCTCCGGTAGTGCCCGTTATAAGTGTGACGTAAGACTAGCTAATTCCAACAGAACATCGGCCCGCGTTCTACCGTTAAACTCAGCGACGTCACAAACGCAGCAGTCATGATGACCATTTCCAAGGTTCACGCCAATACAGTGGAAGCGCCACGTTTACCGAACCGGCTCCTACGTGTATAATAATTCCGACACTCTCTTTCAGCGTGAACTACGGTGGCTGGCGAGTCTAATGTACAGTAAGTAGCAGGCTAACCCTAAAAGTCAATTAAATTCAAAGTGCAATTTTCCCTCGTGCAGTATATCTCACCGTCCACGGACAGCTATTTATTTTGCGGGACTCATATTTGCAGAACTTTAGCCAGTCGGCTTCGTGTTCAAACGCGCGCTGGAATGCGATGCAGCTAATTTTTCACAATATTAATAGCCAGGATGTAGTCGACTAACTGACGTTCTTAAACAAAACCCAGACCCGACTTTTTGTCCCACACAACGTTTAAAGAGAATGTAATGTGAGATGCAGCGATTATTTACAATTCAGCTATAGCTATTTTTTGTCCCTATTATACCTTATAGGTCCAAAATCAGAAATATGTTGTAATACATTAATACACTGATAAATCATAATCCAGTAGTTAAATTCCAGTGTTAGTCAACTACTGCCACAAGAAAAGATTGCTCGATCGCTTACCCAAAGACGTGATATCTCCTATGTCCTTGTAATCTTAACAATAATACGCGAAAGCTAATATGTTCTCCCAGTAGTCCTCAGCCATGATTCTTCTGGCTTTTACGCTGCTCAGATTCCACTACAGCTGACAGCATGTCTCAGTTGTGTTAACCTGAATTGTTATAACGTTTGTGCAGCGATTTTGCTTTCCCAAATCTGAAGGAGAGGGGGGTGCTTGAGCAGCTGCGAATAGATTCAGGAGTCACTCACTCGGTCAGATCGGAGAGGTGGAGATCGTTTAATTATGCAATTGCTTCTGAAACACTGAACCAGGTCACCTCGTATTAATACAGACCAGAAAATCTTTAGAACGGTTTTGTCTAAAAAAGAAGACACGTGTTTTAAAAATCGAACCAACTTTATATTTTTATTATTTATTTTTAAGATTCTCCGTCCCCCTCATGGGCTACCAGACTCATGCAGTAGTCTGATCCAAATTCCGTCGAAGTAACTGAGGTTGTACCATTACATTAGAGGGACAGGGGAGACTGAGAGGTCAGGCACATACGTCAAGCTGCTCTTCGCAGAGCAGTTTTAAAGTGGGTTAATTTTACAGATCTTCAGAGAGGGTCTAATATTGTTTTGTCCACAGAATCACAATATAATATGGGTACTTTAAAGAAAATGTATATTATTTACTGAAGACACGTAAATGATGTTTTTGGATTGTGTGGGATTTGTTTTTAGTCTGCCTTTTGCTTTGTGTATAGTTTGAATTCTCTAAGACTTTACTAAGTATTTTCTCTCCATTCGTTACTGTAGAACAGGGTTTTTTTTTACTTTTACGAGGAAATTATGGATTATCAATATACCGCATTTGTGCAATGAGGGTGCTACCTTTTCCGTGTCCATTATTTGTCTTTTCAAAAGCTTGTGCTAAATTTGTGGCTCGTATGCCAACATTGCCGTTAATGTTGCCTGCCAATAAACAGTAAAATGTATTCGATATTTTCATAACCCACTTTTACAGTAAATCAACTAAAAATACTAAATTAACTCAGATCTCAAAAGCCAAAACATAATAAAAGCAGAAATAATAAGGGAATGACACTGTAATTTGGCTGAACATTCTTAATACATACATTTGATGAGATATGTTTGTGTGAAATAAATTGTATTTCTGGGTAAAGTTAATTGATAGCAAAATTCAGAGAAAAAAGAACACACTTATGAAATAATATATTCTTTTGATGCACAACTTAAGATATAAAAAAATAACTAAAGCCATGTTACCATTGGAGTAATGGTAACAGACCAGTGGAGTAATTAGAGATAAATGGATAGGGGGGGCTGCTGGTAATCTATTGATGAATTAAGGCAATAAATACACCTTTATTTGGTGGAGGCTAAAACATTTCAGGGGTGCAAAAGACCACCAAGTTTTTGGGTTTTTTTCAGTATAGGAATATTGCAGCAAACCCACCAGTTCCATGGGCTCTGTTATTGAAACCTTGGTTTGTAGGATATGTAGCAATACTGAATGAAACAAACACAAGTACTGCGAATTATGCAGGTTATCCACCAAAACGCTTTACATTCACAACACAATTATTGTCTTTCTTTAACAAAATGCTTGATATTGCCGATGGCACAATGATGACTGCAAATTATATAAACAATGTAGTTTGAAAAACATATTATTGTTACAATTAATGCCAGAATTTCCATTCGTTACAAATTGTTTGACTTTGTGAGCTAAGCCTCTGTGCCTGAAACTAGAAGGTTGCTGGTGCAAGCCCCAGCCTCAGCACAACAGCAAGGCCCTTAACCCCCCTGCTCCCTGGACACCACAGGATGGCTGCCCATTAGCTAAGACCCCCAAGCCTGCTCTCACTGTGTGTCTGTGTGTTTCATGGAGAGCAAGAAGGGGCAAAGAGAATTCCTTCAAGGAGATTAATAAAGTGTCAATATAAATGTATAGTCCACGTGTGTTGATCAGCTGGCAGAACATTGACCAGAACCTGATTATCAACATCAGATCTAAACAGTGGACAAGTGTCAGTAAAACAATAGCTAATTAAAATTTGGTTTTGTTACAGAAAAAAATTAAAACAGATTTATGTATATTTTTTATCACTGTTATCCTGACTTGGGGATGGCATGGTGGTGCAGTGGTTAGCACTGTTGCCTCACACCTCTGGGACCCGGGTTCTGGTCTCCGCCTGGTT
>JABFEA020000110.1:11676772-11713831 GCA_019775915.2 Cyphomyrus plagiostoma | reverse complement strand
CCCGTCCAGGGTTGTTCCCTGCCTCGTGCCCGTTGCTTCTGGGATAGGCTCCGGACCCCCTGCGACCCAGTAGGATACGCGGTTTGGAAAATCGATGGATGGATGGTTATCCTGACTTGTCAATGAAATTTCTTCATAGGATCAGGTTGGCAGGGGTGGAATGGTTTTGTGTTTTTTAAATAACTCTTTAGGGCTTTATATTATTTTACCTGATGTATGTAACTTAAAATCATTTTCTAATCTCAACTGTCATGTACTTCTGCATCCATCCATCCATCTCCCAACCACTAATTCTGGCTTGAATCACAGGAACTTTGAACTGGTGCCATTCCTAGGGAGCAGAGGATCAAAGTAAGGGACACACCTTGCGTGAGATGTCAATCCATTGCAGGGGACATATACACACACATTGATACCCTGTGGGCAGTTTCAAGACACCAAGTCACCTAACTGCATGTGTTTTTGTCACAGGGGACAACCAAAACAACTAGGACAAACTCGTGTGGCACAGGGAGGACATGCAAACTGCACGCAGAGTGGTGGTGGGATTTCAAATGAAGGTGCGAGACAATAGGGTTACCCCTCATGCCCTTGTAATCTTTGAATATTGTGTTTTTAAATAATTTTTTCCTTTTATTTTCTTGTTTATTCTACTGTTATGATATTAACTTCTAAGTGTGACCTAAATATATCATTTGCCATTATTTTTTATTATAATTTGCCTGTCAGTAAAAGCAGTCTAGTATCAATGTTGTGCTGCTTCTTTTTTAAGAGTGAGCATGCACTATTAATACCAGAGGGATCCAGAGTCAAGACTAACCTGAGGTGTTCGAGAAGGTGGAGTAGCCTGCAGGCCTGCCTGTGTGGTTCAAGAGCACCTTGGCTGTGGTGGAGTAATTCATGCTTGGCTGCATCATGGGTTAGCTTAACAGAATGTAGGTTAGACTCGGCACCCATAAAATATGTAGGGTTTCCAGTCTTTTACACAGATCAGCCAGATGTGGTGGTGAAAAATTAAGTATAACTCTAGAAAAAAATAATTGCAACATATTTGCATCGAGAAATATTAGCTCTTAATTTCAACAATAGTGATAGAGATATATGATAAAATTGAACTTCAAATTTATATTTAGCAACGGTCTACACAATGAAAATAAACAATAACTCAAATTTCATGTAAGAAAAAAACACACCCCTACATTTATCACTACATTAAAATAAAAAAAATAGCTAAAACAAAATTCACCAAATGAAGTGCAAATGAAGGTGTCAGGTTAAGCACCTGGTTTGTCCCAGGCTTTCCTGTCTTCCCCCATTGTCCAAGTCTTCAGTGTTTCCTCTACCCCCTGTCAGCCACATGGCTCAACCAGTCAAGCATGTGGCTACCTGTGATTCCCCTTTGTCTTGTGTTTGAATCCTGCCTCCTCTTTTCGTATTTTGTTCCTAGCGTTTCATTTGTATCAGTTTAGTCCTGTGATTTGTATTCAGTTTGTGTCTTAGTTGTGTTTTACTGGTCTTTGTTATTCCCAGTGCTAGATTCTGTTTTCCTTGTTTCTTTGTCAGTTTTTAGTTACCCTGTTTAGTTCCTTGAGTTAATCATTAGTGTCACTTGTTGCCTGTTATGCTAGTCCTTGTTAATTGTTTTCATCTGTCCTGCATTATCCTTGTTAGCCTGTTGTATTTATGTTCCAGGTCCTGTTCTGTTCTTTCAGGAGTCATTAATGTTGTTGAATGTTCTGTTATTTGTAACCTGCCCGCCCCTTGTTGCACTGACCCTTTGTAAATTAGTCTTTGTTTATCCATTTTAGTTTTGACTCCTTGTGATCCATTTACTTTATATTGCCCCTAGTGTTTTCTCTTCTATTAATAAACCCCTGTTTTGTCCTGAGATTCGCCAGTGGGTAGTCCTCCTTCTTGCCTGTACCATGCCTCGTCCCTGTGCCAGAACACCCTGAATCCTTGACATTAGGTCATTATTGTACAGTGTATTTAAGAATCATTCCTTGCATAAACAACTGGTATTGCTTAATCATAACCATTGAGGTACATGGTACCATCACACCAAGATCAAAAGAGCTGCCTGAGACCCCCATATGGAATGTTTTTGATGCGCACCAGTCTGGGAAGGGATTTAAATCCATTTCCATGCAATATGAAATAATCCATTCAACTGTTACTAAAATAATCTACAAATGGAGTAAATTTCAGACAACTGGCAATCTCTCCAGGCCAGACTATCCCAGTCCCACCAAATTCAGCCCAAGAGTAGAGTACAAAATGCATCAGGACGACTCAAAGAACCCCAGGATGTCATCAAGGGATCTACAGGCAGCACTTGGCACAGTCTATGTGAAAGTGCACGAGTCAACCATAAGAAAGAGGCTGCACAAATTTAACCCGCATGGCAGGAGCAAGGAAGGAGCCTCTGCTATCAAAAAAGCATGAAGGCAAGGTAGAAGGACAACATCTCTGAAAAATGTCATCTGGACAGATGAGTCCAGATTGTGTTTGGGCACAATTCCAAATTTCATGTTTGGAGGAGAAAAAAATTTCATACCCACTGTGAACTTACTTACTACATACCTACTGTTGGGAGTGTTTTTGTTTGAGGCTGCTTTGCTGTTTCATGGCCTGGGCAGCTCACCATCACAGAGTCTACAGTGAATTCAATATCATACCAGAGAGTGTTTGAGGAGAATGTGAAACCGTCTGTCAAAAAACTAGCAGAATGATATTGACCCAAACATACAAGGAAATCTACAAAGGAATAACTCAAAACAAAGTAATGGAAGGTTATGGAAAGGTCAAGTCAAATTAATCCAATTGAAATGTTGGGGGGTTTTACATGTAAGAAACCCCATCCAGCATCATGCAGTAAAGCGTTCTCCAGGTTAAGGTAAAGTGTAAAACGTGATTATTGCTTCGTAGGGACATTTTACTGCAGGAATTATAAATCTCATTAAGTAGACTGGGTTTTATAGCAAAATCCCCAGCCCCAATACTCTCTGAAGCCTGTGAAGTATTTCCTCAGGCTTTGGATAACAAACCCAGTGGTACTAAGGTCACAGCAAAAATATGCTTGTTTTATTGTGCAATGAATCGGTAGCCAAGAGGCTTAAATAGTACTTCATGTGACAAACATGAAGCTTGAACTTCATTTCAGAGTGTTATACTCAAAGGCAACCTTCTGTTCACCTGACACAGGTAGTCAAGTTAGTCTCATTCATAAAAGGTTATTTAAAGAAAATCTATTATGCTCTCAATGTTTCACTGTTAGAAAAATTACCAATTTGTACCTTTGAGGGTACAAATACTTGTTACTGGGGCTGTACCCTCAAGAGTCTGGCAATTGTACCGTGTTTGTAGGTAAATGTACCTCTTAAGGTACAGAAATGGATTCTAAGGAACATTTTTGCTCCATTGAGGGTACATTAATGTTTATACCTAATCTCTGGTGAATTGGCCCCAAAATGTTTTATCATTGACATTTACATTAACTTTTTTTTAGCAGATGTTTTTGTTCAAAGTGATGTGCCACGGAAGCAAATAGCATAATACAAACATGCTTTCAAGGAATCAATTAAACATAAGTGCAGCTATGCTGAGCTTCCAGTGAATCCTCAGGTACAAGTGTAAACAGTATTGGATCAACAGCTACACAACATCTTCCAAACAAAGCAAGAACCTAATAAGACTACTATTCAAATAAGCAGAAAGTGAAACATCATGGACATTCTGGGAACATGGAGTTCTATAAGGCTAGTAGGGGTTATGAAATAATGTTTCATCAACTTGAATGGTATTTGAAATATATATACAGTCCATGCAGTGTCTGACAACAGATCATGTGTGGAACTTCAACCCTGTCAGGTACAGGAATTTCAGCAGGTACAAACTATTACCCAAACTGCTGGAGGCATAAAGATTGTACCTGATAAGGCTGCCCCACTGCTTTTCAGCATAGAGTGAACCACTGCCTGATAATGTCGTTATGTCAAGGCAGCTCCCTGCAGTTCAATGTGGTTTTTTCACCCAACACCAGGCTATTTATCTCGTCTCCAACAGAGTAAGCACCGATAAGTCCTAACCAATAAGGACTGAGTACGCCTCCACAGGGTTTAAACAAATTACAGTAAGTGAATAGCTGTCAAAAATTATGGATAATTTGCACATAGATGGCATGCCAGAATAACAAGCAGGTTCAGGTATTTTATTCAGGTACGTATCGTGATGACATCTTCCATTTCCTCTGACTCTCTCTCACGCAACCCCTATGTCATCACATTCATCACAGTATGTTTATATATTTGTATCTTGTGACGAAGAGCTAAGATACACCAGCAACCTTAGGTGGTTTATAATGCTCCGTTACACAGTGTTTGTTCAAGGGTCCTTCTACGTTAAGGGTCCATCTAATGACCTATTCCACTATTGTCTCGATGCCTCTCAGTGCCTAAAGCTAATAGTGTGTTTTATTCATTATGGTCCACTGAGAGTTAAGGGCTTTAGAAATAGTAAAGCAGAAACCTCTACACCTCAGGTTGGATGGCAGATTCATAAATTATATATAATGCTTTAATTACATGACTTGATTGATACACTCATGAATAATGGAATTTCATGCAATATGTCAAGGTAGCGATCCTATCATGTTATAGCAGAACCAGGACAGACATGATATGAGAAAGTAATAGAATGTACAACTAGAATATTTTTCCCACAGTGGGAAGAAATGGTAGAGACTGTAGAATGAGACTAGAGATGCATTCTCTCAGATTGACCGTGTATGAAAAGAAAATAATGTTGGGTGATTAACTGGCATCTTTTTGCTACATGAAGCCTTGGATGGTTGAAAAATATCAGTGGGTTTAGCTGGCTGGTTTTTATTTATAGATTAAATAATATCCTACACCGAATGTTATATCATCTGGTGTCCTTCAGAATGGATTTGAGAGTGTCTGTGAAAAACTGAAGCCGATCCTATAAAAATTCAATAAAATCACTACTTCAGCAGGTGGTCAAGCTCCAGCACTTTCTGGCACTCACCTTTCTGAGAAAACAGGCATCAGTATGGCCCTTGTATATCAGAGCACACTTTATACTCACTGTAATGTTGTATTACGGTAACAAGCACAATGATGCTGGGAAGTAGATTGAAGTAGATTCTTATACTGGCTGCAAAGGACAACCATGGGTTATGGCAGATCCTGATGTCTTTGTGATGAGCAAGGAGGTTACATATTCACCATTAAGTGAATCTCTGCAGGTAGAACTTGCTTCCTGATTGTAGTGGTGCTGATACTAATGCTGATACTGCTGTTTGCACATCTGCCTTGGTGCTTAGGTAGGTTGGAAGAGCAAATATTGCTGTACACACAATGCTCTGCTATTTATCTACATCTGCCTGTGACACTGTCCAGTGAGCAACCTGAGACTTTGTCTAATTTTGACACAATGCTATATACTAAATGTGTCTATGTAAAAGAGTGAGTAAACACTGTTTCATGTTTTCATTCCTATATTTTCTATCTCTACACTTCAATCAATTAGTAAAGCGCATATTTATAAACATGCCGCTGAGTGCTTTTAAGTGATTTCTGAAAATTTAAAAAAAAATAAAGTAAATAAAATAAAATAAGAAAGCTCAAATCTATTCCTACAGCTGCTCCTTCATAGAATGCAAACTACAGGGTGTACTGATAACAAATGAAGTTGTATAAAAATCACCTCATGATAGAAGACAGCAAGTATGGGAAAGTGGTGATTGTGCAACATAGGGATCAGCAAATAAACCACAGGCCAAATATGAACAACTGTGTCAGTACATCGCGTGATACCAACAACTGGTTTTATTGTCTAGGTGCTGCTGCAGGCCAGCTGTCTTTAACTAGTTGATGACCTGTTAGCTCAGATTGTCCTGGGTGGGAGTCTGTGGAGAATGGAGAAGAAAACAGGCTCAGCATTGCATTCATAATTAGCTGCATTACTTATGGAGAGTTAACCACATACAATCCGGAATAAGGCCAGGTGAACATTCTCAAGGCACCATAATAAAAAGATGACAGAGAGAGCACAACCTTGAGGGTGACAACAGAGAGGCAACACCAGATAATAGGGTTGATAATTTTTTATGTTACAGTGACAATATTGATTAATCAGTTTTTAATCTGTTTTAAGGATAAAGTCCACCTTCCACTCAACACCTTAAAGTGTCGGAGAGATTAAAGAGGTTTTTCCTCTAGACTTAAATATAGAGCATGAGTAAGATTGTTTCAAGACTGGGCAGGCAAAATAGATAAATAAGTAGGGGTTAAGTGTGTACAGAGGGATATCATTTTAAGACTCCAGGCGGCAGCAAGTTCCTCTTATTTACATGGGAGAGAAGTATTGTATGATGACTATGGTAATCTTGCCCCTCCCTAATCCTATAATTTTAGAACAAGATTACATGGGGCATAAAAGGGTTCAAAGAATGTAATCAGGGAAGAGTTCTTGGTATGTTGGGGAGTGTGGACACCAGTCTGTTTGTGCCATTGAACTTGGGGTAGTGAGCCACACAGATCCAGGAAGGGGTATTTAGGCTTTTTAAATTTGCTAAGCAGAAAGTGGGAAGTTACTGGGCACATGTCACCAGAGAACCTAGGTAAAATCCCCATTGTTTCCCCACAGAACAGTCACAGGATGTTACTTGGGGAAATAAATACAAAATGTGAATGGCCCAATTCTATTTATTATTATTTATTATATGTATAACAATTTGTCAATTGCATGTCAGCAATAGTTGTTGTTAACTAATTAATCGTAAAATCTTATGATGCTATGCTGATGGAGAACCTGTCCCAAACAATATGGAGGGATCTTATCAGACCATAGGACAACACTGCAAACAACTATGGATGCATGCCTTCTCCATACACTAGCAGTTACGGAATATGACTCAGAAACTTGCACTTAGAAATAAATATGAATTATGTTCAGTTATTACACGGCTCTCTGGAATGCTTGATTCTGATTGGTCAGTTGAGACATTTGCAAGTTCGTTCTTTTCAAATAAAAACCGCTCCAAAGTAATAACGCATAGCCGGTACTACTTGTATGTTTAAAATCCCTAAATGTAGGACCACATTTACAATGTCACAGTTCACAATTAATGGAAATGTGCAATTTGATACTTGTAAATAAATAAAATACATGCTTTATTATATATTCATATGTAGATGTTAGAAATTGTCTTACTAACGTTTGAATGTTAGTCACGTGATACTATATCGTTTTGCGGAAGGATAAAAATGTTAATCTAAAACAAATATGCCAATAAAATGTTTCAAATTCATATTCATGTCCATTTCTTTTCCTTATGTGACAAGTAGCCGGGTCCTGATCACACTGTCGGCGCTTATTTCTGCGATAACTACCGGCTGCCTGTACATTATCCCTTACTTACTGTCCTGCAGCAGAAAGTACAACCAGAGGCCACTAGTGGCCGCTGTTCACAATGTTGAGGAGACTGCTGTGGATAAATATGTGAGATGTTTCAACAAGCTTCATTTGTAACCACACCATGTGTATTTAGACAGCCCACTATTGTTCTGGGTAATTTGTTTCACATTATAGGACCAAAATGACTCATTCCTCATAAACAGCTAATGACAGAATGAGTAGGACTTGGCGTGAGTCTGCGCTGAATATATCACCATACTGTATCAGTCACTGAAATATCTGTTGTTGATTCTGAATGGCTGCCTGCTGACAACTAAAAACCCAGCAGAATCTGTAGTTCAGATGAAATACACAAGACAAACAGTATTTGTGTGTCGAAGAGTAACACATTTATTCATCACCAGGACAAGAAACATGAAAAACCTGTTTATTTACAGCACATTAAGCTTGTCCTGTTAACGACAGAAGTGAACAGATACCTGTGAGGTTTACATGCACCATACAAGGTTTGCTGTGTATATGTTGGTGTGTGAAAATCCCATCACAGACATACTGTGAACTACTGGAGTCTCTGTGAGTGAAGCATGCATCGTTTCCCTTCAGGTAGAAACCCATAGGAGTGCATTCTCACCACTATACTTGCACATATAGTGCGATCTAATATGATAATCAACATTAACATTTTTATATTATATACATAAAATGCATGAATTATGTATAATTAAATAATATATGACATAATATACACATTCACTGTGTGTACTGAAACAATTGATGGGAATGTGGAAAATTCATTTGTCAGCATGCTGCCTTCATGAACTGTACGAACCAGTATGTGTATGCAGGACGGGAGCCGGGGGAGGGGTAACCAGGGAGAGAGGAAAAAGGATTATTGTACACTTGGCTAAAGAAGGATTGAAAACAACCGTCATTACTGGAGCCGTCGCCCCCTCTCCTGCATTTCTTCGTACATGTGCGTGCATGTGCATCAGCTGGGGTGCCACTTCCCGCTACAGTTTCATTTCTGCTGGCGATGAAAACAAATCACGGGTGAGAGAGAAAGGTGCAGTGGCGAGATCGTGACATGCAGCAAGAGACAGCTGCAGTTCCTGTGAGAGTGTTTGAATGTGCATGAGATTAAGTGAGAAAGAAAGGAAGCATTTGGGTGAGAGGAGACGAGGAGAGAGGAGGAAGACAGAGTGAATGTGAGCAGGAAGAAGAAGAGGAGCATTGCCACACTGCTTGGACAGGACACACCTGCTGCTAAATGTAAGACATCTGCACCTTTAATGTCTCTTTCTCTCATTGTTTAAAGTCTCTTTGGCGCAGTGATCTGAAGGTTTTGTTTCTGTGTGCGAGACATTTCTTTCTTGTGCAGCTGTGAATGTTACGAGAGGAAAGTGTTCTTGTGCACTGGCTTGGTTATTTTCCGTCACAAATCAAGCTTTTCCACCTCCTTAGATTTTATGTGGATAGTGCTTAGAAAATAAATAAGGTAAATTCCCAAAAAATCCCATTGCACCTCATCAAAGATTTTGGTACCACTTTATAATAAGGCTCCCTTTCGGTTCTTGTAAATGGTAGTAACTCATTAATAAAAAAAACTGTTATAAATTGTTTAAAATTGTCTATTAATGATTTTCCTTTTCATTCTAATCCTGCTCTCTCCCTATAACTGTCTGTCCGTAGAAATCGTCACATTGTTCGGTTTGGTTACTTTAGGTCAGAAAATTGTTCGGCTTGGTTACTTTAGGTCAGAAAAATGACTCACTAAACTGAAACACAGGCTAGATAGTAATTATTTATTATAGTATACTTTCACCTAAAACAACTCTCACTACTTAAAATATTCTTCAGAAATATTTAGTTCAAAAACGTGCAAACTTGAGGCTGCTAACTGTAACGTTTGTGACACTGGCTTAGGGTGCAGGTTAATTTTTAATAGTCACGCAATTAGCATGCTTAACTCATCGTAGCTGAACTCTATAATTTAGCGGCACTATGCTAACGCTATACAACTTACTTTTCAATCTCAAGTCAACATTTGCGAATCATTAAACACTAAATATTGCAAGCAACTGTTTATTTAACTGTTTTTCGTCTTCATGCTCTAATAGTAGTCCAATAGGCTTTGATACAGAGGAAGCTGAAGCTCAGTCCTACTGTTTGAAGCGCTACTCTAACTGAATAAACTGATTGACAGCTCCGTTGGGGGTGGCCAGGCAGGGTGGCCAATCAGATTTCAAGGGTAGCCGGTGCCACCCCCAGCCACCCCTGTGGTCCTGCCTCTGGATAGCCTTATTGTAAAGTGGAAGCGACATTTTTTTATAAAAAGCCTTTTGAACAAATGTTCTGTTTAAATCATAAATTTGAACCAATAAACATAGTCAACATATTCATGGAGATCGGTAACAGAATGAATTTCATTACTCTACAGTAGTAGGTAATACACTGGGGTGCTTAAGGCTCTTCCATCTGTCACTCTTTTATTGTCTCCATATTATCAGATTTGCACCACACTCTGCATATGATAGAATCTTTATTGAAAGCCTGAAAACACTGCCCAAGCACCACCAATGCTCAGAGGCTATGCTGTGAATCTCTGACTCTTAGATTAGAGGGTGTCCTGGTCCCCATGAAGCAGGGATGGGCAATTTTAGATTTCGGTCTGGCCATAAAATTTATAAACAGCTATGATAGGAGCAGTCAGCAATATTAAAGCTGCGATGCAACATTTTCACATTGTATTTATTTTGTAATGTCATATCTTTACAACTGAACCCCACAGCTGTCTGGTGTTAGGCTGAAGAACATCCTGAGTCAATATAAAATAAAATAACACAGATACATGGCCAAACATAGGCCTGTATTAGTAAGAGTAAACTAAAAGGAAAAACAGAGAAAAATGTTAAAATGCACACAAGGGACAGAGAGTAAATGCAACGTGAACTATGCAAAGTAAATGAGCAGTCTAAGTAGTTCTGGGCGATATCTAATTTTGCTGCGATATTACCGTAATACGGCCTAAAACAGTGCCCAGGAGTGTCCAAACTTTAAGCAGATCAAATTCAATTAATAAATACCCACGGGACGACTATTCAAATATACTATAGTGGTACCTCAGTTCTCAAACTCATTAGAACTCGAATATCTTAAAAGTTGAACGAACCAGATTGAAAAAAAATTACCTTAAAATCAATCTTAATCTCAGAAGTCAAACCGTGGACGCCGACCTAAAATAATTTGCACACGCGGGGAAATGAGTCACGCGGCACGTCTCTCAGCAGAAACAAAGGGTAAGGTTTTAGTCTCAGCCTGGCATTTACTGTGATAGCATCGTGCATGTTTACACTAACTGATTACATATAGACAGTAAAAATACATTTAAACAATGATAGACAGTAACAGTAATTGCTATATAATAAATACATTTAAAAATAAAGACTCCATATTAATTATTTTAATATTAATAATAAACCATCAATACATTTAATTGTAATAATATTGTCGTGCTGAGCGGAGACAGAACGGAGACAAAGGCGCAGACGTCAGGGTATTGGGGAATACCGGGTATAATTACAGGTAAGGCAGGCAAAACGCAGACAGACAATACAATGACCGGACTAGGAAAACAAACTGAAACGTGGACTAAATACAGAGGACTAATGACAACAACCGGAAACAACTGATCACACAGGGATTCCACACGGGGTCAACGAGGGGGCGTGGCACTCAGAAGGAGCGGACAATTGGGGCATGACACATTGTTTTTATTTACTTTACTCATTGTTTAGATACATTTATTTTCTTACTTAAAAAAATATTGTTTTGATAAATGTGCTTAGATGTGTTTAATACAGTATATGCTTTTCTTATTTTGTCCAGTTCATTTTGTGTTTAAATGCTAAAAAAAAAAAAAACATATTTCCAGTGTAATTTTTGGGGCCGGGAACCAATTAATTGGTTTTTCATTATTTCTCATGGGGGAAATTTGATCAGAACGCGAACTTTTTAGGATTCTATCCAAATTTCTGAATGGATTAATTTTGAGTTCTGAGGTACCACTGTACTATATAGGTTAAAAATTAGGAAAAACTGGCCTACTTGCCAATAAACTGTATTTTAATTTTTTGCATAATTTTCAAGTTAATTGGTTCAAGTTACAGTGCCTTCAGTAACATAAAAACTTTTTTTTAATAGCCAGTGAATCATAAGTAAATCAGAAGTTCTATTTCAAAAGGTACCGCACTTAAAAACTTATAATAATCCTTTCAGCTGTTTGAGAGGAACATATAAACTTATGAATAAAATTTAAAAAAAAAACAAAAACATTCTCAATTAAAACTGTAAATGAATGTAGATATTGACCTTGAAACAACATGTCATTGAAACCCAACACCTATAACATTTTAAGACATCTTTAGTGGCTCAAATCATTCAGAAACCTGCACTTAGAAATAAACCTTCAATCAGTAGCACCATCTGAGAGAAAATTCACTCATGAGTGGGGTGAACCCGAGCTCTAGAAGGCAGTACACGCGCCATGTTTAGCGATTGCTACTTCATAAACAGGGACCTGTATCACCAAGCAGGGTTACTGCCTTATCAGGATAACTTGTCGGATTTAAGGTACCACAGCAATTATCAGGATAACTTGTTGGATTTAAGGTACCGCAGTGTAAATGGACTATATATTCTTTCACTTACATTTTGACCCAGACTACCTTAAATCCGACAAGTTATCCTGATAATTGTGATAAGATAGTAACCCCGTTTCGTAGTACAGGCCACTAGTGACAGGAATTCTTGCTACTTGTCACATTTAAAGTAGTCTGGGCTAAATGTTAGCGAACCAAGATAAAGTCCATTTAAACTGGAGCACCTTAAATCCGACAAGTTATCGAACTAAGCTGGAAATCCAACTTCGTTGAACAGGTCCCAGGCCTAGTAGAGTTTCCTTTTGACTCCTTGGCTCGGATTAAAAGCCGATGCTGGGAGGATAGAACAGTTTCTACAGTTTACTCGTTGGCCTCTGGAGAATCTCCTGTATCAGTATGCATAGTTTCGTAATGTATTTTCACATTACATTCTTTCATAACTTTAACAGTCTTTTGACAGATGAGACAGCCAACTATTTCGTCTTTCGGTGAAAAATGTAATTCTCAGTGTTCTTGAAAGCGGTAGCTTTATGTTACATTTTTTCTGAGACGTTAATGACACTCACTGACGTCAAGTGTAGTGGAAAAGTAACATTGGGCAACTGCGTGTGATTGTTTACTGTCCGTTGCTTCCATTAATGGACACATTAGTTCCGCCTCGCTAAACTTATTTTTATTGGCCGGGCAGAATATCATACAGTTAAAGAGACCATTGCTGCCGTTTAAAATCCCTGATTGGACCGGATGATGGACATCCACACACAGTACAAAACGGAAAGATCACTGAAGACGGACACGGATATTCGTTAACGATAATCTAAAAGCAGTCGGATTCG
The DNA here is from genome assembly GCA_019775915.2 of Cyphomyrus plagiostoma. Lineage (NCBI taxonomy): Eukaryota > Metazoa > Chordata > Actinopteri > Osteoglossiformes > Mormyridae > Cyphomyrus > Cyphomyrus plagiostoma. The sequence goes on along the minus strand of JABFEA020000110.1, from coordinate 11,700,897 downwards.
AAAAGAACGTACCGGATACTCGTTTCGCTCGGATGTTCGGGCTCATCTTTGTTGTTCTGCAATTCTTCAGGTACCTGGTTCCAGATCATCCTAGTGTTAAGGCAGCATGATGTGCTAGAATTAATTTCAAAGTGTTTTATTTTGTTAATTTTGAAATACACACACTTTTAATATTTGCAAGACAAGCTGGCCAGTATACAGAGCGTTATAAGACCTACTGCCTCCAGGTGCCTATATAACCTTGTCCTATAGAACGAATGCTCGTACGCGTACTGTGTTAACTTTTGCCCTGTGAAATGTTTGTAATCCTACTTTGGTCCGAAATGAGACAATGGGATTTTATTTTCACGTGGCTACCCAGCGGTCTGGAATTTTTCAGCGTGCTTACTTGTGCGATAGGAATTACTTGTTAATGTTGAAACTCTGAGGTGGAATTAAACCCTTGAAGGCTGAGGGGGAAATGTGGAGCCCGTTAAGACAAAGGAATGTAAACTTGGAGTGCTGTCTCTAGCCTAGTCCAGAGTACCTGTAACTGGATTCCTGTCTAGAATCTCAATTCTAGGTCACAAGAACATCCACGCTAATGGAAGATGGTTCAGGAGCAGCAGAAGCACTGCCGTTTTCAATGCAAAACACCCATTCACAAATATTAAAGCTAATGCAAGAGTGGCATAACTGATTTTTGTTGCAGTCGCTTTGTGCGGATGAGCATGGCAATGTTAGACATTACAAACATATAAGTAGGCTATTTGTGTACAGTATTGTGCTGAGTAACTTATGTTATCTGTCGCTTCTTGTGTGTCACAGGGGTACCGTCTCTCAAGCTTTCTGACACGCGAGAAATCTTGCAGCGAATTTATATTATTCCATTATAAACCTACAACTGGATACATCGAAAGCATTGGGGTAGTTTGCAAGTTACAAGTTAATAAAACTGTTACATACATGTAAATGCGTGTGCATGTCTGTGCAGTCTTATCTCGAATGGAAAATCTAACTTCAACCGAAGTTGGCCTTGCTGTCATAGCCAATGTTACATTTTATGGGTTTCTTACGTTACACTTTTTTTCCTGATGTGAAGTTACTGTAGAACATACACGGGAACTTTTAATGTCAAGTATTGAAAATAGCAGTGAAACGCGGAGACACTGACTCCTCGCTTCACGGTAGTATCGATGTTCTAAAGGACCGGTAGCTCCGGCAGTGTGAAGCGTGTGGAGTTGAAGGGATCCCTCAACTTCCCTTTTCGGTCTTTCATGCTCAGTTGCATAACAATCCGAAAATAGTCGCATTTCCTAATTGAGGACTAAGGGCCTTTTAACTCATTTAATGAACATTTCGTTGTTTTTCCTGGTGTTTTCCTCCTCTTTTGTATTCATGGAGAGAATATCGGGTCTGCTTTTTCGGCATTTTTAGTGTATTGGAGAGTGAATAGAGTGACGGAGTGTGTGTAAGTGAGGGGTGGGGATTACTACGTGATGCCCGTTTTGTGAATTAATACAAGCAAAAGGGGAAAAGCAGCCGTTTTATCTGAGGATTTTAAATACGCATATCATTAATGTAGCACAAAAGGTGCAATGAAAAGAAAGAGAGGATGCCTTTGATGAATAGTCATAAGTGGCATGCTGCATGTCAAATGGAACAGAAGGCTTTTAGAAAGCATCTAGTCAGATTTTTCAAAATAAGAGCAACTGATCACTATGTTATTTAAACTTTGCAGAAGCTAGTTGGCTGCATCACAATAACCAGAAGTGGGTAGTAATGGTCTGCATTCACATTAGTGGATGAAATTGCATTTTCAAAGTACTTTCTGATAAAATATTTCCTTTAAAAGTATCCTTATTTTTCACTAATTTTATTGCACTCCTCTCACTATTTTCGCCTGTCAGTTTTTGCCTTCTTTCTTTAACCAGTCAAATATATAGGGTTTCCACCCTTCCAGGATTTTCCCAGACCACCCTGGATTTTGGTTGTCTTGGAAACAATGGATTTTATTCTGGAAGACGATGGACTGTTTCCTTATCAAACAGACCGTTGGAATGGTGTCAGCATGTGCAGTATTTTTGGTCAATGACTGGGTGTCCAGGATTTTATATGACTGAGGTGGCAGCCTTACAAATATGTCATATAAGTTGTCATGGATACAGAGTAAAGAGGTTCAGAAGTTCATAGCAGGTAATAATGAATTAGATAAGACAGATCTTTAGATCTTTATTGTCACTATTACAGAAACAGTGAAAGGCTGTTTAGCAGCATAAGTTAAAGTAATAAATAAGCAAAATAAGAACAACACACAAAAAGAAACAGCCATCCTATTACAGTCTGAGTGCAATGTGCACAACACGTCAGTCTGAGGTACTGTGTGCTTAATGACCTGCCCTAAGCATAGAATTGCATATAACAGAGGTCCCCAACCACCGGGCCGTGGACCGGGGTCATTTGGTATCGGGTCGCATAGAAAAAAATATTTTATTTCGTCGTATTTTCGTCGTTTTATTTTGTCATATTTACCCCCCACACTTATAAGGCCGGTCCGTGAAAATATTGTCTGACATGTAACCGGTCCGTGGCACCAAAAAGGTTGGGGACCGCTGGTATATGAGACAGTCATTCTGGCCGCATTTGACTGCCTGTGGGTAAAAGCTTTTGTTCAGTCTCTTTGTTCTTGCTCTGTTTTACCTGTAGCGTCTTCCAGAGGGGAGGGGGGAGAAAAGGTAGTGTCCAGGGTGTTAGGAGTCTTTGATGATTAGATTTGGAGGAGTCCCGGCTGATGTAAAATTAAGAGTCAATAGACAAACAGTGGAATGCAAGAAAATTAAGCCATCTGGCATGCAAATAAATAATGAATGTTGGGGGAAACAGGGGAGCATTCTCATTAACCTGTGGCTTGGGTTGTTAGAGGATATGCTTGATATGGAACACTTACAGTGATGTTCCTGGAGAATAACACCTGCAGACTCCTCCAGTATATATAATTTTGTATTTGCTTATGAAATGTGAGGCATTTGTGTGGCTGGTGTATCTCGGGTCATTCTTTAAGGTGTACAATTTTTACTGCAAGTTGCTATAGTTGATCCTTGGCAGTTTTGCAGTAATGTTGCTTTTTAAATATAAAATGAACTATTTCACAGCTATACTGCAATTCCCAAGTTTCAAGTGGATTTTTGTGGTGTTACTTTTTTTATATAAATATTACTTTAAAGTACTATATCTCTTCCTATAATCTTTTTTGCTCACTTACTGTATTTTCTAGATGGGTAATACATATAGTTTTGGCACCAGTGCACTGCAGCAGACACTTTCTTATTAGTTCAGTAACTCAAAGTATTTTATGGATCTTTTTCAACTTTTTTTTCCCCCAGACAAAAACATCATATGGCCACCCCTTACATATCCTGTTCTTGAAGATGAACATTAATTCACACGTGTCTTGCAAAATCATTTTTGTCTATGCTGGCTCCAAGGTCAGATCTAAGAGTCAGTGAATTATGTTCTGTTACTGATAATGAAACATTTGTAATCTAGATTATTTAATAGTAAGTTTTGATTGTGGAAAATGTGCATTATGTATTAGAAACACCTATGTTTTTCTTTTCTGCGCTCAAGACAGCTGTCAGAAAGTTACACCTCTATGTTGAATTTGAAAAGGTTTACCAGTGCATTGATGCTTTCACCAGCATGTTATGTAACTGAAGTCATGTGATGTAATCAAGCCCCTCAGCGCCTCTGCTCAGGGTGCCGTTGCTAAGCACCCTGAAATAATCTGCTTCCCTCTTCTGGTCAGCATGTGGCTCTACTTCCTGTCTTTGTGTGGAGGGGGTGCAGCTATCTTGTATGCGCTGTGTGGCTGGCTTATACCAGCAGCAGTGGAAGGCAGCCCCCGGCTAACTCTGCTGTGGCACGACTTCATTCTGGAACAGATCCTCAACGCCCTAACCTGGTCCACACGACCTCAGGTGACCCCCCCTCACCCCCCAATCCAGCTTCATAATGTTCTGCTCTCCATAACCCTTGGTACTACTCTAGACATGCCCACCTTTCCTATTTTCATTGCACAACAATAACTCATTTCAGTAAAGTTGTTGCTGGGTCATGAAATTTCTACATGCTACAGTATGTGGAGTAATCTTACAATCATCTACTATGATGCAACAAAAAATGCCAGTGAAGCTGGAACTAAAAGCAGAACATGTATTTTTAAAGTATTGTGTATAAAATATCTCTTAAAATTGTAATACATGCTTTTTAAAATGTTTCATCATTAATATTTTTTGTCATAGCTTTCACATTTTCACAGAATTCAATATCATTTTTTCATCTGTGACCTGAAAGCAGTTGTAAGCAGTGTCACTCTCAAAACTTGATTTCCTTTCTAGCGCCTCCTGAAGGCCGTTCAGAAAAACGCTACTCGAGGGGACCCCCAGAGCGTCATCTCTGCGATTGACAACTTTTGCCGGCACAAAGAGTGGGCCATGAATGTAGGAGATGAGAAAGGTAATCGTAGCCCCTGTGTTTTTTTTTCTCCTGTGCACAGGATTGCCTCTCCCTCTTTGCTCAGTATAAATCCTCTTTTTTCCCCCATTTGCTTGGCTTCTTAAGTGCCGCTCCTCCCAGTCTGCTCTAAAGCTGCTCAGTCACATCGTGTTACTCTTTGCTGGATGTGAAGCGGAGAAATCCTCCTGCCCACAAGGCCAACGCGGCCTTCGCATGAGAGCACAAACCCAACCGGCTGACCAATCGAAACACTCCTGCCAATTTCTCCACTACATCTTGTTCTATTCGGCCCTCTATTTTATGAATTTTTTAAAACCTGCTTCTAATACGAGGTTTCTTAAGTCTCATGTATAATCTATTGAGAACACACATTATGTAAAATAAAAATTGCATAATATTACATATAAGAATGATGGCAGTACTACACATATTTCATCTAGATGCTACAATCATTAATATAATAGCCTGAAGAATTGTCAAAAGAGGTCAATTTTTCTGAAGAGTATTAGAAATTCAATACTGTTGTATTTACCTAGTATAACTGTACCAAGTATAATCTAATCACATTGTTTGCAAGGGATCAGCAATTTGAATTTGGTCATAATATAGCCTTTATCATACAACATCACACTCTGTATATTAATCGTGCTCTGTGAAATCTGAAACCAAACGAGTGCGTGTGTGTGTGATGAGTCCAACAGAATTACTTATGGCGTGTTTCTGATCTCATCAGGTCTGGGAGAAACATGATCAGAGACTCAGCAGTTATGATAAAATGGCCGATTACTGTAAGATTAAGATTTTCCAACATAAAACGCATATTCACTGTCAGGTATTTTTCATTTATACTTTTATTAACGATGGATTTCAAAACTGAGGTAAACAAAATATTATATTTTAATAGCCAAATGTTCTAAGTTGGGGGTAAAAAAAAAGAAAAGAAAAAAAATTCACGTCCAGCTCCACTGGGGAATACCAAGGCGTTCCCAGGCCATCCCAGTGATGTAACTTGTCCGGTGTCTCCTGGATCCGCCCCCAGGTTTCCTCCTACGTCTGAGCTCTTATCCAGGCACCCCGTGAAGGAAGCTCCTGTCTGCACTTGTATCCATGACATCTTTCTTTTGTCACAATCCAAAGCTCGTGACCACAGATGACTGTAGGAATGTAGGTCGACCAGTAAATCAAACCTTTGCCTTCCAGCTCAGCTCTCTCTTTACCCTGACAGAATGGTACAGCGTCCGCTTTACTTCTGATGTTGCACTAATTCTGCTACCTTCTTCACTCACTTGTGAACAAAACCCCGAGATACTTAAACTCCTCCAGAGGAGACCGTTCTTATATAAGTTCATGTGAAGTTACTACCCTGTGTGTGCAGGTGCCATCTTGGACTCTGTGGTCAGTGAGGTAAATCCCAGCACTGCTCTGGAACTCGGAACTTACTGTGGATACTCCACCCTCCGCATCGCTCGTCTGCTGCCCCCTGAAACCCGCCTCATCACCCTGGAGTTCAACCCTGATTATGCAGTTGTGGCTCGTCAGGTCATTGCATGGGCAGGCCTTCAGGATAAGGTTAGGGGGGTGCGAAAGGAACGTGGCTCAGTCACCAAGCTGTTAAGTTGCAGAGGTGAAGCTTTAATACTGACGTGTTGTTTCTGGTGTTGCAGGTGGAGCTTGTGGTGGGGGCCTCAGGAGATCTGATCCCCCAGATGAAGCAACAATTTGGGGTCAAAGAGTTTGACTTTGTTTTCCTGGATCACTGGAAGGATAGATATCTTCTTGACATCAAACTATTAGAGGTACACAAAACTACCCATGTGTAAGTAAAATCTCTAACAGCAAAAAGCAAAATCTGAAAAGCTCCATAGACTTTGCTAATCCAGGGTGTGCATACTGGTCTTTCTCCAGGAATGTGGACTGCTTAGGAAAGGCACTGTGCTACTGGCAGACAATGTCATCTGTCCTGGGACCCCAGAGTACCTGGAGTATGTGCGTACCAGCCCTCGTTATGAGAGCCGTTACTTCAAATCCCATCTGGAATACACCAAGGTAGAAGACGGCTTGGAGAAGTCCATTTTCTTGGGTTAGGAACAAAATACTTGACCTTGTCCTGTACTGGTGTTTGAAAGACCTTGTTATATCTGGTGATTCACACCATATTAGTCTTGCCTAAAGTGCAAATGAATAAAAACTGCACAATAATGTGAAATTGCATTAGTTTTTACAAAATGTTCATAAAAAGTGTTAATGAAAACAGAAATGTGTTCTTGTTCATTTTTGTGAGGTGTTTTGAGGCAGAACACAAGGTTAATACACATTAATTTATAGTGCTTGCTATGCATTTTTCTAAAACGATTGTTAAAACCTGGCTACAATTAGATTAGTACGATATACCATACAATGCAACACAATATTTTAGGGATTTCCACTGAACCTTCAAGACTGGGGGTTTGAAGCTCACAGTATATAAGCTATGTTTGTGGTACTTGCATGTCCCCTGTGTTTGAGAGTTGACTCCTGCAGTTCAAAAACATTACTTAAGTGAATTAATTGCCCATACTGTAACTGTGTGTGTGTTTCGTGACAGACTGGAATTCCAGTCAGGATGGTCCCCTTCTTTGTCCCCCATGTTGCCTGGGAACTGCTCCAAGGCCCCCCCCCCCCCCATTGACCCACTACAAACAATTGTCTGGGTCCCCACTTGTTCGGGCTACGCTACATACCATTGAGGCCTTATTTACAGTTGGACAGTTGGTTTTAAAATGAATCTTGAGTAATCCACCAAGAAAAACTGCTGTTTACACCTGTGTGTATCATTAGTCTCCAAGGTGTCCAGTTGACCACTTGTGTTCAGATTTCATTACTGCTCCGCTCATAATTATTGTGAAGTTCTTGTTGGGAATGTACCAGGACACATTAGGATTTACAAGGCACATTTTAAAAACGAATGCAAGCAGGGCTGTAGATTATGGATTATTTTAAATTACTCACATGCTCAAGTGCCCTGTGATGCACCTCATTCAAGGTAAAGACTTTTTTCCTCTATAGACTCCACATCATCCATAATTGAACATGCATTTTTGTTTTTTTTGTTCAATAACACATTTTCCTTTCGAGTTAGTTCATATTTCAATTTGCCATCTGCTCAAAACAATAGTAATAACAATGGTCAGTTGTGTTTTGGGAACAAAGACAAAACCAGACATACTAAACAACTACTGTGGCTATCAACCTGGTGTCACCTTTATGTGCCGGATGAGCTCACAATACAGGCAAAATTGTGCTGTTGATTGACTCCAAATATCATCGCCCACTACTTAAATTTATGTCCTTACAAGGGTAGCATTGTATTATTGATCTGAGGGGAGACAGACCTTTAAATGACTGCCTTATTACTGTCCACTTTCTTTTTCGATGCTTGAAGTGCAAAAATTGAAATTTCTATTCCCTCAAATATATGCATCACATTTGTGCCCTATGATCTGCACCTTAGAGTCCTAACAGATGCAACATTTTCTTATTTGATAATTTATTAAATGGTTTGGTTTAAACAAAAAAAATGGCATACTAGCATAAGGATTAGCATAAAGGCCTGGAACCTTGTGTCTGATATTATGCTCCATATCAGTGTTTCTCAACCTGGTCTTCGGGGAGCCCCAGACAGTCCAAGTTTTTGCTTCCTCCCAGCTTCCTGCCAGACAGTCCAGAGGAGTAAAAACTTGAACCAGCTGAGATTCCTTGCGGACCGGGCTGAGAACGTTACTGTATATACACTCAGGCATTATAATGAATCAAAATACAATGAGAGCACACTCCTTAGCAGCATGCAGCCCGATGGTCCAACACATTAACATTTGCTGCATCCATCTTATTCCGATCCCTTAATGGTAGCAGTGGCCACCTCCATACATAATTTAACCAGTCATCATAACTCTTACAATATGCTGAAGATGAAACAGCGATATCATCGGAGTAACCTGGGGCTCACTGAACCTTTGAAAAGGTTCTTCCATCTCTGCATGACGGGCAGCATTCTGATTCGTCCTCCATGCCATAGTCGCAGTGAGACTGCCTTCAGTCTCTGCTATATCAGCTGTCAGCTGACTGGCTGTTGAAGATCTTGGCCAGCAGGGAGACGTTGGACTGGGCTTTCTCCTGGATGGCGCGGGCCTTATCCTGTGCTTTCTGAAGGCTCTTCTTCGACACGGCGTATTTACGCAGGCGGCTGTGCTGGATCTCCTCCTCGGTGCGCCGCTGGGTGAAGTCCCAGGTCTTCTCGACCACCTCTTCGCCGCTCTTCTCCCGCTTCTTCCGCAGCCTCTCGAAGTTCTGACTCTTCTCCACGTTGGCCAGGTAGAAGTTGGTCTCACGCTTGGCCTGCGAGATTTCAGTGCGCAGGCGCTGCTGCCTCACGGTCTGCTCATAGGCCAGACGCTCGCTCAGGTGGCACCAGTAGAACTGGTGGAGGTACTGAGGGGATAAAGTGTAAACACAACACATAAGTTAGAAACAAGATCAAAATAAATGAATCAAAGGACCATTTTGCATCCTCACACGTGATTTTCAATTGCCATTTTATTGGTTCTTGCTAACAAAAACAATTTTGGATTAACATTTTTGTAGGCTGTGCCCTTGGCTGCATGGGATAAGGTCCCTCCACAACCCTGCCCAGGACCGGCGGTTACAATATGGATGTTTCTAGGCTCCTTTTGGGCTTTTGTATTACAACAGTAATTCCGTTTTGTCCAACCTTACCATGTTTAATAGCCAATTATATTTAGTGTCAGTTGTTGAGAGAAAATCTAGCCCTTAAATAAAACTAATTTCTAAATTCATTAATTTTAGTTGCAGCACACTGGAATTTAAGGAAAGGCTGCATTTGTAATACTTCCTAAACACTGGAGACACATTGGAGACAAATGAGCAGGAAAAAGCAGTGATACACCTTGATGCACCACAGGTCTGAGGCGAAGTGGCTCTTCTTTCGGACAGCCATGGGGGTGTTGTGCAAACTGGCCGCTACTCTCTTGGCAACACGCTTGTCTTTAAACTCCACCCAGCCCTCAGTAAAGTCGTGGCCCTTAGAACCAGCTTTCTTCTTCTTCCGACGTACTGAATGGTCTAACAAAAATGAGAAAATGTCTCTGTCATAAAAATGTCCTCAAGAGGCATTTTTATAATGCTACCTCACCAACATATATTTCACATAGATTCAAGGAACCACACTGAAAAAAACTTTAAAGTAGTAATGTTCTCACCTTCAGGCTGGAGAAAGATCCGTCCAACCTCTCCGTACACCCCTAACATGTTCCGCAAGTGACTTGGTTTTAGTCTGGGTGGGATGTGGCCCAAATATAAAATGCCTGGTACGATCTTCTTGCTCGTAGGCTTCTTTTTCTTACTGCTATCTCCATCAACAACACGAATTTCTGCAGTCTCTTTATCATCACCTTCACAGTCATCTACACCCTCCTCAGGTGTGGTCTTCGCCATCTCTTCACCTTGATCGGTTACCATGCCTTCTGCCATCTCGAATTTCACACTCAGTTGACTTTCCCCATCACTTGACATGCTATCATAGTCCAAAAAGTGCAGAACTCTTGTTTAAACACAGCCATACAGACGCCGGAGCGAAACGTTTAACATACCCGTACATATAACTCACAATAAAAGAAATATTAAATCCGAATATCTCTAAGTCGCAACGATGATAATAATAATTATTGCTATTGCCGTCTTCATGTATAATACTACTACATACTACAGTTTCGCACGTAACTTACTAGCTAGTCACTGACAAATATATCAGGAAGCTAGTTAATTAGAGCCGGTTTTTCTTTGAACACATCCGCACGAAGCAGGACAGACTTCTGGCCAGATAAACCTCTAATGTAAAAACATGAAAGCAACAAGCTAAAGAGCTAACATTAGTAAAGATGTGGTTTTATTGAGCTGTATACTTATACCTTAATCCCGTACGTAGCTCACGAGGTAATAGGCGCAGCCATCTTGAAATAAATCTACACGTGCAGAGAAAGTAGAGCTGGAATGGCAGGCGCCCCCTAGCGTCGCCGTCAGTGAACAACTCCAAAAACAGTCCATCCAGATGAATAGTGTCGCCGTCTTTATTTTCGGGAGCATATGCGAAACCAAATGGAGGCTGTTTGTGCACACAGGCGTCAAAAATGTTTTACATGCTAGGTACCTAATTTCATACTAAAATATTAAATGCATTCTATACAGCACGGCGTAGGCATATTCCCACATTAAACATCCTAATTGTTGTTTTTATTTAGACAGCCACGGTAGATAGTGTGAAAAGTAAGAAAGTGATAGCTGGAATTGTTTCCAGACATGATTATATTTACACTGAATATTTCCTTTCAGAATCCCTCCTGTATAACGCGAACGCAAAATAATTGTAAGATATCAAGGGTGATCGACATCATAACCATGCATAAAATCTGATGACTAAAGAATTTCAGAAGGATGCCTACAGTAGCCTTAATCAATTATTTCTAGCTCGGATAATTTGTGCGTCCGTCTTAAACATTAAAACGAATGTGACAGATTGCAGTAGATTTCTAAAGCGTTCATATCTGTTCGTCTACTTTCCATAGGAATCAGTGTAAATATAGTGTAGATTACAATAATGTATTATGTAAAAATATAATATATCAAAATGTATTTACAGTGGTACCTCGGGTCTCGAACTCACTAGAACTCAACAACAATAACAACAACAACTTTATTTTTGTATAGCGCATTATCACGCCTTTACATCGTCTCAAAGCGCTTTACAGCATTCCCAACTCGAATTTCTTTAAAGTGGAACAGACCAGTTTGACCTGGAACTCAATCTGAATATCAGAGATTGAACCGTGAACACTGACCTAATATAAATTGTACGCGCCAGGAAATTAGTCATACTACAATTCAATTCTTACTTGAATGCCTTCTTCACAGACTGGACGATTAACCAAATAAAGCAGCGCAACATTACAGTAACTAACAATAAATAAAATACTAACTTACGTGTACTATTAGAGCATTTATGTAATTTATTTAAACTTTATTCTACCAGGTAAATTAACTTAAAACCAGTTCTCACAGCTTTACGTGATATTCCGAAGAAATAGCAGATACGCATCGGAGTTGCCCGGGATACAAACGTCATGCATTTAACTAAACTCTTTAGCCAATAAGGGCTAAAGAGTCGCACCCACCGACTGGACTGAGGAAACAAACTGAAACGCGGACTTAATACGGAGGACTAATGACAACAACCAGAAACAGCTGATCACATGGGGATCCCACACGAGGTTAACGAGGGGGCGTGGCACACAGAAGGAGCGGACGATCAGGGCAGGACAGGGGTAATCTTGGGATAAGATCTTTTATCGTTTTGGAAGCTATTAAAAATGCTCTTCTTGTTGTATCCTGTTCATTTTGTATTTAAGCGCTAAAAAAAATCGGTGTAATTTTGGGGGGCCGGGAACCAATCAATTGGTTTTCCATTATTTCTTATGGGAGAAATTCGATCAGAACTCGAACTTTTTAGGATTGATCCGGGGTCTGGAATGAATTTAAATCGTCTCTGAACACCGGTGTGTTTTTCATTGCACTCTATTGTGCAGTTTCTGCAGTTCAGCAACTCCTTGCGAATCTGTATTAGAAAATGAAGGTCAGGGAAAATAGATATATGCTAGAATGCTGAGGTTTGCACAGCTCAAAGCATAAAGGACCATAAAGGATCATTTTAAGAATTAATCAGAAATAGTTATCTCGATTAATATCAAACCCACATAGCCACTACTTAATTAGTACAATATGCTTTCTTCAGTATAATTTTATTATCGAAACAGAATTCCAATGATCCATTGCAATATTTCAATTCATTTTTTGTTTTTGCAGAGGGACTTTTACGACACGGTTACCGTATAGCCCTTAACAAGAGTATGTGGTAATACATTGTTCTGTTTTCCTTATACATACATTATACACTGTTTTTACGGCTACGGTCCATTAGATGGCGACATTAAGTTGCTTATTCGTTTGCTTGCTTGAAATGCAGCACCATGGAAGCGTCTCATTTTAATAATCCGATTAAAAAGTTACTGCATTTGACAGCAATGGAACAAACTGGATATCCGTGACAGAAGAGTAATACAATTATGAGCTACGCGAATACATTTCCAGAATGAGTATGCAGAAAAAAAAACTTTTTAGTAGCCCACAGAAAAATACTAGCCTAGTATACATTGCAGAGGTGGAGATTTCAGGTCTAAAGAGTACAAACCCACACCAAGATTTTGTTTCAACCAACCAGCTGACTACTTTGTGACTGTGACTCTTGATACTCAACTGGTTGGTTGAAACAGAATCTTGATGAGGATTTGTATTCTCTGGACCTGAAATCTCCACCCCTGATACATCGTAAGAAAAAAGGGTACAACCCTGATACTGTTTTGTACCCAAGGTACAAACAACAATAAAGTACTCCCAGCCTTACAACGTTCCTCAGAGTCAGTTTACCTACAGTTAGGACACAACTGGCAGACCTTGAGGGTACAGCCCCAGTGACAAGTAATTGTACCCTCAAAAGTTTTTTTTTTCTGACAATGTTCTAAGGCGATAAAATAGAATGTTTGGTATTTTAACTGACTAACATGACCATAATATCCCTAATGAATAGTAAGATTTATTTTTCCATAAATTAAAATATATTAATTTTCCATCAGTATTATCTTTATTAACGTAGTTTTGCACATATCTGAAGAGGCCTGCGCAACACATTTTTACTTAAGAATTTATGCAGGGAAAAATATCTGTTTCATTAACCAAGTCATTTGCTTGCACCTCAATGGTGAAAATAAAGACCACCTGTAACTGAATCGTATATCCATCAATCCATCCATCCATCCATCCATCCTTCCATCCATCTGGCTCCTTACACAAGTTGCGGGACTGCATATTTATGAGAAATTGAATGTACATAATACATTGTTATATCTGTATTATATAATCCGATCCTGACCTTTCTTGGACATATGATGGTGGAGTCTTTTACTCTAGGGACGGGCTTGAGGACACAGAACCTCCTTTATGGTATGAATCTCAAGCAGAAACCTCTCTACAGGCAATACCTGACATGTACCTCCTGTGACAAGAAACTGGATAAAAAAATCTAGTCTAAAATGTGGTGCCGAGCCACAGTATTGAACAACCAGAAAGTAAGACCTTCTCAAGCCTCTCTGTCTGGTGGCAGGGGTGTTTTAATATGCATGGCAGTGTGTGCATGTGTGTCCCATGTGTGCTGCTGCATTATTGAGTATTATGGATGGAAGTGCTCCACAGCCCTGTCAGTGGTCCATCTCTCCATTTAAATATACAAACCTAAGCCTGGGCCCCAGGAGAAAGAAGGACTAGTATGTTTCATACTGGCCACAGTTATATAAAAGGATTCTGCATACCCATCTAGTGCAACATTGTGAATTTTTATACATATGTATATGTATTTTTGTGTATATTTTTTATGTAGGTCAGGCATTGAGCTTTACTCTGCCAAATATATATATATATATACATATATATATATGTATATATATATATACATATATATATAAGGTTCAAAGATCATGCAGCACCTTTTTTATACCACAAGCATTAATGAAGAAAAACAAACCATAATACATAAACTAAAGAACCAAAATTAATTTATTTTAGTTAATCAACGCTGGTAGGCTTATCACAAGGAGACGTCGTAAGTGTAAATGAAATCAGCACGACAGACCAAAGTCTTTCCTTTTCCTTGTGAGTCAGCTGAACTTCAGGATCACTGTGCCTCTGCCAGCCTCAGCTGTCCTGTGGATCCCCTTGAGAAGACACAATTGCCACTCCCCTTGGGACACTGCATGAATCCAATGGAGAAACAACCCTTAGGTTGGAAGAACCTCACTACGTGGGCGGCCATGAATAGTTCTGCTACTTTTGTCACTGCAAATACACACTTGCCAATTCCATGTGTATAACACAGGCTTTTTAACTTAATCTGGGACTTCAATGTTTTTAAAAGAGCATTTGGGATATTTAATATGCCTCTTTAGTGCTTTGATATTACGATACTCTATGTGAGACATAACACACAGATATGTTTAAGTGCTCAATGTCCTGTGGATTTTCTTGTTTTAGTTTCCAAAAGAAACAGACTAAATCATAAAATATTTGTTAGTATTGGTCTAGAATAACTGCGTTAGACCGAGATTTGCTGTGGTTCAGGTCTGACATGCCTGGGAGAGTACAGAGTACATTTTTTGTGTGTCTGTTTGATTTGCCATGTGAATGACAGCTTAAGACATGCCTTTGACAGCGACTGTCCATCACATCTGTACACATGGACAGCAGCTTTAGAGCCACAGAGGCACCAATGCATTGTGACAAGTGTGGAGAGAAGCGGGAAACGGGAAGGGAAGGACAAGGGGTGAATGCAGTCGAACAGTGTCACAGGACCCACGTGTGTCACACCAGTGTCCTTGGCCTCTATATTACCACTGAGCTTGTAAAACAACAGCCATGATAGTTTGTATCACCCCATAATCCCAGCTATTGTATTATTATATTATAATAATCACGGGCTTCATGCTCATATTTGTGTCTTTTTAAAGAAGCAGAGCTTCTCCTCAGAATCCCTGTTACTCATCTCATGGGTACTGATGAAAGACGCGTCCTGGCTCAGTGTGATTTTGCAGTTCATGCCGTTTCTCGGCCTGTGCCACAGATGAGCAGCTGGTGTTTTTTTCTTGCATTGTTGAGGATAAAGCTGATACAGTCCACTGCAGATTTGGATGTGGTTAATGGGCACCTGACATGTGCAAAACACTGCATATATTAGGAAATGTGTATAATATATACACTTATTTGATTTGGACATTGTGCTGTATAAAAAGAGAATGTTTATTAAAAGGAAATCTAATTCACTTCTTCTTTACCTTTTTCACCTAGAGAACTTAAGAGTGTTAGATCAGAGAGGTTTTTTTTTAAGTTAGAGTTTAAATACATGTAATGCACATTTACAGCACATGTGTGTTTTAACATCTGGCATCTAGAAAACAACTTTAGATGAATGAGAACTTATTTGTGACATCAGTAAGCCTCCGGAGGTTTTTTTCTCCTTCACTGCTTCTGCACACTGACATGGTGTGTGTGTGTGTGTGTGTGTGTGTGTGTGTGGATCGTATATATATTACATTGTGGGGATCACATGTCTCCACGATGTGATAAACATCTGTTATTCAGACATTGTGGGGGCCACCTTTCCGATCCGCACAAGGTGAAATTAAATTTTATAAAAATGTGTGACTCCAATCAAAAACCGAAAAATGCCAAAAGGCTCATATTTTGTTGGGCTACTTATGGTTAAGGTTAGGATTCAGTTTAGGTTAGGGGTTAAGGTTGTCATTGCTGGGATTAGAGTTTTTTCCATAGAAATGAATGGACGGTCCCCACAAAAATATAAATACAAACATGTGTGGTGTTTGTGTATATAGTCATGTCTATATTATATTGTGGGGACCAAATATCCCCACAATGCGATAAACACTTACTATTTTGACATTTAGGGGAAACTCAATTTCATAAAAATCTGTGAATGCCTGTGAATGCAAAAAACTAAAAATGGCAGAAATCTTCTATTTTGTTTGCTTACTTGTGGATAAGGTTAGGAATGGTTAGGGGGTTAAGCGTAAATAGTTGGGAGTAGCATTATGCCCATAGAAATGACTAGAGAGTCCCCACAAAGATACAGATGCATGATCTGTGAGTATGTGTGTTTGTGTTTATGTGTGTGTTTAAGCAATCATATCTCAACTTTCACTCTATCCTAACCTTTAGGGTCAGTCAGTCAGTCAAAGCTTCCGTCATGAGGCCTGCCATACCCTGAAGTGGAATGCCCTGCGCACCCGACCGCTCAGGCTCACAGCTACAGGGGGCTGGGGGCTTCCGCTGTGACCACGAGCACACCGCAGCGTGACTCTGCTAGGGCAGACGGAGCCGGCTGCTTGTGGCTTGGTGACAGCTCCTGTTAGAATCACAGGCGCCCTCAGCCCACCTCCTCTGAGGCTTTTCATGAGCGTCGTAGTGTCTCTACGGAGACGACATGAAAAGAGACCTTAATATCGGCCACTTGGTCGGGAGGGGCTGTGGGAGCAGTTCCTCCCTGATGTGCACGGAGCTCAGCTGGGCGCCCCGGTGACTCCAGAAACCAGGTGTTTACTTACCACTTTTAAGCGTCTATTATAAACCAGGGAGATGTGCATTAGCAGCAGGGGGTGGGCGCTTTACCTGAGATTAATGTACCGTGGCTGGTGCAATGTGCCCCTCATCACGGCGTGTGAGCTCCGCCGAAGCTCCAGAATGGCGATGGCAAACGGGGCAGAGCGCGTAAGTAATCAAGGCAAACACTGACACGCGGAGAGCTAAGCGTCAGGAGGCTAATATCAATAGCCTCCGACACAGAGCTGAACCATGAGCAACGTACTCAAATCAGCTTGTTTCCTTACTGCACCCAGGAGAAGAGCTGTTATAAATATTGCAGGGGGTGTGTTTCTTTTACTCTCCTGACCTGCTTCTGTTCTCTCGCTTTACTTCTTCTGCCTTACTCATAGAGATAAATGCTAACTTTGACATTGTAGACCTTCATGATCTTTTGGTTTCCCTAGTTAATGGCTTGTCATTCAGATTTTTATCACTTTGGGTTAGGGGTTCTCCATAGCCTTCTTGGGCCCATTACATTTGAGCTTATATATACCACTGGCTATGGAGAACCCCTAACCTGAAGTGCTAAAAATCTGAATGTGTCATTGGACAGAGTCAATATACTGTGCCTTGGGGATGGCACCTATAATATGAATGATCATTTTTACACTGACAATGCAAATTCAAATATATATGTGAAACCCAGTAGGAATTTCTAAACTCTCTAGATTTTACTTTAAAATTTCAACTCCCTAAACCCCTTTAAAGGACATTAGGCACTGTGGGACACAAAATGTCCCCCTGCTGAAATTATGCTAGCAAACCAAGCTGCTCATGCATACTTTGTCAGGTTTTAAGATGAAACTGAATGGCTTGATTGAAGAGCAACAACAAAAAAGATCAATGTAACAACTGACAGGAACTTGACTCTAGAATCTAGAAATATTTCTGTAGTGGCTTTCTTTCTGCATTTTCCTTCAATTGTAATACATAGACAAGGTAAAATAAGTGCTGCCTGATACAAAAAAGGCAGTGTAGGCATTATTTACCTCTGTCTGCTGTTTGGCTGCACAAATGTGCCCTCAGAGCAGCTTTAGGCATCTTAGGGCATCTTAATACAATCACCATAAACATTTTATCACTGAGCTTGATTCCCTGCTTTGGCCGCTCGCCAAATTTACAGTAGGATATAAAATATTGTTTCTCAGATGTCTTGAAATGACTCCTATAAGTTACTGCATGGGACTATGATTGTCATACAGTACAAAAAAAGAATGCAGCAGATCTCTGTTTATAGAGAAGAAATCCCAGCCGGTCATTCCTGAATCAAACGAAAACGGCAGGTTTACTCAATCACACTTTTGAAGGAGAATAAAATGTGCATTTAAAATGACAATATTTTTTTCCCCAAATCATGGCGCGTGTGGGTTTTTTCTCTTTCATTGCCTGCTATAAATTTTATTATAAACCACCATGAAATGTTTGTACTATGCTGTGGTGTGTCAACAATGACAAATAATCACCTTCACTTAAATACAGCACTTTCTAGGTTGCCTTAAACCCCACATTATATATGATAGTAGTTCTGGTGTCATAGCCAAGATTAACAAAACAATAAATCTACGGTGTAGGTATGTGCAACAAAGGTAAAACCCTTTACTCAAATGTTCCAAAACGTCCATCTGTCAAGCACAAGGACCTACATCCCTTCTCGGGCTTCCCCACGGCCCAGCAAGACCAGGTGTAGAGTCAGGCCTGGGAGGTGATGTACCTCTGGCACCCAATCATAGAGAGATCATGGCTTCAGATGTTGCTGGTAAAGCATTGAGAGTGTGGGAGAGTAACCGGCTTATTCCACACTTCCCACAATCCCATGGGGGACATGGAGAAAACGCCCAGGCATGCACTGTGCCCCACATAAGTGTCCTGTTCTGAATTTAGTCAGGACTGTGATGACCAAGGTGGGACTGGAGATCCATCAGGTTGGCCAGTCACAGAATCCTCTACAACTAATCATGTGACCAAATGTGGACAGACAAGGTGCTTCTGAGTGGGCATCTAAAAATGAATCCAGGAGAAAATATAAACGTTTAATCCAATTTCGACTTCTCTTGGGTCTGATGGCCCAGCCCCATTTTATGGGGCTCCGCAAATGGGCCATACAGCCACTGTTTGGCGAATAATCTGAAAAAATTATAGATTATAAATCTTATATTGTTCATTTATGTTTTGTAATATGTCATGCAATTTGAAAATCAGGATATTTTAAACTTGAATCAAATCAGTCTTTAAACTTTATTTTTAGAGGTTGTCTTAAGTTGTCAATGATAAAGACAACGCTGCTGCCTAATCTGTTTTGGGTGGCTCCACTGGTGACACCTCCAGTGTTTGTATTTGTAGACTGATGTCATGTGTCTTCCCTGCCTTAGTCCAAAGACATACAGGCACGTTAACTGGCATCTCTAACGCACATCACTTTCGCTGTGTGTGAGTGCACTTCGTACTACCATGGCCACTCAGGGCGTTCCCACCTCAGCCGTGACCTGGAAGAGTGTTTGGAAGCCGGAGAGATTATCTGACTGTTTTAGGTCATAATAATATATTTTAATGGTTCCATCTTCTTAAAATAAATTGGTTAAAGGCAGGTTATTGTTAATGTTGCTAAAAGCCAGTAAAACTTATATTTCTGTGTAAAGTTTACCTTGGAGAGGCGGCTATCGTGACTTGCCGACTTAATCAAGCGGCGCATTGGACTCCTGTTATCATTAAAACTGCTCCCTGGAGCTCATAAATGTTTCATAGAATGACGCTTGGGTAACTTTCTCTGCTGCTTTAAAAGCACAGCCAGCATTACTTACACATGGTGTCACCAGGGCTAATGCATATCAAGCACCATCAGTGTGTCTCACACACGCTTCTGTCTGTTCATTTTATACAGCTCGCTTTAGTCCTTTCATACAAGTGCTTAAAACCAGTAAAAACTGATTTTTTTACAAACGCATAACAGGGCACACACACACACCATTCGCACCTACAGGCAACTTGGTATCTCCAATTAACCTCAGCATGTTTTTGGACTGTGAGGGGAAACCAGGGAACCCAAAGGAAATCCCACAACAACTTGGGGAGAACATGAAGACATACACATGGAACCCAGGCGGAGACTCGAACCCAGAGGTGTGACACAGTGCTAACCACAGTGTCACCCATCCAAGTTTGCATACAATGTAATTATAAGATCTGCAATGGTAAAAATAGTACTTTTTGGTGAACTTAAGAACTAAGGAAAAGCAGTACCATTTAGTGTGATTGTCTGTGATCTGTAAACTACGCTGACCGTTGGTGATCAAAATGGGACCCTCATATACTCTGAAGGGGGGCACTCTTGCAAAAGGAGCATGTGCTCAGGCTCTCTCAGGTAACCCATCTCCCTGCCTTGTGAACACTGTCTACTTGTAAGCCTTTTCTTTTCTTGATTGTGCGGTACAGTACTGTTTGTGGTATATCTGTGTATTAGCAGCCTTAGCCACAGATCAGTATGACAGTACAAATATAGACTTTTAAATGTGTTTATTTCATGCATATTGCCTGAAGCCTATCCCAGGTGGCACAGGCCGAGTGACACCCTGTATGGGATGTCAGCCCAACATTGAGCAGACACACACTTACACATGAACACGCATTAAATGTCATGTCTTTGGCCTATGGGAACAAACCCACACAAACACAGAGCTGGTATAAACAGGGTGAGCTAATTAGCAAACTGTTCCATTTCATATTCTCACATCTTTCATCAGTAAAAGGAGGTGGATTATGAAGCTCAGAGGGTATTTTAGTACCATGTTTCTATGTGTGTTATGTGCATATAAACCTGTAAATATACCACAGACATTTATAAGCCCATACCTCTCTACCCATTAGTCAGCCAGAGTTAGAGACGAATGAGAGAGCGTGTATGTGGGGGGTAAAGAGGGATCTAGAGAAGAGGCTTTTAAAGGATTTGACAGTGATTTGTAGCATCACAGTACTGAGCAATGTTGTGCTTTTCATTAGACTTTAAATATGAGTACAGGAGAATCTCAAAAACTGGGGTTTCGATACATGTAGAACTTGAACCCAAACGAAAAATGTTTGCAAGAGGCATGTACAGTAAAATTCAAGATTCTTCCGCACACCTTTAGAGTGGAACGTGCGCGCGATGTCTCGGATGGAAGACGCTTTCCTGGCTCTTGCAAAACCATTCGGCAGTTTCTAGTGTTATATATTACGTGTCAGTCGATTTGCAGTAGTATTTAATCTGCCTTCTGGGATTTTACGTCTAAATTGAGTGTAGGAACAAATTTACGAAACGTCAGGATGCGGTTTTCAGGTAAGATATCGGAATAATAATTTGCATCTTTTCCTGTTAAAGTAACTGTCCCCCTTTTCCGCGAATTTAAATGTCTGGTAGTTCTTCTAATCCTTTTGCAATCAAGGTAAGAAAAATGATGGAAACTGTCTTCGCTTCTCATTAACTGGAACCCGATCGTTCGCTGCGTAGCTGAATACTTTGACAGCAAAGCAGCGTTTTCGTTTCCTTAGAAATTAACGGATATATAACATAGATATGGTACGTGTATGATCAACTGCATATCAAAATATGTGATGAAGTATTCTTTAAAACTGATAAAAATAATTTTAAGTTGCTTACTTAGTTTACAATTCGGTGGTTGATCGCAGATTTGAATAACTGGGAGCGAAACCCTGCTTCTTAGCAGCCTGTCTATCTACGCGTGTGGTTCTTCAGGTATTAATATTTCGTTTTTTTGTAACTTCTGAACTTGCTCACATTGCCAAATATGCGTCATTTTCGTTGTTTACTTTGCAAATCTGGCGGGGATTTGATCAAAAACCACCTTTATCATTCATATCAACAAGTCAGTTGCTTAATGTTCTATCATGGTTGAAAAACAATAGCAACTTCGGGCACATAAGAACATACTTCTATGAGCTCATATACAGAGATCTAAAAAGTGCAAATGTTTCATTGAACTCTGGAGTTATTTGTCATGAAGCGTTTTTCATTAAGGACCCTCTAGATTGTTAATTACAGTAGCATGGGCTCTAGTGCCCGTATGTATCATCATGCCGATTTAATCTCGCTTCTCCAAGTAAACTGTCGCTTCTTCTCACGCTGCATTGCCGTATAGGGATCGATGAATCTCTGCAGTTAATGCAGACATTTTTCTCTTATATCGCGCAGGCTTCAGTAAAGCCCGTTTATTCCCCGCTGTTCTGTAATCTCTGGCCATGTTAAGTGCTGAAATTTATGGAATCAGGGAACATACGTTTTCCGCATATCTCTTGCTGGGATTGTAGTAGAAAAATATTCTTGTTCAAGTTTTGATTCATATGGAAGTATTTATTTAACTGCATTCTTATACTGTTTTTAACTGCTGTTGGTCTACCATTATTAGGATGTCTACGCAGTTAAGTGCTTATTTTTCTTAAAAGGGGTTTAAATAGTTGGAGAACTTTAAAATTAAAAAATTTAGCCCTACAACTTCAACTCGATGATACCTAAAGCCCTTCCAGGGCAGTGCAGGTAATTACCCCTTATAGGTAGAGCAGGGTTCTCCAAGTCCAGTCCAGTTGGGCCAGAATCCAACACAATTTGCAGACTTCCCAGCTCAAACATACCTTCATAATTAGCTGATTAAGACATGTTTGAGCCCTTCTCTGCTCACACTCACCTACTCACCTACTTGGGGCAGTGTGTGGCTCAGTGGGCTAAGCCTGTGTGCCTGTAACCATGAGGTTGCTGGTTCACACCCAGCCTCAGCATGTGTGTAGGTCCTTGAGCAAGGCCCATAACCCCCAGCTCCCTGGATGCTGCTACAGGTGGCTGCCCTTTGTGGACAATTTACTCCACAAAGAGCAAGTTGAGAGAGGTGTAAAGACAGTTTCCCCACAGGGATCAATAAAGTGCCTATTATTATTAACCTGGGAATTAGCTGATTAAGACATGTTTGAGCAGGGAAATTTGCAAACCGTGTTGGATTTTGGGCCAGTAGGACCAGAACTGGGGAACACAGGTCGAAGTGTTAATAACTACGGCATTTAAAGATTATTACTAGATGTTAGCTGACTATCACCTGACAAAGAGTCCTAGTTTCTCTTACATTACAGATTAGCCTTGATATGATGAATTATATCAAAGGTTTTGTCCTGTGTGCTGTGTGGGAAATGCATGCAAATTTAATAAGTTCTCATTGCTTTGAATTCACTTCATTGCAATACAAACATCATGTAAACTATAAAAAAAAAAACAATTCTTCAAGTAACAAGGCATTATGGTAATGAACCAGGCATTAGAACCTAGTTCGGCAAGTTAATACAGGTTGGAAACGGTGTGCTACCACTGAGCAGGTGCTGGACGAATTCAGTTAAATGTCCAGCCACATAACTGGTTATGACTGGGGAACAGTGGCGGTCGTTTAGTGATTAGGGTCCTGAAACCCAGATATTTCTGTTCAAGACCCCCTTCTATACTCAAGGGAGAATATTTAAATCATTACAATAAAAATATCATGCCACAAAAATGGGTAGAAATTATAAATTGCTTTTGATAAAAATGTCCACATGTAAAGTGTCTCAGGCAGCCCCTGAGTGCAGGACCTTCAGGATACAAATAAAACAACCATCCTGCATTTAAGGTACTTTCTGTCCTGCTCTCATGCAATCCACTATCAGCTGCCTTTGAAAAAGAGACCCATCCAGAAAACACCATATACATTTAAACATTTTCAATAAATGTTATAGTCTCTAGTTACATTTACACCCCTTCCACAGTGAAAAAAACATAATTTAGAGCAGGGGTCCCCAACTATTTTCCCAGCAGGCATCAGTAACATAAAGCAGGGTCCAGTGCGTCCAAAACAAATTGCCAACTTGGGTGATGGGAGTCACTTATGTGGCCCAGATTTAGTTGTATTTCGGTCCGGATGTAGCCAGTGGGTAGCCACTGATTAAGAACAGTCCAAGTTGCCCTTATGCTGTGTGTATATGTGTGATGTGTGGGGTCTTGGGCGATGGTGGTGCAGGAGATAGTGCTACCATTTGAGAACCTGAGGGTTGTGGGTTTGAGCTCTAGTTCTGTCTGACCTTATTGAAGTGTCCTTGAGGAGGACACTGAACCCCAAATTGCTCCTGGTGAGCAGGTTGGTGCCTTGCATGGCAGCCTCTGTCATCAGTGTATGAATGAGAGTGTGAATACGAGGCAAAAAATGTAAAGTGCTTTGAGTGCTCGTAGGAGTAGAAAAGGAGTAATAATAATAATAATAATAATACATTTTATTTATATAGCGCTTTTCAAGACACTCAAAGACGCTTCACAACACAAA
>JABFEA020000110.1:11659710-11676672 GCA_019775915.2 Cyphomyrus plagiostoma | reverse complement strand
AACAGGTGAGTTTTGAGTTCTTTCTTGAAGGTGGGGAGGTCAGAGCAATCACGGAGGGATTTGGGCAGTGAGTTCCAAAGGGTAGACCAGATGTCCCCACAATGTCATGAATGCCCATTTTTTTGACCTTATGGGAAAACTGAATTTTCTAAAAATCCATGACTGCAATCAAAAAACTAAAAATGGGAAAAGTCTAACATTTGTTAGGTTTCTTATAGAGCTGGGCCTAAAAATAAAATCTCAGATTTTTT
Source organism: Cyphomyrus plagiostoma (assembly GCA_019775915.2). NCBI lineage: Eukaryota > Metazoa > Chordata > Actinopteri > Osteoglossiformes > Mormyridae > Cyphomyrus > Cyphomyrus plagiostoma. Next base: position 11,676,421 of record JABFEA020000110.1, on the reverse strand, counting down.
TCACAATAAATCCGATTTTTGATTTTAATTGATTTTCCCCTCCCCTACTCAAAACCAAACAACAGATGACAAATAAGTGTTTCAAAACAAGTTTTAACTATTTATTTATTTTACTTTAAAGTGCAATCTGACAAGCCAAAAAAATGCTTGTAAGTGAGATGGCAGACAACACCACTGTAAACACTTTTAGAAACTTGTAAAAACCTTTAGCATGTTAAAGAATCCTGGCTTTTCCACAGTATAGTGGTACCTCGGTTCTCTAACTTAATCCGTTCTGGACTCTGGATCAAATCCTAAAAAGTTCGAGTTCTAATTGAATTTTTCTCATAAGAAATAATGGAAAACCAATGAATTGGTTCCCGGCCCCTCAAAAATACAGCCAAATATGTTTTTTAAGCATTTAAACACAAAATGAACAGGATGAAACAAGAAGAGCATTTTTTTCTTAATGGCTTCCAAAACGATAAAGATCTTATCCCAACATTACCCCTGTCTTGCCCCAATTGTCCGCTCCTTCCGTGTGCCACGCCCCCTCGTTAACCTCGTGTGGTATCCCCATGTGATCAGCTGTTTCTGGTTGTTGTCATTAGTCCTCCGTATTAAGTCTGCGTTTCAGTTGGTTTACCCAGTCCGGTCATTGGATGCGTTGGACTTGCTTACAGCTGGCTTAAAGTAACGCATTCTGATCCTGACGCAATGCATTACGGTTAGATGCACTGCAACCTCTCACCCGGCTTCACAAACTGGAACCGCCTCCGTGACGACACACCTTTGCCCTTATTGACTGAAGAGTTTAGTTACACAAATGACGTTTGTATCCCAGGCAGTTCCGATGCGTAATCTCCTATCTCTCCCGAATATCGCGTAAAGCAGTGAGGACTGGTTTTCAGTTAATTTACTTGTTAAGATAAAGTTTAAATAAATCACGTAAATGCTCTAATAGTACACGTAAGTTAGTGGCTTATTAATTGTTAGTTACTGTAATGTTGCGCTGCTTTATTTGGTTAATCGTCCAGTCTGTGAAGAAGGCATTCAAGTAAGAATTGCATTGTAGTATGACTCATTTCCTGGCTCGTACAATTTGTATTAGGTCGGCGTTCACGGTTCGACTTCTAATATTCAGATCGAGATCTAGGTCAAACTGGTTTGTTCGACTTTCAAGAAATTCGAGTTTTAGTGAGTTCGGGCACCATGTCTTTTGCAATATACATCGCGACAGCGTTTGTTATTGCCTTCCACCGTGTCCCATTCTTAACATATGACACACAGTTCGAAAACGTGTCAGGGACAGTTGCTTGCTTAACTTTGGATGTTGTGCTGGTGCTGCGGGTATTTTAATTTCGCTGGGAGCTACACATCTCCCACTCCGCTGCATGCCTCTGCTTTAAGTGCTGTAATAGATTTGTCATGTGTTTGGGTGCGTCGAGCTAATGTACCCGTGAGGAACGGTGCGTCGCATTAGTTCCGCTTTTGGCGCTCGCGTATAAAATAAGTAATAAAATCGATTTTCATAAAAACACATTGTTCTGAACTGTAAATTCGAATTAATCGATAAAATCGATTTATCGCCCACCTCTAGTTTCTTATGGTTATAGTTAGAGCTGATTATGGGCTAAGGATGTCATAGTTAGCATTAGCATTTTCCCCATAAGAACATAAATTTACAAATGAGAGGAGGCCATTCGGCCCATCAAGCTTGTTTGGGGAGAACTAATAGCTCAAAGTTGTTAAAATCTTATTTAGCTCTGATTTAAAGGAATTCAAGGTTTTAGCTTGCACTGCACTGACAGGAAGAGTACTCCATACTTTCAGTGCTGTCTCAATTCCAGTTTAAAATGTTTTTTTTGCATAATTACCACCTATGTATGGGTGTCACCGCCATTAAATCTGAGGGGGGTGTCCCCCCCCTCACATTTCATAATTATTCGTTAGAACCCCCCCACATTTAACATAAAATATTAGCTCACCCAGCGCTAGGGTGACCAGATAATCCATGTCAGGGAGGACATTCTGATCTAGGACAGGATTTCTAAACTACCATTTCAATTAAAAAGACCTGGATTTCACTTGAGCACTGAGTTCTTACTGTGTGCTAATTGGTCAGTCTCCTATAATCATGCATGTGTCACTAATGCTAATGTGAAACAGCTGGATGAGTCTTTCAATCAAGGAAACATACCAGTCAAAGCACGAGAAGAGCTGAACTAATTAGCCGAGTTCAGGAGCCTTTCAGTTTGAAATTAGTTTGTAAAACCCAAAGTATCTGAAAGTGTCCTGCCTGACATGGATTATCTGGTCACCCTACCCAGCGCTGTTTCTATTGCTTTGCCTCATGGAAGAAGTTGGTGAAACTGAACACAATACAAAATACTGCACATGAGTTTCTCTCTAACTTAAGACACAGGTTCACAGCAGAAAAAGAAGCATTGATCCCAGCATCTCCCTCAGTCCCACAGAGGAAACTCAATTTGATAACTAGGTTAGTTACAAGTGACTAGAACAGCCTTTTCCCTGACCTCGCTCCTCCCCCGAAACATCCACACCCTCCTGCGTTTCACACATTTTGGTGTTGACATTCCTGTTTATGTTTTTCATAGCTGAAAATCATTTTTAGACCTTGACCGTGTTCGACCATCTTCCTGATGTTGATTCATAAGGAATTTTTAGGAAATAAACCATTTCAGGGTAGCTTCATGGAAGACACTGTCAATGCTGAATTATGACTCCAGATACATGGCTACAGGGGGAATTGCACCTCTCCCTGCTTACTTAGTGTGATTCTGGCCCATACCGAGTGGAAACTTAAAAGTCCATGGGGGTGAGGCATTGCCTTGGGTGTGGATGAGCCTTGGGTGGTTGCTGTAGCTGGATGATGCAGGTTGCTGGCATATTTGCCTGAGTGCACTGGGCAGCACAGCTTTAATCTGGGATGGTTCACCTTTACAGACAAGAGCTTTTTTTAGGTCTGTGCCTTGGCTGGATAATCAGGTAGAGTGTGTCGCTCACACAAAAAGAGGTCTTAAGTCGATACCAAATGTGTGCATTACTGCAAGCAGTGTATGTGCAGTGTGAGTCATCCTAAACGCTTTTAATAGTCCAGAATGGCCGGATAACAGGTCTACATGCATCACTTTAATTACTGCAAATGTATAATCCTTTGTATTTTGTATTCTGTTTAGTATAGTTACCAAGCAAACAAAAAGCAACACTGAAGCACTGTTTCATTTTAAAAGGTGCTTTTAAAATTACTAAATATTTAATATAAAACTTGTCACCCACTTTTGGAAAAAAATCCACACATTTTTTTCATAAAATCGCTTTTCTCTATAATTAAGATTAGGGCTACTTATTTTTTCTGTCCCACGGGTACTATTTGGCCTTTGAATTTAAATTTTTTTTAGTTTGTTTATCAGAGCTAACTGTCACATATAATTTAATCAAGGACAAACTAGTCATACCATTAAAAAGCATTATGGAAGCAGTTTTAAGGTATAGGAAGGAGACTGGTGAGCACAGCACAGTAAGACATCAATATTATGGAGGTATGCTCAAAATGTGGTATATTTAAGTGTTTCTTTACGGTGAGAGAAAAGCCTTCCTGCTGCCAGTCGGGTCATTCCCCAACATCTGGAGAAGAGAAACGTAAGACACAACATGAGATATGGAAGCAATACTTGTCAACTTGGCACCGTAATGCTCTAGTAAGCAACACCATGTTGCCTGAACTCGTTCCCGAAGTTAGCCTGCATCCAGTGCACTGCCATTGGAGCAAACCGGTTCGTGGAAGTGAGGGAGGGAAAAGACAGCCTACTCAGGAGTCGCCCAGAGGAATAATGAAGGGAAGGGATGACAAAGAGAAATTCGGACATGAGAAAGAGCTGTGGGCCATAGCATCATGAAATGACCAAAGACAAGTGCCATTGGCCAAAGCCTTCCAGAGCATTTCCATCACAGCAGGTGCTCTACTCCATGTATTCTTTCCCGCAGAAAGATACAAATACAAGGTTTCTGAAACATTGACTGAGCGCCGATGCGGCTGCTGTTCTTCAAAAGACGGCTTAACTTTGGGGGGTTTAAGTACAGACTGACTATCAAAACTGCAAAATAGCAAAGCTTTGCATGTGTTATAATCTGTTTTTGCAACTAAGCTCCACCCATGGCAGGTGATTTATATGCCATAGAGTGTTGTCATTCGCTGGCCAATTAGACCCTGCCTTTGCACCAGTGCTCCAGCTAGATTTTCTTGTGGTTAATCTTATGCAGTAGTTAACAATGTGCAGAGCACAAGCCAGCCCAGATTTGCCAACCAAACAAAGGAGCTAAAAATCCATCAGTTTTGTATGATTGATGTTTAATCCCAAAATGAATAACTGATAAGTCATTCTGGATACATTATATTTGCATCAGAATTGAAATAGTACTGAAGCAATATCATTTTATATAATTTTGTTCTTTTATTGTCCTGTGCATATGGGGTCCTATGGGTGGCAAGGCCTGAGAATGGTGAATCGTTCTGTGCAATTCAGGGTTGGGGCTTTCTGGAATTCATTCATCAGTTCCAATTATATTAGGGAATGGAACTTAAGTTGGGATTGGAAAAAAACTATGGGAAACAGAATTGAAATTTAATTTGAATTTCAGGGAGATTTAAATTCCAACTCCAGTTCCATTTCCTGAGTTGGAGTAGAACTGATGAATTAATTCTGGATTTGCCCGAACCCTGGTGCAATCATGAACCGGAAGGGGACTAAGAGCAGTGGGGCCAGAGAAGGGTGGCTGCAGACACGTACTCCTCATGGGATCCCACTCCAGATCCTCTGGCAGGGCACCCTCTGGACCTGGCTTGGTCGCGTTTGCTGGTGAGGCAGCTGGTGGGAAGGGTGCCGGCAAGGAAGCTGGCAAGACAGGCACTGCCCAGGTGGCAGTGGAAACAGGTGCTGGAAACACAACAAGGGACACAGGCACTGAAGACGCAATAGGGACAACAAGTGCTGAAAACAGCAAGGGAAACGGCATTGGCAGCGAAGCAACCAGGGAATCAGGTGCAGATCAGAGGAACCAGGGTGTCGGATGTTAGCAAAGCATTTGGGGAATCAAACACTAACACAGCAGTTGAAGAGTGAGGCGGTGCAGCCTCCCCTGAGGAGTCAGCAGCTTCTGGGCTTTCTGCTAGATGCAGAAGCTTCATCTAAGCTAGAAACCTGGGACTATGGCAAGACGACCTTTTTGGGGAATGATGTCCTCCAAATTTCAGGAGGATGTCAAGACACATTGGGAATAATATCATGGTGTTGGGATTGAAACCATTACCTCCAGCTTCTCAGCCCATCTCTCACCACTGGAACAGGGATAAACTCTAAGGGATTGTTGGGTTCACCCAGCTATCTAGCGACTGGTCGCAATCACTCAGTGGGTTGATGACAGGATTGTCCATGAATCATCGGGGATTAAAGGTGTGAGGCTCGAACCCAGGGAGGAGTCTTGAAGTAGTGTAGAACAAGAGGCTCCTTGGCAAAGCTGCGGAATCGTTTAGGTTGGGCAGTCATTCTGTCACACAAACAGTGAGGGACGATTTACAGTGCAGCTTGGAAACAGAATGGATTTTACTGAAACCTTAACTCAACTGCCCGCTTAGCAGATTTAATCATGCCCTGGGAGCAAGGGAACATACTAGGAATACAGAAGGATGTTAAACTTACAAAACACAGTAAAAAATGGGATGGCCAGGGACCCCTGCTGCCAAAATGGGAAGATACAAGGCAGGGATGGATCCTGACAGGAATCAGGAACTTCAGTTCAAATCAACTTCAATAATATCATTTACATAACATTAACAAAATGGAAGGCTTTGTCATTCACATGATGTGTACTACACCTCAGAATCTTGTCACCCCTGTTGGTCCATCCACCTATCCATCCATTTCTTATAACTGCTTGTCCATTTCATGGTTGGTGGGGGGGGGGTCTGGGGGGTATCCCAGAAACTGTGGGTGAAAGGCAGGGAACAACCCTGGATGGGGTGCCAACCCCTCACAGGGCACACTCACACACCATTCACCCACCTGTGCATACCAAAGGGAAATTTGGCAACTCCAATTAACCTAAGCATGTTTTAGGACGGGGAGGGGCGGGGGTGGGAACTGGAGTATCTGGAGGAAACCCCACAATGACACGGGGAGAACATATACACTCCACACACATGGAGCCATGGTGGAGACTCAAACCCTTGTTCCAGAGATGTAAGGCAACAGTGCTACCCACTGCACCCCCATGTTGCCTCCCACCCCTGTTGGTCCATGATACCCAATACAGGTGACTCCTGAAACTTGGAACATTACCTTGTCTGGCTGAGTGAGGGACCCCCTGTTAGTCCAAGAAACAAATTCATTCAGGATAATTTGATCTTGTGGAAAATCAAATGGGACTGATTATATTGTCTAAACAAACAAATATGAATTCAAAGAGGTCTGTAAGTATATTAAAAATTGTTATAATGTTAATCTATTATATTTTAATAATTTTTTATTATTCATATTATTTTGTAGGTCTGTGGTCCAGGGGACTCATGTATGGAGTTGCATGAAACTATTTTGTGTTTGAAATCAATATTTAGACATAGAAGAATATGACAGTCATGATCTCCGCTTGTGCTGTGAATATTCTCGTGTTCTTTGCTTTTGTTGCTCTTATTTTGCTTTTAAATAAGCCACTATGGGTCCTCCAAAGGTTAGTGATAGCAGCAAACCAAAAAGTAAAGTTGTGAGAACCACGATAGAGCAAGGAAATAGTTGTATGTCGTAAGCTTTCCACAGTACAGGTAAAGTGCAGTTAAATTTTCATTGATTTAATAAATTTATGGGTTTCTAAGTGTTTATTTATGGTTTTAGCATTATGTATGTATACATACAGGTTTAAATAGCCAATAATTTGGGCGATTAATCCAATTTCTTACGGGAAAAATTGATTCAGATTTCGATCAAATTACTTCTCCCAGAGCTTTCTGGAGCGGATTAAGTTCGAGGTTCCACTATAGTTTAGGAAATATTTAAGAACTTCAATACACGGTGCTGTACTTCTGAGTTTTTCATGCTATAGCAATGTTGCTGAGGCTCCAACAGCAGTCTGCCTTTGGAGAATTTTGAGGATATTTTTCATAGAATAATAAAATGAAACGTCCAGTCAAATTTCTCTTGGACATCATACACTCTGTTGAATTATGTTAAGCTTTTCAGCCTGGCAAATTAATTGTGATGTATTCCAGACAGAGTAGCATGCAACAAATGTCAGTTCCGCACACAGCTGTCAGCCAGAATTATGACTCTTAGTCTCTATTCCTAGAAAACGACTGTATGACATGATTTTGCCACCCACCTGTCTGTGAAGAGGTCCCCCTTGTGGTACATCAGTGGAATTGTATTGCCATTTGACTTGGCTTTCAATGTGCCATGATATCTACAGGCTACCAGGTCTTTCAACAAGCCATTAATAATCTAAAAATGATTCTCCTGTTTAAATGCTTGCACTTTACATAAAGATGATGAAACACATTGCTGTACACATCATTGAATATAGCCATTACTCTTCCCAGCAAGTTTGTTTAATTTTGGGCTCTTGCCTCCAGAACAAGTAGTTGTGCCTTTGAAGGAACCTTTTTGCCTACCACTGTTGTACTGAACCATTATTTCTTTGCATTTGTGGCTTTCCTGTTAGTTTTAATGAGTCCATTCTCACCTGATCTCTCATTAACCAGGTGTTTTCACCTACACTGACTGGATATTTCTCCTTTATTGTACCATTCTCTGTAAACTATACACACTGTGTGAAAGTTCCGGGACAGTGGCTATTTCTAAGATGCTGAAACCATCACATCTGGCAAAAGTAATCAAACCACATTAAAAATTACTTGGACCACAGTTGGTGGCCATCTAAGGTTTAGCCAAACAGTAACTCAACCCCTTAGCTCTGTCCAAATACTGTATGCATACTGTTACGGCCACATAATCGCTGTTTGTAGGAGCAGGCTGTTTGAATTAACAAGCAGGTGGACCTAGTCAAGTGGGCACAGAATGCATAGATACTTCTTGTTATAGTTAATTTGTTTATAGGGTTTTCCAATTACAGTATATTTAAGTGTATAGTCACACACAGCTCCTTCTAAATTAGCAAACCTGGCTACTTTTGAATGTCTTCCCTTGGTTATATGTGTGCTATAAATGGAAATCTGGGCAGCTGTTGACTTGACTTGTGTTTTTGTGTCATTTTACTCTCTACTCCAGGTCATGCTAGATCATTTGTGCCACAAGGAATTACAGTCGTACATAATAATAATAATAATAATAATAATAATAATTGATACTTTTATTGATCTTTGTTTTTACGCCTCCATCAACTTGCTCTTTGTAGAATAAGCTGTCTGTGAAGGGCAGCCGCATGTTGGGGCGTCCAGGGAGCTGGGGGTTAAAGGCCTTGGGGCGCCCAGGGAGCTGGGGGTTAAAGGCCTTGGGGCGCCCAAGGAGCTGGGGGTTAAAGGCCTTGGGGCGCCCAGGGAGCTGGGGGTTAAAGGCCTTGGGGCGCCCAGGGAGCTGGGGGTTAAAGGCCTTGCTCAAGGACCTACAGACACCCTGAGGCTGAACCGGTGATCTTCTTATTACAGGCACACAGGCTTAGTCGACTGAGTCACACGTTGCCCCCATAACTATCACTTTACAAGAGAACCCAAAGTAAAAGTTTGGGACAATTACTTGTAAGTTCCTCAGTGTAAAACATGCATTAAATAAAATAACTGAGCAGTAGGAAAGAGTCCTTACTTTACACAGTAGCTGCACTTTTGTTCTTTCCATTATTTTGTTCTCGCCCAAAGGGCTTTAATGCTTTTTAATGTCAGATTTTGATTAAATCCAGTTAGACTCTGTCTCATGGCAAATCAGGTTATTTTGGGCCAGTTTGAATGGTTCAGTTATGGCATGGCTCCCGTGACGCTTTGGGTCTGGCGGGTGTATTCATCTGGAATGGTGTGGGGCATTCTGCTGTGTGGCATTTTCCGCCGCTTATGCCAAAATGGTGCCAAGTAACAAACACATGCAGCAATTGGAAGAACTTAACCTATTGCAAGTGTGAGCACTGGAAAATGTAAATCCGAAGATTCCCTGAGTAAACAAAATACAAGCCAGAGCAGCCAGCTGCTTTCTGAAGGAGTTTAGTTTGATAAGGACACCACACACTCAATTACAAGAGCGCTCAATAGATAAATAATGGACCATGAAATTATTAACGTGACTAAACCAATTGAACTGCAACAGTGGGATTCAAAGGAAAAAGATTTATAAATAAAATGCTTAAAATGCATATGCCCAGAGAGAATATACATGTCATTGGGAGAGCACATTTTCTCAATGAGATGTTAATCTGCGTAAAACGGCCATTTATTCTCTGCCGTTTTATGTCAGCCTCCCCTTGCTCATCCACTTATAGTGATATAACAGACAGCATAGAACTCTGGTGTGGCATTAGCTAGGTCCGTGGTGTATATGTGTGTGTTGAAAAATAACCAGAATGGACTGGTCAGCTGGGTAACGTGCTGATAAGCCAGAACTGCGCAACTGTAAATGAATATCTGTGAATCCGGAGAGTGTTGGGGTGCAATGACCTGTCAGCAGAAAGTCTAAATTTGACTTTGGGTTATGTTTACAAATTTATGTGACCAATTGCACCCAATGTCTGTGTGTTGTCTTGATGTGTGGGACAGTGATCTGTCCAAATTGATTGCTTGACGTAGTTGAATTCATTTAATATATGTAAGACTTAAAGTAGGCTATTGCTTAGTTGCATGGATTTGTATGCGTTTCATTTTAAAGCAAACAACATACAGTGGTACCTCAGAACTCGAAATGAATCTGTTCAGAATTCTGGACCGAATCCTAAAGAATTTCCCCCATAAGAAATAATTGAAAACCGATTAATTGGTTCCCGTCCCCCCAAAAATGGTTCCCAGCCCCAAAAATTACACCGAAATATTTTGTTTAGAATTTAAACGCAAAATGAACCGGACAAAACAAGAAAAACATATAAAGTGGTACCTCGGTTCAGATCGAGCTCTAGGTGATTTTTTTTCTAACTGGTTGGTTCAACTTTTAAGAAATTCGAGTTCTAATGAGTTTGAGAACTGAGGTACCACTGTATTTTTTATTTAACATTCATAACACAATATATTGTGCCGGAGCATGCTGGGAAAATGTAAATAGCCTCTTGGATGTTAGTCTGTCCTGATTATGATGTTCAACTGCATCTGGTCCTGCAAGCAGTCCTCCAACTTGCAGGAAGAGTTTTGGTGGTGGGGTTGGCACTTCAGCCACCGCAAAAACTTCACACACCTCAGACAAAGCAGACAGGATTGTTTTTTTCTCTCCATGGGAATAGCTCTGCTGCAGCCACCCACAGGAAGGCTGCACGCATCATGAAGGAGATGGAGGAAAGCCCTTGGGAGCCACATCCTTGGAAGAATTGAAGCTGCAAGAGAGACAGTGAGGTTAGGGCTGTTGGGGTTTGAACTGGTGTGGTGCTGAGGTGTTCACCACTGCACTGCAGCACTCGGGTCCTAATCTGAGGCGGCCCATCCGGGTAGGCATGTAAATCTTCTCTCTCAGGCATGAAGGCATGTTTTCCTCTTCTGTCTGAGGGGCTTTGTACTTTTTACTTTGAGCGGCTGTTTAAAGTTGATCTCTGGGTCTACAGTTCTTGAGGGTGATCCTCTGATTAGCTGTGAACCATGTAATCTCACTGAGGTTGCACAAATGGTGAATAATTTTGGGGTAATAAGAGCCCCAGGGATCTGTAGTATCTGGGGTGAACTTCTCTAGGCTGGTGGTAACGCTGTCCTGCTGGCATCGCAAACAATCTTTGCTTCCATTTATGAGACATCCCAGCTGACTGGAAAATGTGACTTCTTGTCTGTATCTGGAAAGGGAAGGATGATGGCCTGGATTAGTCTTTGCTGGTGTTATCCTGAAGAGGGTCCACGATCACTTGCTCACCTACCAGCGACCAGAGCAGTCTGGTTTTAGACCTAAGAAGTCTTACTGCATCCTGGCACTGAGGGTTCTCATTAAGCACAATCGTGAATATTGACAGGGTTTCTTTGCAGCAATTGTTGATTTTCATGAAGCGTTCGACTGCTGATCGAACTGCTCTGTGGGACATCCTGAGAAGTTGCTGGACATTATAGCTTGCCTGTACACTGGTACTGTGAGTGCTCTGCAGAGTTGAGGCAGGACCTCTGCGTTCTTCCCAGTTGATTTTGGGGTTCATCAGGGGTGTGTTCTTGCTCCTACTTTGTTCAGTGGTTGCATGGACTGGGTGCTGAGCAGGGTTGTGGGGTCAAGTCGCTATATGGCATTTATTGGTGATGAAAGATTCACTGATCTTGACTTTGCCGATGATGCTGTGATCTTTGCAGAGTCAAAGAGGGCTCTAATTGAGGCTCTTAAGAGACTGAGCTAAGAGTCTGAGTGTCTGGGCTTATGAGTGTCCTGGATAAAAACCAAAATCCAGGCCTTTAACGACCTCTTGGACATAGCCATCAGCAGTGTGTCTCTCTGCGGGGAGAATGTCGACCTTGTTGAAAGGTTCACTTACCTTAGCAGCGACATTTATTTCTCTGTTGACTCTTCCTATGAAGCCAGTAGACAGACTGGGAGAGCATGGAGGGTCATGAGGTCACTGAAAAGGGGTGTGTAGCGTTCCAGATGTCTTTGCAAGAGGAGGAAGGTCCAAGTCTTTAGAGTCCTGGTGCTCCCTGTTTTTCTGTATGCCTGCAAGAGTTTGATGATACTCAGTAACCTGAGACAAAGGCTGGACTTCTTTCATACTGTGTTTCTTTGGAGAATCCTTGGGTACCGCTGGTTTGACTTTGTGTCAAATGAGCGGTTGCTCAGGGAGTCTCAAATGAGGCACATTACCTACATTATGAGGAACTGTCAGTTATGGCACTATGGCCATGTGGTGCATTTGCCTCAGGGTGATCCGGCTCGTAAAATCCTCATTGCTGAGGACCCATGTGGCTGGACCAGGTCAAGGGGAACGCCCACGTAATGACTGGCTGCAGCAGATAGACGGCCATTTTTGGAGGTTGGGACTTTTATGTTTTCTTTGTCTTTCACTGCCACCTCAATGCTTCGGTTTGCCATACATTACAAAATAAATAAATAAATAAATATAGCAGAATTGTGAAAGGTACTGCAAGGCTACTAAACACCATTTGTCATTAGGGTTGGCTCTCAACCAGTGATGGGCAAGTTACTCTGGGAAAGTAATCCGATTACTGATTACTAATTACTCAGTTCAAAAGTAATCTAATTAGTGATTTATAGTTACTTTTTGTGATGGCCATGTATTTCCACAATGCTTAAATCCACAATACTTACCACCAGCAATTCAGTTCTTAAAGAATCAACAACAGGGGTCTAGTTAACACTTTATTGGCATCTTGAACAAAGCCAAAACAAGCAATCAACATTCTAAGTTAAATATTAATAAAAAATAAAATGCATCTTTGTTTTAAATCAAATAAATACAACTCTTTTGCACTGTTTTTGCAAAGCCACAATAAAAAGTCATGAATTTCTTTGTTCCAGATAGAATGTGTAAACAATGGTACTGCATAGTAAATCATATTTTATAACAAAAAAAAAATCTTAAGGCAGCACTAGAAAGTTTTAGAGAGAATGTCAAGAATTTGCAACATAAACCTTCCAACACAACTAACATAACTTGTGCTTCGTAAAGCATTTTGAACTTGTCTCTCCTTAATTTTCTGGGTCAATGGGATTGGAGGATGAAAAACAGTGATTGTATTGCATCAAAAGAAGCATCTCAAATCTCTGGTCAGACAACCTGTTTCTCCTTGGTGTGAGAACTATCCCACCTAAACTAAAGAGGTGCTCTACAGGTGCACTAGATGGTGTTGGGGTGTTGTACTTCAAGAAAACATTTTTGATGTTTGTGAATTGGTTAAGAGTATGAAGCTCATATCCCCCATATCGCAAATAGTCCATGACTTCTTGTTTTGCTGTGTAGGACTCATCAGTGTCTGGCCCAAACTCGTAGAAGTCCATGCCCCCACCTGGTTTAACCCAGTGAGTAGGTACTGTCACAGTCTTACCATCTACTGGAGGAACTGTACCACACTCTGCAATGAGGAGCTCCTTCAGCCGCTGTCTTCTATCATCCCTCACCCAGTGAAGCTTGAACTGTGGACAGCTAACAGCAGCCAGGAGGGCATCCTTGTTCTCAAGAACATGAGCAAAACGAGTCTGAATGGCCTGAAAATATACATTTCAAGGAAATATTTAATATAATATTTAGCTGTATCTTTACTATTGCTAAAAATTACTGAATATAAATGTTTTTTTTATATATTTTTGGTCTACAAGTAATTAGATAATGCATGGGACATACCTTTACAATGACATCTGGCAGGCCAGCTGTCATCCTGGAGAGTGTATCTTTAGTGCTTAGAGTCTTTGTCATCAGGACTTCCAGTGTTGGAATAAGGGCACCATAGGAGCGTTTATTACCTTGCAGGATGTCCAGTGCAGCTGTCAGGGGCTTCATTGCAATGCAGTATTCCATCAGGAACTGGTTCTCTTTTTCATTAAAGCACTTGACTCCTAACTTGTTGCACAGTGTATTCAGATCATTCATGGGGATTTCTGTGATCCTGGAAACAGCCTCAAAAAAAGAATTCCACCTTGTGGATGATGGCACCAGGAGCTTTCTTTGGCTGACTTCTTCTACATGCTCTGATGCAACTGTTGATCTACTTGCTTTGGTCCAAAGAGCTGTACATTTACCAATGCTAACCCTATAAACTGTATTTCATTATTATTATTTTTGTATAAAACTGGCTAATCTGATGTCTTCGATGCAACACAATAGTAACGACGCGTTAGTCGGGTAGTAACTATAATCTGATTACTGCCTTCTAAAATGTATTTAGATTACTCCGTTACTTAAGAAGTAATCTAAATACTGTAACGCGTTACTAGTAACGTGTTACTGCCCATCACTGCTCTCAGCACAGGACACCCCGGAGACAGTCTCTGAAGGTCACCCATCACCTTCACAGTGCTTATCTGTAATCAGGATGTAGCTTGTATTTGAATTGGCAAGTCCAAATTTCTGAGTTCATAGCCAGAAATTTCAACTGGAATGCCTGAAGTTGGAGTTTCGAATCAAAAAGTAGGAGGATCCTCTACAACCCCCACCCTCAGAATTCCAAGATGGCTGTGCCCTTCATCCACAGAAATTCTAGCCTAAGATTGACGTAACTGGTATGCAAATACGCATTCACCTTTAAAAGTGATATGTGTGGCAATTGATTGTTGTAACATCATGAATGTGTACTTATTTTATGTGCATTTGCACTGATATGACAAGAAGTTATCATGCATTTTAACCTCTATACCGCAAATGAAGTACGAATTAGCATTTAAAGGTTAAAATGCATAATTATTTCTTGTCATATCAGCAGAAATGCACATAAAATATGCACGCATTCATGCTGTTACAACAATCGATTGCCTTATGTATGGCTTTTAAAGGTGAATGCGTACTTGCGTACCAGGTATTTCAAACCCTCATTATAGCTGTAGTTACATATTGTTTCTTAGCACTTATGACTTTTGTGTCTCATTAAGTTGATCATGCATAAAGTAGGCCTTCTCATTCTTCTATCATCATATTTATTTAGCAGTTTTACCTGTATTGTCCTTTCACACTGTACTCTGTGTGCTGATTTGGAGGTTGAAGTTACTGCTTGATCAATATAACGATTATTCTCTTTATGTACAGTGCACGGCTCTTACACCTGTTCGTTCAATGAGTAAACTGAAGCTCTGCTTGTAAATTTTATGGATGCTCTGCCTTTGTATTTCCAGATTGGAAAATGTTTTAGCAGATAGGAAAAAGGGGTCTTTTAATTTAGTCAAAGCCAAGCAGGCAACATGGTATGAGTGTAGTGATCATGGTACTGTAGTAACTGTTTCTATAATAGTCATTTTTCCGTGATAATTGGCATGCAGGAACAAGTGCAGTGTTCACTCTGTAAATGGTGCACAGGCTCACTTTCAGACAGAGAAAGCCATCTAGTGTCCATCATATAGAAGTGGGTCATTCCGCTGCTTGCGCAGTGAATTGTATTTAAACCCTTGTGGATTTTAGTGTGGTTGTGTGGTGTCAGCTGTTTGCAAAGTGAAGAGAGCCAGCTATAAAATCCTCTAGGCACACACTGAAAAAAGGCACTGAAGGAGGAAAGGTAACATCCTATATGGTTTCAATACTGCCGCCATTTCATTAATGCATTTAATCTCAGCTCGCAGCAGAAAAAATGCTCTTCTTGTTTTATCCTGTTCATTTTGTGTTTAAATGCTAAAAAATAACACATTTAGGTGTAATTTTGGGGGCAGGAACCAATTAATTGGTTTTCCATTATTTCTTATGGGAAAAATTCGATCAGAATTCGAAATTTTTTTTTAGGATTTCATCTGCAGTCCGGAGCGGATTAAGTTCAAGAACCGAAGTACATACATTCGAACCGAAGTATACATTCTTAAAAATGTATTACTTTTATGAACAATTGTTTCTTAATTACCCAAACATTATTATTTTGCAGTCATGAATTTCTTAATTGCTCTCCTGGCTCCCATTTCTTCCAAATCAGAAAGATATATTTTCCTCACAAGCATGTAAAAAAAATAGTAAATTCAATTGCATAATGCAGCAAACAGGTGAAAAGTCTTTTTATCTTTTTAATCTTTTTATTTAAGTGGAGGGCATTCTCCTTCAGGGCTTTCTGCGCAGTATGAAAAATAAGAGCGTAAGATGAGCATTGCAGCTCCCTGAGATGTGCGTCTCGGGATATTGCTAAGTGGAATACTCAAAGGTTCAGAATCTGCATCATTTTGCAGTTTTCCTGAGCCTGACACACTCCACTGGCTCTGTCGAATGTGTCATGGAACCCTGCTAAGCCTTGCATAATACTTTAATGTGTGTCTGCCACAGCTTGACACCACTGCCTTGCCTCTTGTAATGGGAAGGGGGCGAGGTACCCCTTTCACATCATGACAGTTCACCCCGACAGTTCATCCTAGACTGACATCAGTCTTAGTGAAGGATATGATATTAATTGGAAGCTTCCGCTCACCATTAACCAGAACTACCCAAAATACATTGTTTAAGTGCGTGCAATCACAGAATGCATAGACACACATGCATAGTCCATAACAAAATACACCTGCTCTCATTAAGCTTGCATCCAAGGAAATGGAGCCTCAGACTTAACCAGACATAGAGGTAACATAATCTGAGCTGAGTCGGTAGATATTTACATCCAGAATGATTTGCAGCTAATCTCATCTGCTACGTATGAATCTTTCGGGTGTAGTGTTTAAAATGAGGTTCCTAAGAAACTGTCAGGGTGTAATTCCCACTTGCCGCTGTCTGTAGAGTATACAAACACATGCACTCCAACCAAGATCAAGTTTGGGTTGAGCATTGGTAGGGTGGAGGTCTCCATCCACTTAAGGTGGTTGTTTTGACTTGATTTGATTATTGGGGGGGGGGGGGGGGGGGGGAACCCCCCCACCCCCCCAAAAAAATACCAAGACAACAAAACAAAATTTAAAAGAAAAAAAACGAAAGGGGGGAAAAAAATAAT